>QLTV01003095.1:417401-457543 GCA_003457575.1 Thermophis baileyi
CGGTCGCGAAGGCAGAGTGAGGCTCTGCCCACTCGCCCGGATGCCGCCCTTTGGGTTCTTTTACCCTCTGCGCATACACAGAATGCTTTGCGCATGCGCAGAGGGTAAAAGAACCCAAATGGTGGCGTCCGGTCGGGTGGGCGGAGCCTCGCGCTGCCTTCGCGACCGGCTCTCCTCGACTGGTGATGGAACAGCCAGTAAGAGCCAAGTTGACATGTCACCCTTGTTAGCTAGACGCATCAGCTGCAACAAAGAGGGTGGTGGAAGATGAAAGGTAAATATTTTATCAACAAAGGCTGAGGCTATTTTAAAATTAATAATGACTATGCTCATACTACAATATGATTAGTTCACATTTGGCCTCTGTGTTGCTCAACCCAACCAATAGTGATATGTTCTGTAAACTATAATTATCAAAGTGTGGCTTAGAATGATGAGCACACTAGGCCACTATTTGATAAGTATGTAATTTTCAACCACACATGCTCCCCCATAACTTAATTTGTTCTATAGTTAAACCTCAGGTGTGTGTGGAATAGAACTAAATACCCATGAAATTATCCAGTGTAATTTCTTTGCTACTGGTACACAGTTGAGGGAGCTTTTACCTATCAGGTATAAGTCTTCCAGTAGAGTGCAAAGATTGTTTCCAGGTGGAACTGAGGTCCAGCATGAGTTTAAAAACAGAAGCATGGCTCTTGGAACATATCTCTTGGAAACCAGCTCCACTGGACTCCTTTCTTAAGCAACAAAGACATAAATGGAGGGATATCAACTGACTTGAAAGATCAAGTTCTTCAGTCTCTTCTCTAAACCATGATTTCAGTACTACAGTATTATTTTACATAATGGATGCCTGCCCTGCTTTTTTTTTCACTTTCCTCAACATTTTCCTTTTTTTTAAATTGTAAATTTGCGATCAGGGTCTGTTCTTTCAATAAATAAACAACATTTTGCCCTGATGTTCTCTAGAGACTGCAGAGAAAAATGAAAACATTTTAAATACTGATGTGACACAGCCTGACAATGTTTAGTTCACTGTCGCAAAATAATTGCTTTATAGAAAGCTGGCAAGAATTTTATCTGCAGTGGGTCTTTTACCAATATTTCCTGAGTTGTCAAAGCAGGAGGAATTCAGCAGTAAGAAAACTGGAAGAAAGACATCCAAATAAAATATTTTCAGATTGCAATTGGGAAATGTTTGTCCATTTGCAATAAAGTATTCTAGCCTTTGATTTCCACTTTCCATAACAATTTTATATTTGCTGCAGGCAAGTTAGAACCAGGCAGAAGTAGGAAGCAGATGTGAATAACAATGCAAGAGAAGCCAAGATGTATTGCCTTTCATTATTCTCCATCTCATGCAAATATTAAGATATTTAAGACAGCAACTTCAGTTCAGTCTTAGTTGCTGTGATAATTTGTGATAACTTTTAATCAGATCCATCAAAACTGATCCCATGAATCTTCCAAAGAAAAATTTGTGAGATGCAGATAAACATTTTAGTTGTTTGTCCTTTGACGTGGAAAAATCAACATTTCAACATTTATGATCATGAAACTCAAGTGACTACATTGGGCAAGTCACTATTTGCATAAGAGTTAAGGAAGCCTGTTGGAGAAAAACTGGAATACCACTCAGGACTCTACGTTAAGAGCTTTGTTGTTACCAAATATTTCCCAGTGCTTCAAAGAACCTCGCAATGCAAGCTTTTGCATATATAATATCCCATTGCTTTGCACAATTCAACAGAGCACACACACATCCCAGTATTTTTGATTAACAGCATACCCAAGTTTCCCGTATTAATGCCAATAAAAGCAGGAACCCACAAATTGGAAACTCAAAAAGGATGATAAAAACTGTGTTGATAACATCTGTTACTTGAGGGCCTTCCACTGAAGTAATATCCCTTCCGAATATTATTTGTTCTTGTTCCAGAAATATTCTAAAATATTATATATAGGTGTAGTTTACAGTCCTTTCCTCCTCCTAATGTTAGCTTATCAACAATACCAGGGACTAGTCACAAGCAAAACGGTTAACAGAAGAATGAAATAATAAACAGTAGCTTTTATAAAAATATTGTTTTGGCTTTGAAAAACATTTATATAAAGTTATGAGCAAGAAGGAAATAGGGCAGCTGAAGGAAGGGAAACAGTGAGCTGGCAAGTATGCGTCCATGGAAGAAAAAATAGGGCATCTAGAACTAGAGATAAATCTAAGGAAGCAGCAGATAAAGTTATAATTTGAAATAATTAAATTGAATTGAATTGAATTGAATTGAACTGTCCTACAGCGAGTTGTCCGTGGCTAGTTGTCCCATTCTGCACGCAGATATGTGTCCCTGGTCACTTTGGGCAATGGAAAAGGGATCGTGGTGTGCTGCATTCCACTCCCAAGCTACATTTTTTTTTTGCATCTCTATCTTAAAATATAGTTTATAAATTGCATAGTCTAGATCTACATACTATGCCAATACCAAGCAAACTACAGTTTAATCCAATATGTGAATTGTCATACAAATTAAATTATGAGCCCAATTCAATTCATCTTTTCTAAGAATGCAGGAGAGAATGTCCACTCTATTTAATGGGGTCCATTTGTAGGCCTCTGAGCCAACATGAATTATTCTTTTTTCATCCCCAGTTTAATTAACCTGAAATAAAAATTACTTGGAGCATTAAGCACTATGAGTTATGGATATAAAGGGCTAGCTGAAGTGGTAGATCTGAATGAAAGTTCTTATTTTGAATGTATGCCTTTACAATCTTGCACATGGAAGGAATCTTCTGTGTGACATTTTACTCCTTATGAATCTCGTCTTAGAAAAGAAAGGGTCTGTATAGTACGTGAAAGCTAACAATGAGAATGTAAGCAGCAAGGTGAAATGAGGTAGTCTCTGCATTCAGAGGATTTAGCAAGAGGAGAAACAATTGGAGGGCAGAAATCTAAACTTACATTCATAGCAGGGTTGAGCATGAATGAATCAGAGCTGTGAACTCATGCTGTTATCATATGACATGCTTGCCCTGCCCCCAGATAGCAACAGACCTCACAGAAGAACTGAGAAAAATTATGAGAAATTATCTATCTAGAGGTTATATTCACTATAGTAAGACAATACCTTCCACAGAACTGACATTTTATGTTCATGGCTGAATGCCTCATGTTTCATTTTGTTTTGTTTTTCAACTTCCTGTGCTTACACAACCATAGGATCAGAGAGGCTAGACTTAATCTAATCATTTCAGCCTTACATCTGGGCAAAGCATATATTTTTCAGGAGAAGAACCGTCATGCCAATCCCAAGGCCTCAATTCAAGCAGTATACATTTTAGGTATTGTTTGAGCAACATATATATCCATTTTAACAAAATAATTCACAACTAAAGAGAAATGTCACAACTATTAACCACTGCTTTTAGAATTATAGAAAGTTGACTATTTATGATGACTTGACTCATACACTGCATTAAATCAGATTCACGTGGTTGTGGTTTACTGAATAAACTATAATAAACACCACACTATCATAAACCCTGGTTTTGAAATCAGAAGGGATGGGTTGCAGTACACAGTAAACCAAAACCACATTATGTTTTAACTGTATTCTATGAATTTAGCCTATCATTACCACAAAAACAAATCTTCCTCCTAGATGTCATTTCTTCCTGTTTTTCTTATGTACAGACCTTATCTGTGCCTTTAGAATTATAATCTAAAATAATGATATACATATTCCTCTGGACATATGTTTACCCCTGATGTGCACTGCATACTTACAATGCCCTTTGAAACATGTAAAATCAGCACAATTTTACATGTTTCAAAGGACAGTTTTACAGGAAATATAAATAATATTGTGAGGACCTTGTTAAGCAAACTCTACACTACAGATTTTCACCTCTTTCATAGCAAGATAACCATCAGGACTTGTCTCTTTCCCCAGGGAAATCATGGGAATTGTATTTAGCAAGAATCTTAAAAATCTAGCCCTCCTCAGACCCACAGTTCTCCTAAGGAAGAAATTGTCATTTAAAATTATTTACATTCATGCTGTACATGTCTATTAATTTGTCCTAATTCTAGGAAAGCAAGACTTGAATTTTCAATAAACTCTGGATAGATTGAAAGAGCAGAAAATATTTGATAACCAAAGACAAAAATGGGGGGTGGGTGCATGGGTGGGTTTGACATTATTTGTCTACATGCTATCCAAATTTTCCCAGCGGCTCTGGTTAATTTAATAGCATATTCTTTGGAGTAAATCATACTTCTTCAGAGTTGGTGCCCTTCAAAATATTAAATTACTATAACTTCCATTATCCTAGCTTGCATGGCAATTGCAGTTTGATAAGATGAGCATTATAGTCTAACTAAGTAGACTATAATAGAGGAATAGACGCAGTGGTGGGATTCAAATTTTTTTACTACAAGTTCTGTGGGCCTGGCTTGGTGGGCGTGGTACTGCTTGGTGGGCGTGGCTTGGTGGGCGTGGCAAGGGAAGGATACTGAAAAATCTCCATTCCCACCCCACTCCAGGGGAAGGATACTGTAAAATCTCCATTCCCTCCCCACTCCAGGGGAAGGTTACTGCAAAATCCCCATTTCCTCCCGATCAGCTGGGACTCGGGAGGCAAAGAATAGATGGGGGCGGGGCCAGTCAGAGGTGGTATTTACCAGTTCTCCGAACTACTCAAAATTTCCGCTACCGGTTCTCCAGAACTGGTCAGAACCTGCTGAATCTCACCTCTGGAATAGAGGCGGTAAACTCTGTGACCACTTGTAGAGTCCCCACTAATATGGAGCACCTTTGAATGAACCAAGACAGTAAATAAGAGTGTGGCAGAATCTTACTCATATTTTTTTACTTGTAGAGACAAAGCTTATTCTTTCAATATAGTGATCTTACAATAACATCACAAACTTGTACAAACAAGTCCCTGAAGAAACAGGCTAAACAACGCATCAGGCTTCCAGGATGCACAGAAGCATTCCATAGGCAGTAGGGGCACTTCATAATTTCCTTTTATTATTGTCTGAAGAATAGCTCTGTGCCATTTGAAAGTTTACAATCTTGAAATAAGTGCAATTTGAAAACTTATAACTTATCTAACAAAAGGCACTCTTAGGAAACGTTATTGTCTCAGAAAGAGGACGCTCCTATCCAAAGCTCAGTTTTTAATAAAATAGGGAGCAGGGCTTAAACCTGATTGAAAAACAGTCCATTTTGGAAGATCTGTCCCAAAATCATAGAGTGGGAGCAGCTAGTTTTTGTTAGCAGGGAAGGGAGAGAAAACCTACTTGTCCTTCAACTCATTTTTATTTTATTTATTGAAAAATTCAAGGATTATGTACTGACGCTAAGCCCTGATTTAGGCACTATACATCAGATGTTATACTGCCACCCTTATTAAGGAATATCTGGCTGCCTAAAATGGTGGCGTAGCTTGCTGTACAATTGCTCAAATCAAGCAGCAATGCTGGTGGTATTCACAGGCCTGGAGAAAAGATAGCTGATTCATTTTGGCATCATGCCATGCTGGGTCTATGACAGTAGTATCCTAATGATGAATGTGTTAAACACACACACACACACACACACACACACACACGCACACAAACAAACAAGGTCCTTTAGGCCCACTCAGTGCAAAGAAGGCAGATTGTCCTGTTTTGTTTGTACAAAACACAGGGAATTATTTTCTTAATGCAATGTAACTGTACCAAGGGGTGCTGAGGATAGAAAGTACCAATATATTTATATATTTCTCCCGAATACACAAGATGGCTACTTCTTAGAAAAAGGCAACTTAAGAGAGAGAGAAAAAAAACTGGCAATTTTCAAGGATCCCCACTCCCAAACTGGGAGGGTGGCTGCCAGGCCTCAAGCCAACTCCCGCCAACTTCCAAGCCATGAAGGAGTAGGGGGAGGATATATGAATGGGAGCAACCAGTCTCCACACATCGCAGCCATGCCTTGGCCTGTGAGAGACAAGAGAGTGACTGTCCCAGCAAGACACAGATCTTTCCCCCCCCCTTCCCACCCACACGCCTCAAACAAAGGGAGCAGCTGCCTCAGCAAATGCTCCAGTGCACATTGGGGGGGGGGGAAATGGGAGGATGAGCCAAGAGAGCTGTTCCCAGTGACTAAGAGCTACTGATCTTCCTCCCACCCACCCTTCAACCCCACCCAACATAGTTTTCAATCTTTGAGCGCCTCAACTTAGCACTGGGTCATTAGACCACCGACCTTCCCACCTCTCTCCCTTTCCTTGTCTGTGCCCTAAAAGGCTCAAAAAACTGTGGGACAGGGGAACAGAAACCACCAGCTCCAAAGTCTGCCTGTTATGGGGGTGTGTGGGGGGGGGGAAGCAGAGCCGAAGGAGAAGAGAACAGTCTTTAGGTGCAGCATCGGCCGTCCTGCGTTACTTTCCACCCCCCCACCTCCCATGGCTGCAAGCCACCTGCTCTTCCATCCCTTCTCCGGAATGCTTTCACCCCAAATATCCTCCGTGTCCCCCTATTTCCTTCTGATTTCCGCAGAAGGGATCACCCCCCCACGGCAATTTTAGTCAGTCACATGGATGGGGGGCGAGATGAGTGGGGGGGGGGCGGGAAAGGGATATAGAAAAAAAAAAGAGATGGAGGAAATCGTCCAGGTCATTTGGGGATAAGGAAGCCCGAGGCCGAAGCCAGGTGATTTCCGTGCGCCAAAGCGGTGCGCGCCCAGAGCGTGGCCCGGTGCGGTCCCGTGGATGGCTGCCTCCCGCCCCCGTAAGAGGAAAAGTGAAGCCTGGGCCGCGTTTCCCCTCCTGCCATGCACCTGCTCTGGGTGCCGGGCGAAGGGTGGGGGGAGAAGAGACAAGCGGCCAGGCTGGCGGGTTTTCTGGGGAGGGGGGCGCACGGTGGGCGGGCGGATGACACGGCACGGCGCAGCTACTCACCAAGGCGCACGGTGAGGCAGCGCGGAGGAGGGGGCGCTCCGGGGACCCACCGCGTCGTCGGGGCTGGGCCGGGGCGAGCAGCCTCCCAGCCAATGGGGCTCCCCCCTCTTCTCTCCTCCTCGCCATCTCTCGCTCGATCGCTCAATCGCTCTCCCTTCCTTCCTCCCTCCCTCTCCCTCTCTCTCTTCCTCCCTCCCTTCCATTGTATGGAGCTGCAGGCAGCGGCAGCGATTTGCATTTCTGAGCCTTGCGCGGCGAGGGATCACCCTGCTCCATTGTGAGCTCCGGCTCGGCCGGGGCAGCCCTGCCTCGAGGGAGGGGGCAGCCCAGGTTGGAAGGGAGGGGGAACGAAGGAGAGAAACGTCAAAACACGGCCTGCTCTGCTCAGGCACCGGGGGGGGGGGGAAGAGAAAAAATATTCGTGCTACGTTTGTAGGCACTTTACTCCGGTGCATCCAAAACCCTTCTGCCCAGCTTCGCCAGGGCGGCCGTAGGAGTGATCGGAAAGATAGTGCCAGAGAATAGATTGCCACTTACTTCATTTGCCCCCCTCCCCCGAGAGAAAATGGCAGGATGGGTGGCACTACTCTGTCACAAGTTACTGTCTGCACTCCGATGGGGGCCTGCGGAGGGACACAGCCAGTTCTGGGATGGTATTTCATACAGAAGGAGAAAAAATAGCACCATCGTAAGCCAAGAACTCCCTGCCACTGTTAGAGCCAAGCAAACAGTAGTGCAATTGAAGATTACAGAGCAGAGGATTGGAGAGGCAGGATCAGCCTGTCTCAGCCTGCTCAGTTGGGCCACGAAGGGGGTGGGCAGAAGAGCTGGCAACTTGGCACAAACAAGCATTGTCTGCTTTGTAATACATTAGTGGAAGAAATCAATACAAATTTTTGGGATGACGGAGTGTCCCTGGCAGGAGGGAGGGGAGCAGAATGTTAGCCCAGCATAGTTAGGCACAGACTGGCTTTGTTTTGCTGCGCCCTGACTGAAAGCACAGGCCGGAATTGGCATCACTAACTGGTACTTGACCACACAGTCATTTTCATATCCCAAATCCTTCTCATCTTTTAAGGTTGGTAGAGCTGAGACTGAGCATTGCTGGGACAAAGGGTGGGATGCTGGATGGCTTCTGAAAAGCACAAAGAGGAATAGGAAGGCAAAATTCCACTCCAACATTGTACTCTGCCGTGGGCAGCAGCCAAGTTTGTCAGCAGCAGCAGCAGCAGCAGCAGATAGGTTGTACTACTACTGAGTAAGAGTTAAGCCCTGTCTGCTTTGTTACGCCACACTGCTGACAAGCAGACCTGAATGGTCCTTCCAGGCATGTGGTCTCATGGAAGGGCCTCTCAGTGCTGCTGTTCAGCCACTCAGGTCAGCCGAGGAAAAGGAACATTCTGGTTGCCAAGCAACCACAAGTCAGGTTTTTATCTACCTCGTATGTAGCTCTCTAAAGAATGGGAAAGTGAGCACACCAGCCAAATTAAGTCAGGAAAACAGATGGGAAAGAGGCCAAATCAGCTTGGCATTGTGTTCCCACTAAAGGGGGAGGGGGGGCTATTCAGAAGCCAGGGCAAGTAAATGGATAAATGATTGTGAGCTGAAAAACCCTGCTTTGCTGAGGGAGGGGGGTAAAAGCAGGTTTAATAAAACTGCGCAGGTACAGCTATATACATGAACAACGTACTGTATTTGTAACTCAGAAGCCCCACTGATTTCAATGGGATTTCTGTCCAAATAAGTACCTAATTGCAGCCTTGTAAAACTAACCACTATAAGTAAAGCCTTGCTGAAAATAGCTTTTTCTCCATTAGAGATCCCTCCAAGTGAAAGAAAAGTCTAAAGGATGATACAGTTGATGTAATAACAAAAGCCACATATAAAAACAAAGCTACCCAAATCTAAGAACAAACTAAATTAACCTGGCTGTTTATATTCCATTTAAAGTTGATAGAGAATCAAGATAATGTGAAGAAAATGCTAAATTGACTTTGATCAGAGAAAAGATACTGTCTATGTTTCTTGTTGACTAAAAAATCCCTTATAGACTTTTACATGAAATAGAAAAAAACAAACATGATTTATGATTTTCATTAGACAGGATAGATATAGAAAGAAGAGAGTTATGTAGCGTAAAAGGGAAATTAATCATTATAACTGCAGTAAATAAGATTGGAAGCTATTTGTGTGAAGAAAAAATATAGTACTGTAGCTTTTAGAGCTGAAGGACAGAAATTATTGTTTCGGCATGCTTTTCTAAGAAGTATAATCTTGTTAGGCAACTCTGATGGAATATCAGCTCTCTGTTTAGTACTTACAATGCCTTGCATTTATCGTAGATAATAACTAAATCACTTCTCAAATAGATTAAAATGTGCATGATATCCCCATATTTTACTTTTCCCATGAAAATTGGGTCTGAAAATGCTGAACATTCCATTCCAATATTGATTTATCCATTTTCCCTCACATCGAAGGAATGTGAGGGATGGGTTACTCTAGCCCAGTGGTTCTCAACCTTCCTAATGCTGCGACCCTTTAATACAGTTCCTCATGTTGTGGTGACCCCCCAACCATAAAATTATTTTCGTTGCTACTTCATAACTTTAATTTTTTACTGCTTTTTTTAAGTACTGCGCATGCGCAGGCGCGCGCCTGCGGGGTTTGGGGGGGAGAGGGCAACCTTCGCACTGTGGTTAGAAGCCTCCCGCTCCCGGCCAGCGTCTCCCGAAGGCTGTGGGGATGGGGGGGAGAGGGCAACCTTTGCACAGTGGTTAGAAGCTTACCGCCCCCGGCCAGCGTCTCCCGAAGGCTGTGGGGACGGGGGGAGAGGGCAGCCCGGCAACCTTCACGTGGTGGAAGCTTTCCAGGCTGGCGGCCCCCTCCTGCCCCCGGCCAGCGTCTCCCGAAGCACCCTCCCCGCCGCCACTGCCCTCTCCTACCACCACCCTGTTCTTCCGCAGCAGCAGCGGCATCGTCCACAGCCCCGAGGCCCTTCGCGCCGAGTCAGAGCGCACTGAGCCGTGCAGGGCAGGCAGCAAGCCTTTCTCCTGCATGCTCATCTCGCGGACGGGACCCGGACGGCCCAGCTCAGCGCACCAGCAGGAGTTGGGTGCTCCGGCTGCAACCGCGGGGACGGCCCATCAGAGGCAAGAAGCGGTGCTTTTCGGCCAGGAAGGGCATCGGAGGGAATGTGGGCGGACCCGCCTGGAGACGGATAGAGGAACATTGTCGCGGTTCCTAAGACCATTGGAAATATGTGTTTTCCGATGGTCTTAGGCGACCCCTGTGAAAGAGTCGTTCGACCCCCAAAGGGGTTGCGACCCACAGGTTGAGAACTGCTGCTCTAGCCCCATAGCTCTATGGACTGGGTTGAATTTTCTAAGGATCCGCCTCCCTGATGATGTCCTCAGTCGTTCAACTCAGTCCTCAGCTCATGGACGATTTTCCTTCAGCTCCTGTGAGCTTTGGGTTATTCAACCGTATTCTTACTTAATCCATCCTGGACTTTCCCTGATTTTTATTTTCTGTTTTTCCTGGAATGACATTTTTTGTTTGCCTAAGGATCTGTGCGACTTGGACTGTAATGCCTGTCTCGCACTGTCTTCGGGCGCCCGAGCAAGCTGCTTTATTGATTTGCTTGGGGCTGGCTGCGGGGACTGCGCTGAGGAGCAGGGCTTTTTAGATCTTGGCCCTGCTTGAGGTTTGAGGCCAATTGCCGACGATTTCGGCTGACTGTTGAGAGCCACCGCTTGCTTTATCGGCTGTTTTTTTGTTTTGAAGTGCCTCGCTTGCCTTTCGGCTGCGGCGCAGGCTGTCTGATTTGTTTCGAGCTTCGTGTGCTGTCTTCGGAGCACAACGCAGTTTTCTGGCTCGCGGCCACTTGTCTGAACAAGGCTGGGTGTCATTGTTTCTGCTGCCTGCTCCCCTGTTTTTTGGCACGAATGCCATTTTGTTGCCAACGGTCATTGCCTTTCCAGTGGGAGCTGTGGCCGCCATTTTGTTTTTTCATTAAGGTCAGTGCAGCTGCCATTTTGGTGTTCTAATCTGCCCAGCAACAGCATTACAGGGTGCTTGCACCTATAATTTGCTTGATTTTGGCGGTTTTCTTTTCCCCTCAGTTACAGCAGCCAGCCTCTCCATTGGGAGCCAGGCCTGGGAACTGGTTTGAGGCTCACCCACGGTCGCCTCGCAGTGCTCCCTGTTTAGAGGCCTCAGTTGAGTCGGCCGGTCAGTGCCCTCTCACTTCGCTCCTTGAGGAATTACTCTATTATTCCCTTTCTGCGAGAGAAGGAGTCCCCCTTTGCGGCTGTACTCCTATCTCCATTGGCGCAGGAGCAGCGGCCTCTGGCGTAAGCCTGCCTCTTTCTGGTGGCCTGCACAGCAGCCTCACAGGTTTGGATTCCGGTTTCCCTGTGGCTTATTGTGTTCCCAGGGAACTTCTGTGATTCAGGCTTTGCCCTCCTGCCTGGGGGGGACACACCATTTGTTGCCTGACCAGTCAGCAGCAGGCTGATCTTGGGGGGGCCCACTAATTGTTTTTTTGTTCCCCACAACTATTCAGATGGAAAGGGATCCTTCCCATCACAGGGGATCTTGGTCCCCACCAGTGGCAGAACGGACGTCCAGGCCTCCGGTTCAGGCGAGATCCGCCAGCTTGGAGGCCATGGAGAAGCTCCACTCGTCGACCTCCGGTCCTCGGAAGGCCTCTAAGGCAGATTTGAAGGCGGCCCAGAAGCGCCAAAAGGCGTTGGAAAAACATTTCGCCACGGCCGAGGAGACTTCAGAGCGACGCTCTTCTGCCGGGCATCGTCAGGTGCCAGAGCTACTGACTGAGGAGTCTTCTGTATGGTTGGAGGTACCCGAGAGCTAACCGATGGCCCCTCGGGTGCTCCCTTCCATTCCAGCTAGCCAACTCGTAGACAGTGCCATGGCTGCAAGGGGGGCGTCCCCAGCAACTGGATCCCAAGAGATTACTGTGGCCGAAGTTCGGCAGGATGCTTCAACGTCCACTGGGGGGTCTCCGTGTTTCCCCTTCTGCCACCTTTACCCCTACCATGGCGGAGCTCTGCCAGGAGGGGACAGTGGAGCTGGACATCCGTCCCTCTTTGAAGGCTTGGCTTGCCACTGCCATCAAGGAAGGGATTGCGGAGGAACTTCATCAGAGACCCTCCTTGGCCCCGACAGCCTCCTTGCAGGCGGTGTATGGGGCTCCGTTGGAGCTGGCAGAGGACTATCATGCCAATCGGGGGGCCTATGCCTCCGATCGCTCCGATGCCAGCCTGGGTTCCATTTCGGAGGGGGAGCTGCGGGGGGAGGAGGAGTTTTCGGACTTGGATCCGGAACCCTTAAGTAAGCCTCCTTTCAAGGGCTTGTTCAATCCAGCCCTTTTTAAGCAGCTCTTGGCCAAGGCTCAGGCTACCGCTCGGCTGGGGCCGGACTCTGGTGACCTTCTGCAACCCCAGGGCTCTGGGGAGCAGGAGGGCTTTCTTTTTTCTGAGCAGGCTGAAGCACCGGATTCCATCCCGATTCCTGGCATGTTCTTGGACGTGATCAGACGCCAGAGAAGCTCTCCCGCGAGCACGCAGCAGCCCAGTGGTCTGGAGAACACTTTCTTTCAGGTGGACTCCGACCTTCTTCAGCTTATCTAGTTACCGCAGGTGGATGCGCCGGTGGCCTCTTTGACCTCCTCTTCCGTTTTTCCTCCCGATGCGGATGACGCCTTAAAGGCTGATGAAAGGCAGGAGGAGATGGCCCTGCGCCGGGCCCATCAGGCTGATTCCTGGGCCATTCGGGCTGCCACTACGGCATCCTTTTTCACGAGGGTGTCGTTGCGGTGGCTCAGGCATCTGCAGGACACGGTCCCCTTGGAGGACCCCAGGAGTCACCAGGACCTATCCAAGATAATAGCAGCAGTGGAATTCATGGCAGACGCTACTCTGGCTGCGGCCAAGTTTTCAGCCAGGGCCATCGCTTCATTGGTGACTGCACGGCGGTTGCTCTGGCTCTGTCATTGGCGCATGGACACCAAGAACTGTTGGAAGCTGGCCTCTGGGCCGTTTGACGGGGGAATATTTTTGGCTGTTCTTTGGACCCCTTCCTCATTGAAACCAGAGATAAGCAGAAGATCCTCCCCTCCCAAAGCAGGTGTCCCACCTTCCGGTCCTCGCCCTATTTTAGGCAGCCCTCCCCCAGACGGGGGAGCTGGGGCGAGCTTCTCCCGTCAGTTTAGGCCCTTTCAGCATAGGTCCGACTCTCAGTCCGACCGCCCGGCCTTCAGCAGTAGAGGAAGGCCGCAACAATACAGGCGCCAGGGATGAGGTAGTGGCAGCAAGCCGTTCCGACGGCAGAAATAGTCTGGGTCCTGATTCCCCCATTGGAGGGAGACTAGGCCTTTTTGCGGCAAGCTGAAAGGAGACAACTTCCGATGCCTGGGTCAGGGAGACCATTACATCTGGGCTCTCCCTGGAATTTCTCTCCCCTCCTCCAAGGTTTTTCCTCCGCTGCCCCGTTTCCGGGGACCCAGTTCACCGGGGTCTCATGGAATCGGTGATCCAGCATTTGCTGGACATCCGGGCCATCCAGCCGGTACCACCGGAGCAGCAGGGTCAGGGCTTCTATTCAATTTTGTTTCTAGTGCCCAAATCCTGGGGGGGGGGGGTGGAGGGCAATTTTGAATTTAAAGGGGCTAAATCAATATCTAGTTTACAGGAGGTTTAAGATGCACTCCCTCCGTTCCATCTTAGCCGGGATCCGGGAGGGGGACTTCTTGACTTCTGTAGACCTCACGGAGGCCTACCTCCATGTTCCTATTCGTCCAAGTCACCGGCGTTACTTGAGATTCTGCTACGCCGAGCGCCACTATCAGTACGTGGCGCTCCCCTTTGGGCTGGTCTTGGCCCCGAGGACCTTTACCAAGGTCATGGCAGCGCTAGCAGCTTCTCTCAGGTTGATCCCTATCAGGATCCAGTGTTACTTGGACGACCTGCTGATCCAGGCTTCCTCCTGGCAGTTGGCAGAAAGAGATCTGGCCACTACAATCCAGGCCCTGAGGGACCATGGTTTCTCTGTGAACCTCTCTAAATGTCATCTGGTTCCTACCACGAGACTAGTCCACCTAGGGGCTCTGATTGACACTGTCTCAGGTCAGGTTTTCTTTCCCAGGAGCGACAGGACAGAATCCGGTCCTTGGTAGGCCAGTTGTGCACGACCAGAGACGCTCCGCTTGTGCTCCTGTCGCAGCTATTAGGGAAACTGATCTCCTGCCTGGACATTGTTCCCTGGGCCCATTTCCACACCAGACCTCTCCAATGGCTGCTGCTACCTCATCAGCGGGCTGGTCGCAGCTCATCGCTCGCCAGGATCCGAATTCCGTCAGAAGTGTTGCGGTCCTTCAATTGGTGGGTATCGGGAGCCATCGAGAAGGGCTGCTATTTCCGCAAGCCGGTGAGACTGTTGGTGACTTCAGATGCCAGCCTTTTCGGCTGGGGTGCCCACTTCGACTCCAAAGTCGCTCAGGGTAGGTGGTCTTCGTCAGAGCTCCAGCACAACATCAACTGGCTGGAGCTCAGGGCAGCCCGGTTGGCCCTCCAGTCTTTTCAAGGGGGGTTGCAGGGTCATCATGTCCTCCTGACGGACAACATGGCCACAAAAGCTCACGTGAATCGTCAGGGGGGGACTCGCTCAAGACCGCTCATGAAAGAGTTGGACACCTTGTGCCGGTGGGCAGAGGATCACCTGTTGTCGCTGAGAGCGGAACACATAGCGGGGTCTTCCAACGTAACTGCGGACTAGCTGAGTCAGGCCCAGGTGGACCAATCGGAGTGGCGGCTGGCGCCCTGTCTCTTCGAGGACCTGTCCCAGAGGTTCGCCCGGCCTCTGGTGGACCTGTTTGCCTCCCCGGACAACGCGCACCTTCCCCGTTATTTTTGCAGGTTCCCGTCCCGGGGGGCGGAGGGAGTGGATGCCCTCAGGAGCCCCTGGCCCGGGGCCCTCCTTTACGCCTTCCCACCCTTGCCCCTGATTCCGGCCGTAATCAGGAAGGTGCTTCAGGAACAAGCAGAGTTACTGTTGGTGGCTCCCCACTGGCCCAGGCGCCCGTGGTTTGCCGACCTGGTCGGCCTGTCCATCGCTCCGCCCTGGAGAATCCCTCTGGATTGAGTCTCCCTCAGCCAGGGTCCTGTTTTCCATCTGGACCCCCAGTGGTTCCAGCTAGCTGTCTGGAGGTTGAGCGGAGCCTCCTAGTCCGGGAGCGGTTTTCCACCGATGTCATCCAGACGATGCAGGCGGCCAGGCGGCCTTCCACCACACGTATTTATGAGGCGACCTGGAGGACCTTTTGTGCCTGGTGCGGTGAGCACCAGTTGGACCCTCGGGGGTGGCAGTTGAACATGTCCTAGACTTTCTTCAAGGTGGTCTCGCAAGGGGCCTTTCTCCCAGCACATTACGGCGGCAGGTCACTGCCTTGGCCTCTGTTTGGGACTCTGGGGACCGGGCTTCCCTGGCCCATCATCCTAGGGTCCGCCTTTTTTTACGGGGGGCCTCTAACCTTAGGCCTCCGCCCATTCACCGCTATCCCACCTGGGATTTGACCCTGGTGTTGCAGGCTCTGACCAAACCTCCGTTTGAACCCTTGCGAGAGGCTTGCCTCTGACTTTTATCATGGAAGGTGGCGTTCTTGGTGGCCATCACGTCTGCGAGACGAATCTCGGAGCTAGCAGCGTTGTCGACGCGCAAGGACCTTTGCGTCTTCCATGCGGACAGGGTGGTTCTGCGGCTGGATCCTGTGTTCCTGCCCAAGGTCAGCTCCATCTTCCATCGCGCCCAGGGAGTTGATTTTACCCAACTTCTGTCTGGAACCGCGCCACGAGTTGGAGATCCGGTGGCATACTCTGGACGTGCGGAGGGCTCTTCGCATCTACATCCGCAGAACCGCCCCTGTCAGGAAGACGGAGGCCTTGTTTGTGTCTTTTCGCCCTTCGTCGCTTGGCCACAAGATTTCGCTTTCCACGGTCAGCAGGTGGCTTCAGGCCTGCATCGCTATAGCATATCAGTCGCAGTCTCTTCCCGTACCTCAAGGTGTGACAGCGCACTCGACCAGGATTGCGGCCACCACAGCGGCCTGGTCTACGCAGGCTACAGTTGAGATTTTCCGGGCGGCGACATGGACATCGGTTTCTCCATTCATCCGTCACTACCGCATCGACTCATTTGCCTCGGCTGACGTGGCGTTCGGCAGGCGGGTGCTGCAGCGGGTACATGAGGAGCCGGGGATCCGTGAATAGTATTTGCCCGCCCTACTGGACTCCTTACCTTTGGTATGTCCCATCCTGGACTCTTCCTTCGATGTGAGGGAAAAGGGGCGTTGGTTCTTACCTGATACGCCCTTTTTCCGAGGATCGAAGGAAGAGTCCAGTCCCACCCTTGGGTCTGGTTTTGGCTGGCCACCGGGGGGATTTAGTGTTTTCATATTTCTGCAGGCTTCTCAGGATCTTTCTGGCCATGGTTTGGGGATTTGACTGGGAACTTGTGCCATTCACTTCGGACTTGTTGTCAACTGAGGATGTCATCAGGGAGGCGGATCCTCAGAAAATTCAACCCAGTCCATAGAGCTGTGGGGCTAGAGTAACCCATCCTGGACTCTTCCTTCGATCCTCGGAAAAAGGGCGTATCAGGTAAGAACCAACGCCCCTTCTGATTTCTCTAAACCAGCAGAATTAAAAATATTCCCCATCTTTACAGCCCACAAAGCAATCACAACCTCCATCAAATGAGCCCCCTTCTTCTCTCATTCGTTGCTCAGTATGTAGTACTGAAATACAATGTAAAATTTGAAACCAGTATATGTGTAAAGTTGTAGATGCCACAGAAATCTGGGCTAAATACACACTAATGACTGGATGTTAAAAAGTTTTTTACTCCCAACAAAACCTTATTTCTCACTTTCCCATTTTGTTTAGGGAGGAATCATTTAGAGGAGGGGGAGCAGGACTATTCTCAATTATTATATTCTCAATTATAAGTTCCCTCCACTTAAGCATGAAGTGTGGCCCAAATATGAAAGAGGGAGAGAACGTCATCTGATTTTAGCAGTAAAAGGAAAGCCTAGGTATGAATACTGAATCATGTTCCTTATTCACTATCAATCACCACTGGAATTACTCAAAAACTCAAATTAAGCATTATTCTTAATTGTATGTTAATAACCCAAATACTGTTTATATTTTAATACTAGCAGGGGTGTGTGGAGGAAGAGTGTCACTAGGACTAGATTACACAGGGAAAGACAAACAGCCTGAAGGGATACAGTTCCAGTTGCTACCTGGGAGAAACTTTTTTTCCTCTATAGTTAATTGGAGAAATAGATTATTTTCAATGAGACTATAGCTCATGAAAAGATTAAACCTCCTTCATGTTGGTCCTATTGACTAGGTGGGTATATACACAATAAAAAGATGTCCTTGTTTCCTATTTCTAGACCTGTCTGTTTAGGGCTTTGAGCAGGGCAACAACACAGAAGTGATTTGCCACTGTCTTCCAGAATGTCTTTTGACTTCCCAGATTTCCCTATATCCCTGATATTTCCTGGTAGTCCCTTCCAGGTTTCCTAACTAGATCTGAATTAGCTTAGCTTACTATTGTCAGCTGGATCTGCAATTTAAAACAAAAACAAAGCAGTTATGAATGCAACTGGGGTAATCCTAGTGTGGCCCTTTTAAGAAACTGCACACTAAAAGAATATACAAGAAGATATAAACAGTTTGCAAGAGACAGTTTGTATATGTCTCACCTATCAGTTGGCAGAGTTTTAAGCGTCCCATCTAGTTGCTCTTCCAGTTGCATAGTACTGATATATCTTACAACTTTATGGACAACATGGTGAGAAATTAAACTTCATTGATGCCTCTTTAACAAGGTTTAAATTCAGCACTGTTAATTTATGCTGGTCAAACATAAATGAACACCAGGCTCATCCAAAAGTGGTTATAAACAAAAGAAATAATTCTGCTCCAAAAAGTATTGTAGGCCTACCTCATTAATAGAAATGAATAGCAAAAGAGGTACTTATATACTATTGCAATCCTTTCAGTTGGGGGAACTGATAGCTCAGTATTTTAAAAAAGTAGAAGAAAAGTCATGGCACAATATATTTAGTGGCATTTATGGCAATATTCAAATGTCTACTAATACTGTTCAGTCTCAGTGCATTATACCAAAGTTATGAATTTATATTCTACATTACTTCTTCTTGCATCTTCTTACAATTTGTTTGCTTTTGAAGGAATAATATCACAATAGATATGACCAATATTGAATTGCCCTCTGTTCCCACTGAAAATCATTAAGACAAGTGCAAGTATCTTAATATGGATTCACTTCAGTGATTTTTATCACTTTTTCTATGTGGGCATAAAAGAAAGTCCTATATTAAATTCCTAGAGGATTTATAAAAGGATTTATTTATATTTTTATTTATAAAAAGGGGACAGATGCCAAATAACTCAACTCGCCAAATTAAAAAAAAAATTATCTGTATCCAGTAGTACAGTCACATTGCTCTCCCCCCACCTCAAAAATTAGAAACTCTTGCTCAATTCTAAATATAGCACCATTTGTACTTCTTTATAGATTACTTCCCCCAATCAGAATTACAGTAAACTGCATGTAAAAAAATCAAGTAAGCCAACTTTATGCTACAGGGAAAAGCAACCATTCCTCTTCCCCCCGTCTTTGATATTTTCACTCACACTGCAATAGATTTTGACATGGAAATTGGTTTTGTACAAATCTTGTTCCTTAAATCAGCCACATTGGTTATATTATTTAATCATCTCAAAAATAATCTTGAAAATTAAAGATGTTTGCAGTTCAAGATCTCTTCCTTATGCTCAGGATAATCATGGAACAATGATTCTCATGTTTCTTCAAACTGCAAGAATGTAGGGGTAGAGCTTTAACCAAGAACTGTTCATCAAAACTCCCTGCATAGAAATATTAACAAACATAAAATAGATATCTAACATATCTTAACTCTCCTTGCCATGCCAGTTACTCTACAAAATAAGATGCAAAATAAAAAATTCAAAATCCCAATATTAAATTGACAAGCACCTTCTTTGCATTCTAAAGTGGCAGAGTCCCAGAAAAATTGTTATGTTGCGAAGGTCTATGGCATTGTGCATATTGTACATCATTCTCATACTGTTGTTATTACTCTTCTTCTGATCTTGAGTAATTCACCTAAAGATATCTGATCCTGTTTTAGAAGGGAGTATTTCTATATATATATGTACCCCAGATGCCCTCTTTCTTCCTTTTACTCTAGAATTACCTTGGAGAAAGTTCAGGAAATGGATGCTGTAGTTGCCTAACAATTGCAGCCTAGATTCTTTCTTTCAACACCCACTGGAGAGACCAAAATTCCAATCAATTTTAAGACTGAAGGTGTGACTGGAGATAGGGTAACCAATAAATGCACAGATCCATACACTCTGGGTATAATTTGATCCTCATCCCACCAAGTTCCCTCTTTCCCAGCAACTTTTAATTTGGGTGAACCTGGGAGTTTCCTAGTTGAGCTTCCTTGCTTGGTAAGCCTCTCTTACTATCTTACTATCAATAGTGGGAGTTTGACCAAAACTCTCCAGGAAATTCACAATCCAAGAAAATGGCAGAAAAGGCACTCAATGAGTAGTAATCAGGCAGGACATGGAAATCCCACAGAAGGATATGACCGATCTAGATGCTTCTGTGGAGTGGTAGAAGAGCCATCAGGAAATGGGTAGGAGCAAAGTCACAATATTGTTGAATATGACCATCCATTTGTGTCCCAATCCCCAAGTTTCTTCAAGGATCTCAAACTGTCCTGTTCCCAGAGTCCCTAGGAACTGAATCTTGCTGTCCATGGCTTCCTGGAGAAAAGAGTTTCCGATGCAGGCTCCACACCCAACGCTAAAAAGAAAAAGCAAATCAGACTCTAGAAATTCATCAAAAATTTTAAATATGTCTGTTGAACGCCTGTTCTTCCCTCTCTCAAGTATTCAATCCACAGATCTCTACTTTATATTTGAATCTTTAAAATCCATTCTGACCTTATAAAATTTAATATGAGGTTTAATCCTTAATACCATTATGCATTAAATAGTACATAGCACTAACCAACATGCAATTAGAAAGCAGCACTTTATAGCACTTTTTAAAAAAGTATCCTATCCATAGTATTTCAGTTTGGTTGCTTTCTAACTTGATCTCCTGCAGATGTGTTCCATTTCTACTCTCATCAGCTCCAATCAGCATCAGCAAGAGATGATGAAACTCGCAGTCTACAATACTGGAAGGCATCAAGTTGTTCACTATGTTATAACAATTCTGCAAGATTGGTTGATATTTCATTATCCAGATGGAGGGCTAGAAAACTCAGCTCACACTGTTAGCCATTATGTTAGCCAGCTGCATAGATATTAGAGGAATTTTAAACAGCAATAGTGATATAAGGACAACTGCATGGCAGTGGCACACAGGACAGAGAAGCTATAAGACGGTGGAACACAAAAGGAAGAGCACCTGGACACAGAATCACTCATTTAACAGGGATGAAGCAGACATCCTGAAGTATCCCTGTAATATAGACTGAAAGAAAGGCTCTTGGGAATATTATGTGCTGCAGCTTAGGGAAATGGGGATGGCAGGGAGCAGATATAGGAACGGAGTGGGAGGTTGCACAAAGGCAGAAAAGTTTGGCAGGGTGGCAGTACCTGGCCGCCCCAACCTCAGAGTGGGGTCACTGGTTCACCGGCAATGCCAAAGCTCTGGCAAATAAAGAAAAAAACAGAAGCCATCAGGGATGGCCTAGTGAACCCTGGAGAGGAAGGGGTGGAATAGCTGAATCATATTATTTGGCACACAAAACACATCACTCTTCAAATAGCCAGAAGGGTACCAGTAACTGAAAGATGGGTCTTTCATAACTTTGTGAAGGGACAGAAATGGCAATAGTAGGTGAAAAGACTTGGGGCACTGTTTCATTCAGGGCAGGTCACATTCTTAGTAACAATCTCTATAATCAACAGATTCAACTGCTAATAATTTCTCTGATTCACAGCATTTCAGGTCGCAGGCACTTCCTCCCCAGGGAATGAGGGGGGGGGGTCACTTCTAGGGGATGTTGATTATAATAATGAGACATCTGGGTTGATGTCTCTGTATGTCTTTGAACGCAAAGTTAATTCAAGTAGAACGTCAGTCCAGCACAATTTCCCTTTCCCCACATAAAGCCAAACTCAAATTACAAATCCTATCGCCAAAAAAACCATTTCAACACTGAATAAACTCACCGACTGATGGTGTCCTAAAGCAGAGCTGCTGCCAGGCAGTGAACTTCTCCCCTGCCTAAGTGGTTCATGGTGACTTGGGGAGGCTCCCTCTGACCCAGAGGTGTGAGCTGAGAGGAACACAGAACACAGTTAAGCACCAGCAGAAGCAACTACTAGTCTCTTGAGAGGGTTGATAGAAGAATAGTGATGCTACCTCTCGGGATGGGCTTGACATCTAAGTCCCATTCCTCTTCCTCAAAGTGGCCAGGGAGTGACAAACCAGGAGGGGGACCAGGGCCAAGGCCCAGAGGAGCTAAGCGCTGAGAAGGGCAGGAGGACAAGCTCATTGAGACACTTGGCTGGGCAGCTGAAGAGAAGTGAGAGGAGGGGGGGGGAAAAAGAGACAAACATCCAAGGCATTTTGATTCAGCACCCATCCTTGAGAAGACCTCTCCCTCTAGTGTTTGTTCCCATCTCATTAACAGAAAATGTTATTTCAACCATATTTTTTGTGGCCTTTCTCCATCAAACTCATGTGGGCCAAATAAGGCGGGGGAGATTTTTTTGGTCCACTCTTTGCTTTCTGATTGCAGATAAAAAGGTTCTGAGATTGATCCGCCAGTTTTCACTGTTTGCAGATCTATTTCCACTCTTCTCTTCCCTGCAATTCTTCTTTTGTGTATAGTAAAGGCAATAAGGTACATTTACTTAGAGTTAATGCATCACTGCACTGCCTGTTCCAGTCTGCTTGTTACTGCTTTTTTTTTTTAATCAAAAAGCAGCCAACTGCCTGAAATGTAAGGCCCCATCCACACACATGCAACTCCCCCCCCCTAAAAAAAACAACAATGGGAATGTATCAAGATTAGGCCTAACTAGAAACCCCAGTCATGATGATGCTGGGGATCAAATGACATCATCAAAAGTGTACCTTTGTTTCAAACTCCCTTGATCACACAAAGTAGCATTTATTTTGTTTGACAGTTCTAGTTCTTTAAACTTACGGGGATAATGACACTAGAAAACTGCACTGATTGTCTTTCAAAATAATATTGTTAATCTTTGACATGGATTTTATGCAACTTTTTATCACTTTCTTTTCTTTCAAGAATGAAAGATTTTAAGAACCCGAACCCTCCCCCCCAGCAAAACATTCCCCTATTTAGCTGACCATCCTCAGTTAGGCATGCTCATACCTTGTCTCCAGAGCAGTTGGGCTATAATATTTGTCCACTGATGCTTGACTTCAGCAGAGGCTGCTTGCAATGTATAGGCCTGTCGGGATGATCCCCTTCCGAACCAAACCTCAAAACGTAACCCACTAGAACCCACACTCTCCGTCAACCCCATGGAAGCCGTCTATATGAAGACAGAGGAAACCACAGAAAATGTGGCAGTGTTCACAGTTCATAGTCAGATGCAATGTAATTTGATTTTCATTTAACTCTTCTGCAGCTTCAATCAGTTATAACTTATGCAGTAAATCATTATTAAATACATTGCTCACTGCAATATAATGAACCAGGTCTCTGAGTAAATATTGTGGCACCATCTGCAACAGGAAGTAAGTCTACATACAAAGCTGAGAGACAGGTGATCCTGGAGAAAAGGGACCCTTCTGGTTGGAAAGATCTTTCACCAAGAATTGTAATTTTATTCCCTGTTGTCAGATGAGCTATTGGTGACTTAATCAGCCCCTTCCTTTTCCCCGCTTTTTATTTTTCTCCCCAATCCTTTTTTCCACACTGCATTTGCAGTGGATTTCAGCTATTTGTCATATGCAAGTCTGACAATCATGTTTATTTATTGAACGGATAATTAAAGCCATCTCATTCCAGACAATAATCAGTGTGGATTAAAATAGCCCCAAATTATACTTCTAGCCCTAAAGCCTGGGAAAATATTATTTGAGATAATCACTTTACCTACCTGCAAGGCCTGTTTGCAGACATAGCCACCCTCAGCACCTTTACATTTGGTAAAGAGTAGCAACTGTTCAAATAGGAAAACGTGCCGCTGGCATTTACGGCGTCCAGACAACAGAATGAGTTCACCACGCTGAAGCAATGTCCCTTGTTCTGACAGTTTCATCTGCAAAGGAGCAGGAACACACGTGAAACTAAGGCTGCCATTCCCTCCAGTTCTCAGAAGAGTGGGGAGACTGTCAGTTCCCCCAATTTGCCCACCAGAATTTTTGTGTTTACTGTTAAGTATTTAGAGCTTTGCACAGTCCAAGAAGATCAAGAGTTTGGCAACAGCACAGAACTTTGCAGGTGTCAGAAAAGATTAAACTGGTGGGTTTAGACAAGTGGCATGGGAGGAAATGGCACACGTACAGTAAGCAGCAGGAAAAATGCAACACCATGTGATGGAAGCGCCCATGCACTCACCTCGCAGCCTCGGATCTGCTCTATGGCCAGCAGGTCTCTGCCTCGCTGCTCCTGTGCCTCCAGCAGTTGCTGGGCCTCCTGTAGGGCTTGGCGGTCAGGCCCCTGCTCGAGCTCACATTCATGTAGAAGTTCACCTAGGAAACGCCGGTACCGCTCCAGTTGCTCCAGAGGCACCTGCAAAGCGTGTGCTATTTGTCCATCCTCACGTGGCTCCATCAGACCTTTCTGCAGGAAGGAGAGGATAAAAGCAGAAGGCTAGAATGAAACACCAGAAACAAACCACTTGGGTATTACCGTACTTGTTATACCATCATTTCCTGGAAATCTCATAATCCACATCTCTACAGTGAATGAAACTATACAAATGTCTCAAAGTCAAGCTTTTTGGGGGGATGGCCAGCAGGCTGTGCATCATCAAACTCTCAATGCAACTATAAATATGCCAACCTCAGGGACACCTGATCTAATGAGTAAAAAGGGCCTCTTATGAACAGAAGCAGTTCCTTTAGCAGTTGAGCGATTCATCCGGCCTTTCAAGATAAAAGGGGAAATTCCATCTCTCTCTGCCACGTGGCCGCAGCTCATTTACCTTGCCAGTGCTTCGAAGCAAAGCCAGGGCAGCCTGGAACTTGTGGTAATCTTTGGCATAGATTGCATACAGTTGCAGCTCTTCTCTCTGAAGGTAGGAAAGAGAGAGAGACAGAGACAAAGACAGAGACTCTCTCATTCATCAGTGGAGCAACAGTCAGGAAAATTCCAGGAAAACTGGCTATTGGAACAGAGAAAAATAATCTCTCTAGCTTGGGGGACAACATATGCTTGTTTTTTTCCCTTATTCCTTCCATTCTTTATAACAGGACAAATGTTACCCCCAAGAAAGCTCAAACCAAGGACTGCCATCTCTTTCTCTCAGCCTTGCTGCTTTTGAATTCCATGCATTAATTATGAAATTAACATTCCTTATCAATTTATTTCCATGCTAAGTAAAGCTTGTCCTGATAATTTGTATTATGAGACTTTTAAAGGCGCAGGAGAAACATTTTAATAAGGTGATAGGCTCTTTGAAAAAAAGTGGTTTTTTTTTATTAATGGAGAGAAGCAAAAACTTTATAGCAGGCATGTAGGTGAAGGTTTCCTGTAGTAGAACAAGAAAACAAAGAACACGGAGAACACAAGAACTAAGGCAAAGTATAATTCTGACAAAACCGAAGGGCAACACTCTGAATCGAAAGAGGCTTTCCCAAACCACTGACCAGAAAGAAAGGCAGTTTGGCCATTATTGTGCTTTCTGAATAGCCTTTAAAAAACGAAGATAAAAACCCCAATTATTATTTTTTTTAAAGGAAGGGAGCTTTTACTTAGCTTTTTAAAGATGGACAGCCCTGCATTTACTTTGAACCAGACTCATATATCTCCAGGAACAGTGGCTATCTATCCTGCTGCTATATTGAAGACTGAGGTTGTTTACTTTTATCAGTTTGAGATAATTTATCCTAGCAGCTCCCTCTGGATATAGAAAGCAACCAAAGGTTGGAGCTATCATATCTTGGATACAAAAATTATGATGGCCACTACATCATAAGTGCAGCAAAGAGAGAGTCTTCTGTACTTCTTTGCAACCATCTAGTGATTGTCTGGAGCTTTGCAGCCCAGATCTGGTAGCCCTATCAAACGGTTAAAGATGGAAGGGGAAAAAAAACAGAGATGGAAGACTAGAAGTTGAGAGAGCAATGACAGTCAGCGTTGTGATATTGCCAAACTACTTATGTACACGTAGTCCTCGATTTACGACCACAACTGAGCCCCAAACTTCTGTTGCTAAGCCAAAAAAGTTAAGTGAGCTTTGCCCCATTTTACCACCTTTCCTGTCACAGCTGTTAAGTGAACACTGCAGTTGTTAAATTAGTAACAGTTATTAAATGGATCTGGCTTCTCCATTGATGATCACATGACCCCGGGACACTGCAACCATCATAAATATGAACCAGTTGCCAAGCATCCAAATTTTTATCGTGACCATGGGGATGTTGCAATGGTCATGTGAAAAACTCTCATAAGTCAATTTTTTCAGTGCCATTGTAACTTCAAACAGTCACTAAATTAATGGTTGTAAGTCAAGGACTGTTGGGAGTCATGCTCTACTCAAAGGAGATTTTACCTGTTATTAAAGACTTATGTATGGACATTTTGAAAGCCAAGGTGATTCACTGGACTGGCACCAGATCCACCCTGAACTACCAACGTTCATTGGGTGACTCTGGATGAATCACTCTCCTCAATCCAACCTACCACCAGCTGTTGTGGGGAAAATAGGAGGAGGCAATGCTATATTCCCCATTTTCAGCTCCTATACAAAGGGGGGATATAAATTAACAAATAAATAAATATTGTTGATTTTTAAAAGATGTGGCCCTATACACAAAAGCTATTGGGAAGCCATGTTCTCTTCCCTAAACTTTGGTATCACACCGACAGACTCTTAAGTTATAGTGGTGAGAAAAGGCAACTCTATATGCTCCGAGGAAATCTCTGCTTCACTGCTACTTCACATATGCCAGATTTTTTTTTAAAAAAAGCCTTTCAGAACCAAGAGATGGTCATATGGTTAAGGAAGCTTTGCCAGTGGATGGGTGAGAAAGGAAGGAAAGAAGGGGGTGGAATTCTGACACAGGAAATGGGTCCCAGCATGCAGCAGGTGGAGTAGCAGCTGAGGAAAGGAAGCACTCACGTGGTGCAGGAAGCAGCTGCCAGCGCGTGACGGGTGGCTCATGCATCCCTCCAACTCGCTCAGGAGGCAGCTGGAATGGAAGGCCAGCAGCCGGTCCCGCGTGGCCCGGAGGGCACTGCCCAGCCATCTTAACTCAGCTGTCCAAGCCTGTCCCCCGGGCTCCTGAGACAGAGAGAGGGGCTGGGTAAGGGCACCCACGTACTCCCGCTCACACTCCAGCAGCTCAACCAAAAGCTGTTGTTGGACCCTGAGGAGAAAGAGGGAGGAATGGTCACATTCAAAGTCACTCAGCCATACTTGAACCATCTGGTGACAGCCAAGTCTGTGAAGCGAGGAATGTTACAACACATCTGGCAACAGAACATCAGTACAAGGGTTATCAGCTGCTTCTGTCCCAGACTGTTCCCCCCCCCCCACCAAAAAACGTTGTGCGATCAGTGTTTTGAACCATGCTGCAGATCTATAACTATAATTTCATTTTAATTGGTGTGATTCTGGTTCAAGGTGCCTCCAGGTTGCTTTATATATTTAAAATATTTATGTACTGTATCACCTGTCATATGGTATTCCGTACAGGGTTTCTCCAAGCACTATGCAAAATTTAAAATGCATTTGATCGCACTGGGATATAATCAAAGCATATACATAATAAAGCAGTGCATTCAGAGAAGAGATTTCAAATCTTGCACAAGTATAATACCTCACTACTATTCATTAAAGCATCATTTTTCAGATTTCTGTGCCAGGATGGGAAAAGATGTAGTTGCTTTAAGATTAGCAATGAGTCAGCTGTTTAAGTTAGCAGCATACTTTTTTTAGGTTTGTGTAGAAATCTAAAATGCAACTAGTTGCTTTAAAGAATAGCAGAGAGGTGCTGCTTTCACCAATACTTTTCTAAACATGTACAATCCTAATGCAGAATAGGAATACATAAAAAGACCAGGAAATAGTATAAAGGATAGTACTGTAAAATGTTTATTACGTTATGATGTGGCTGACCAGTGTGCTAGCAGATTAGTTATTGACAATGGATTTTGGTCACCAGAGTTGGCAGAGGGAAGGATAGCTTATCTTGTCTCTCAAGGACAGCTCAGTATCAACTCTGCAGAGCAAGCTTTCACAAAAACATGTGTTAATAACCAAATCTATGACAATGAGCTTTTCAGAGGATAATTTTTTAGAGGACTAGGCTTCATGTAAATGACAGAGTAACCAAGGTGCAAGAAATCACTTAGGCCATAAAATCCAACTCCCTACTTGCGCTAGAATCCAAATTTAAGCCTCTCTGAAAATCTAGCCTTTGCTTGAACATATTTAGTGAAGGGGAATTCACTATTTTTCTGGGCAATTGTTTCTGCTTGAACTGTTCTATTAGGTAGCTTTTCTCTAACATTCAATCGGAATCCGCCTTATGAGTTGAATTCATTATTTGGTATCCTACATTCAGGACTGATGGAGAATAGGTCTTAAGTTTTCTTTGGTGTGATAATCCTTTCAAGTTACTCTTTCATGCTATCCTACTCTCCCCCCTCATATTTCTCAAGGCTAAACATTTCCAATTCCTTCAATGTCTGTTCATAAGACTTTATTTGAATTCCCCGAACAACCTCATTGCTCTTATCTGAATGTGTTCCAGTGTGTCTGTTTCTTAAAGTGTAGTGCCCAGAGCTGGATACAATACTTGAAGCCTGACTAACACAAAGCAAAGTGATGTTCATATTGAGGTGGAAAGAACCATTTAGCCCACCAAGGCCAACTCCAGTGCTCAGTGCAGGAATCCAAGTAAAACCTCCCCGACAGATATTTATCAAGCTTCTGTCTGAGAACATCGAGCACAAGGAAGCTCTCTAAGTAATTGGTTCTGCTGTGGAATTGCTTATTGTCTGAGAATTCCCTAATATTCAGTCGAAATCTTGCTCCCTGCAGCTTAAAAGCCATTATTATACTACCCTCTGAGGTGACAACAGGTCCTGAAGGAAAGAAGCCATTTAAAGTTTATGTTCTGGTATCAGAATGTCTTGAATCAAACCTTCTAAAAAATTTTTTAAATGAAGCCTCCAGGCAATCAGCAACTTTTTAATCCTACCATTCTGTTGTGGAACAGCTAAGCAAAAGATAGTCACAAATTCTGTTGCACCCTTACTCACCCAAGGCAACGCCTTCTTTCCATGCGAGGTGTGGCCCCCCATGGTGCTTCAGCAACATGAGTTCTGCTGCGTCCCAACAGCACATGTTCACGGGGAGAACAGCTCCTGTCTGCCAGTTCCCGGCTGCTTACTTCCAGACCACGTATATGCACGCTAGGGCGACCCGGATCACTCAAGGCTCGTAATGCCAGGTTATTAGTTGGAGATGCAGGTGTTTTGGAAGTGTTGAGAGGCCCCTGGCTTTTCTTCCTGTTGTCTAGGGCATTGCTTCGGGCAGGAGAACAACAAGGGGAGCCCTTGGGGCTGGTAAGTGGCTGGAAGAGAGAAGTTAAACTGCAAGAGGAACCAAACTTGGCCCCAAGCAACAAGCCATGTTTAGGTGAAGAAGAAGCACTGATGCTGCATGCACGGGCTCGAACTCGGGGAACAGAACTGTCTTCGGGCATGACCTGTGATTTCCCTGAAGATCTAGGGTTTTGTAACAGTGTTTTCTCCAAGGATGTTCC
Organism: Thermophis baileyi; assembly: GCA_003457575.1. Lineage (NCBI taxonomy): Eukaryota > Metazoa > Chordata > Lepidosauria > Squamata > Dipsadidae > Thermophis > Thermophis baileyi. The sequence goes on from QLTV01003095.1 coordinate 446,439, forward strand.
TTCAGCTAGCCCCTCAGCTGGTCTCTCACCCTCTCTCTTCTTTTCTACACTGCTGTCACCAGACTGAAGGCATGTTTTACCTTCCTGCTGAACCTACGGAGAAAGAGAGATTAGAGGAAAAAGGAAAAGGCAACCTTGGTCAATCCCAGATGTTGCCTTCACTGTTTCTTTTAGCCACTTTACTAAGCCATTGAAATATGTAAGGTGTCCTCTCTTTAACCAGGAGCCTTCCAGCTTTGTGGTCTGCATTTTCCAGGATAGTTAGCAATGGCTGGAACTAGGAAAGGCTGATTTAAACTTTTTTTCAGCTTTTGGGGAAGGCTGAATTCATTACATTCTATCACTGTGGCATTTCTGCCATCACTGGGGACACCTATCCTCATTCAGTAACTCCTACATAGCTTTTTTCCCTCAGTCAGCTAACTCTCAACTCCTCAGAGCCACTTCACCTCCCACTCATCTCAAGTCTGAAGAAAATTAGGCTTTTGAGGTGACAGTCTCCACAGCCATTCATCTCATTCAACAATCCCTAGCAAGAAGGCTCAGGATTTCAAGAAGTCCTAAGTCTTGACTGCTCATGAGTGTATTACCAAGATAAAAAAATAAGGAGGAAAAGAAAGCTTTGATCCTAGAATTTGTCCATTCCATTTGGGGAGAATAACTGCCTAGCTTCATTTTTTTTGAAGCTCCTGTAGTGGGTACAAACTTTAGGTCTAATTATTTCCTTTGCTTAATGACATTCACTACAGCCAATTCTTCCCAGAGAATCTAATCTTAGAAATTAATTACCTGTATGTTTTTCTTCTCCTGCTGCAATAACTCAAGACACCGGTTGCTGAGTTGGACAAGTCCATGAAGGGCTTCATCCACCTCTTGATAGAGTCTTGTGGCATCCACAGCTTGATTACTACAAGATGGGGAAAATATTACTTTGGGGCAGCACAACATAAAAAAGAGCATTTGCTCAAAAGGGACAAATTAATCCCAGAGAGGACCCACTTGGACATAATGAATTAATTTCCAAATGCTGATGAACTACAATTCCCAGCAGTTCTCACCAGTCTCCAATGTATCCTAGGAATTACAGTTCACCAACAGTTGGTAGAAGGACACCGACTGCCCACTGCTTGTTTTTTAAAGGACAAATGTGAGAAGAATGTTTTTAGAAAAGCATTTAGATCAGTGGTTCCCAACGTGGGGCCCACGCCCCACAGGGGGGCAATTTGATTTTTAATGGGGGCAATTCGAAAATGAGCTATTAACTGAATTTTTGAAAGCCCGCTAATTGTTCATATATATTTGTGATGAAACAGCTGTGTTTCATTTACCTACTGTTGTCTTTGTTAAAGTGCATTTCCTAGCGCTCGGTCCAAAAAGGATATCCCAGCTGGGGGGAGGAGGGAGCAACTGCCAGCCAATCAGATGTGTTCCCACTAAGGATCATGGGACTGGCAGAGTCTCTCTCTCTCTTTCTCTTTCCTGTGGGCTTTGCTGCTGGGTGGTTGCAGGGAGAGCTGCTCTGTGGGGAGACAGAGTGGATGGCTGCTGGGAGAAGCCCAGCAGTGAGGATACAGAACCAGGACCCAAAGTTAAGTAAGAAATTGTTAGATTTACAGTTATTTTTAGTCTGTGTTTTCCCAGGTTGTGTTTTACAAGACTTTTCCTCTCAGAGCAATCTGGGGCTGGGCCACGCATGCGTAGGCCTTGCCAGGCCTGTGTGATTCACCTCCACCTACTGAACTACCAAAGCATTTCCCCACTAAGTTGCAGGTTCAAGCCGAGTGGGTGAGTAGGGGGGGTCATAGGTTACAACCCCCCTTTCATTCATGACAATCTTATTATTCATAAATTAAGCTAAGAGTGTTTTTTAAATTTCCCTCTTTCTGCATCATCTTCTTTTAATAGTTATTTCTTTTAATAATTTGCATCATCTCATAAGTTTTTCTCACATTTATTTCTTTTAGTCACAAACCCTATGCATAAAATGAATAGTACAAGCAAGAAAACAGTTCATCAGTATTCACAAGAATATTTAAAACTTGGCTTCATACCCGCTATCCATGATGAACGGTCACCTTTCTGCCTCTTATGCCAACAATGCTTGACCAACGAATCAATGACACGAGGTCTTGAGGCACATTTGAAGGCGAAACATAGTGTATATGTAAATTCAGATTTAAATTACTTCAAGACTTTAAAGGAGAAGTTTGAAAAAAGATCAACAATAAAGTCTCTGTTCACTGCACAAACTGTTACTGTCAGTCGTATTCTTGAGGCTAGTTATGAAATTTCTTTACTCATTGCTAAATCTGGAAAAAATTATAGGGGAGGATTTAATTAAACCATCAATATCAGCATTTCTTAAAACAGTTCTGGAAAAAGATGACAAAGATGTGAAAGCCATGCCATTCAGTAACAATACTGTTAGCAGAAGAATAGATGAAAAGAGTGAAGATATTGAAACACAACTTGTTGAAAAGCTGAAATCAAGAAAATTCTCAGTCCAAAAGGATGAATCAACTCTGAGAGACAATGAAGGCCGTATTGCTAACCTATGCAAGATATAGTGATAAAGGTGAATTTGCTGAAGAAATGTTATTCTGCAAATCATTAGAGACCACCACAACCGCTACTGATATATAAGCTAAAAAATTACTTAGATGTCAATAATATATCAATGGAAAACATAACATCTTGTGCTGCAGATGGTGCTCCTGTTATGATGGGCAAGAGAAATGGCTGCTTAAAATTGATGAAAGATGAGAATCCAGAAATGCTTCTTGTGCACTGTGTTATTCTTAGAGAGAACTTAGTGTCCAAAAATATTTCTCCTGTTCTTAATGAGGTACTAAAATCAGTTATAAAATGGATCAATGCTATCAAAGCTAATGCCAAATGTGAGCGTCTCTTCAAGCAATTTTGTGAAGATAAAAATGCAGACCATGTGAGACTTGTACTTCACACTGAGGTAAGGTGGCTCTCAAAGGGAACTTGTTTGAAAAGATTCATGGAACTATTTGATGTTCTTAGTGGCTTTTTAAGTGACAAGCCTGAAATGAAGCACCTGCTAACCGTTGATGGTAAAGCATTTGTCAGTTATTTAGCAGATATCTTTGAAAAACTGAATATGTTGAATAAACAACTTCAAGGAACAAATAAAACTCTTGTTGATGCAAAGGTGAAGATATTTGGCTTCATTACATTTATAGAGTTATGTCAAAAACATAGTTCTGACAAAAATTTTGACATGTTTCATTGGCTAAAAAAATGTGAGGTGACTGATGCTGCTGTACTTGTCATTGTGGATCATCTGAAAATATTGGCCTCTGATTTGAAAGAAAGATTGTCTGATTTAAAACAAATTGATTTTTCAACTTGGGTAGTGCAGCCAGTGCTGGTGGATCTATCTGATGTTTCAATGCAGTACCAAGAAGAACTCTCGGAAATGCAAAATGATGAGACACTTAAAACTTTATTCAATATAAAAGGAGCGATGGCATGACTTTGTGATGAGACAGAAACTAAATACCCAAATTCAACCTACTTTGCAAGAAAACTGCTGTTACCATTCCCATCTTCATGTTTAGCTGAATGTGGCTTTAGTGCTGTAAATGATTTGCTACTGAAGAAAAGAAATTGACTGGATATCACTGAACGAGACTTGAGAATGAAGCTGACTAAATTGGAGCCTAATATAAAATCTCTCTGCAGCAGGCATCAAGCACAAAGATCTCACTAACTTAAGTAGACTGAAGCTGCAATCCTACATTTTCCCAGAAGTAAGCCCCATTGAAGACAATGGTACTTACTTCTGAGTAGACATGCATAGGATTGCGTTGTAAATATGATCTTGAGGTGAGCTCAAATTGTATTTTTAATTTGTTAGGTACCTTTATTTTAATATGTATAGTAATTAATATGATCACAGTATTACAGAAAAAGCTTTCATTAAAATTATTTTATATTTATGCATTTCAGTTCTCTATTATATGTTTTGAAACTTTATTTGCTGTTTTTTCATATCCCTTTATACTATTATTTTTTAAGCTTCTCAGTACTTCTACTGTCTCTCGTTCTTTTATTTTTCTCTTTCATGGATGCCATGTTCTTTGGAACCTTGTTTAAACCAAGTTCATGGCCTTTTAGGCTTCCTCCGCATGAGTAGGAGTTCACTTTTTGAATAGTAAAGGGGGGGGCATCAGGATTTTAGAGATGCTTAGCTGGGGCATGGCCAAAAAAAGGCTGGGAACCACTGATTTAAATAAACATCTAGCAAGAGTTATCTAAATAATTCTTCATTATCTATGAAGAACAAAGGGCGAGGAAAGGGAATTGGGCTTGAAATTCAACATATTTCTAGGCTGGGGTGCTGACAACGGTGTTTTGTAGTTTTTTGTTTTTTTTCCTGATGGCTTAAAACAAGGCAAATGTTGCCTCTCCACCTCCCTTCTTATGCTTTAGGAACAAACTGCAGCCATCTGCTAATGCATATAATACCTTCTTAATGGACTTTCAAAAAAAAATTCTTGTTTTTCATAGGAAAATAATTCCTGTGACTGCCCTTTTAAGATGAAAAGCAAAAGGCAAAGGAGTATAACCCACAACAGAGACTTAGATGGAGAAATATTCAGATAAAACTAGTACTTCAGCCGACTTACTATGGTGGATATACCCAGAAATTGTTTTCATTATAATGACAAGTTGTCAAACTGTTATTCCAGCCTACACATAAAGCAGCAAATACAATCACCTCCTGATGACACTTTATTATACAAATTCATTGCACAGGAGAGCTGACTGTAGAACAGTGAAGAGTACTTAAAGAGTTGTTAGGATTTTTTCATCCACAGGTAATTTTATATACCTTAGATAACCAAAAGGAATGTGGAATGTTTTAGAAAAAGAGGCAAAGAGCATCTGCACTATTACTGTACAAGTAGTCCTCGACTTACGACCAAAGTTGAGCCCAAATTCATGCTGCTAAGTGAAACATTTGTAAAGTGAGTTTTGCCCCATTTGTGACCTTCCTTGCTACAGTTGTTAAGTGAATTATTACAGTTGTTAAGTTAGGAACATTGTTGTTAAGTGAATCTGGCTTCCCCATTGATTTTGCTTGTCAGAAGGTCACAAAAGTTGATCACATGACTCTGGGCCACTGCAACGGTCATAAATATGAACCAGTTGCCAAGCATCCGAGTTTTGATCATGTGATCATGGGGATGCTGCAATAGTTGTTAAGTGTGAAAAATGATCATGTCACTTTTTTCAGTGCCATTGTAACTTTGAATGGTCACTAAATGAACTGTTGTACGTCGAGGACTACCTGTATTATCTTCTCAAACTGGTCCTCACCTGCAGGGTCCCGATGGAGGTAGCCGTGCCAGCAAGGAGCCTCCCCGGCGCTGGAGCTCCAGTAAACGAGGCTCTGAAAGCAATTTCTGCATAGTGTCCTGGTGCAAGGTGATTTGAGTTGACAGTTCCTACAAAGATAAAAAGCTACAGATGATAACACAGCAAAGGGTAATAGACAGGATCAACAAAATGAGTGTGCTCCCACAAAGACTGACAGGGAAAATTAACAAGTCTCATACCACTGTAAAAGAAACCTACTGCTTTGTACATTCTATGCTTTAAAGATTAATGAATTTGCCATAGTTGTATTTTTAGCTTGTTTCTTTTGGTCACAGGGAACAGCGGACATCTATACAAATTCCACTTGGAAAACTATTTCCAATGAATGACCTAGTTCTTATGAGTAAAGACTTATTTTTCACTGAGATGGTAAACATTAGTTGGCTTGTACCACTTCTAATTGAAAATGTGTCTCTTAGTACTGACTGCCTCTTCACTATAAATAAAAATAGTCCTTTCTTTAAGAAACCTGGAAGACTACAATTTTATATGCCAGACATCTTTATTCTGTTTCTTTGACGAATGTACCGCATGATTCTTAACCATAAAAGCCAGCCTGGTGACTTTGGGCCACTCACTCTCTCAGCCCAACCCAACTCACAAGATTGTTGTGGGGAAAATAGGAAGAGAAAGTTGTGTTGGATATGTTTGCTACCTTGAGTTATTTGTAAAAATAATAAAGGTGGGGTACAATAAATAAGCGCAGGAATAAATAAATCTTGTGGACTAAAGTGGTACAGCTTAGCAATTCTCTTACTACTTCTGTGAGAACTGGTTTGAACTTATGAATGAGGAAATATATTGGTGAGGCTCTACAGGGAGTAGCTACAGAAGATCTTAGGAAGATTTTTTTTCTGGTGGGGCAGATGGAACTTCTTTAGAGTCATCAGATTTTTATCAGGATTCAATGCAGAATAAGTGAAGTATGTGCACAATTATTAGGAATATTCCAATTATCTGCTCTGTCCAATTTTGGATGCTCATTGCAACTATCATGTGAGTAATCAGGCTGATAGCACATGACAAGCTAATACAAGTATACTATCTGCAACACAGACAGTATATCATTTACCAGTCTGATAAGAAGAGGAATTAGATAATAGATAAAATGGGAAGAAGGGGAAAAGAAAGTATTGAAGGATAAAATGAGCAAAAGAAAGGTGTTCTCTAAGGCAGGGGTCCCCAATCCCCAATCCAGTTTCATGGAAGACAAAAATTGTCTTCCATGAAACTGGTCCCTGGTGCCACAAAGGTTGGGGACCGCTGCTCTAAGGAGTATATGTATGACACCCAAGAGCAGTTTTCCTAGGACCTCATACCTGGCAGCACCATTGAATGTAAATAATTTACAATAGACTACAATACAATTTTATTCAGAAAGTACAAGTACTCATTTTAATGATACACAATAAGTTGTATGGATTTCTGAATGTATACATGTATCTGCTTATGACTTTATGATAAATACCAACAGAAGATAATATTTGTAAATCAGGGTTGAATTGTGGGGTCCTTGGGGCTTTCTGAGCTTGGGTCTTTTCTTTTTTTCTGTTTTCATTACCAAACTAGGTAACATCATCAGTGCTAGTAGGGAGTAGAGTTTGCTCTTACAAATTCATAAATATATCATAAATTCTTGGTCTTACAACCGGATTCATATTACCTTAAAGCAAATCATGCTGAACCTCATGTTTCTCATTTTTCATATACTTTTGCCTACTTTTAGTGGAAAAACACAGCCTACCACAAATACACATATTGCTGATTTCAAATGATAACCCAAACTCCTGCTAAAGTGTCTTTGTTTAAAAATCAACTATTCAGATACTTAATTATTGTGTCACTGTAAAGAGAATTAAAACAATCTTCCACTACACCAGGGGTCCCCAAACTTGGCAACTTTAAGACTTGTGGACTTCAACTCCCAGAATTCTGGGAGTTGAAGTCCACAAGTCTTAAAGTTGCCAAGTTTAAAGACCTCTGCACTACACATTTTCATACAGTATTTTGGAGAAGAAAACAAAAGAATCTACCTTAGGCTGCTTCTAAAGGTATCCATGCCCATAAAATGTCTGAAATCTCATACCATTTGGAGCAACATTTTGGGAAATATTAGTGGTCTCATGTGAGATGTGAAAACTGCTCAGGATTGATTTAATGATATTTCAGTAAATTTTGAAATAGTATTGTTTTCTTTGAATTTCTGGGTATTCCATAAGCTATTTAGAGTGTTGGTAAATATCCTGGTGCTGGGAGGTGCTTTTGCCCACTTTTTAAATGTATATTAGTTCAGAGCAACTGACTCAGTCCTCTAGCCCTTACTTTCACTATTAGTGTCTAATGAACTCCCTCAACTGGGGGATTAATCAGAGACAGAAGAAAAAGGGAAAATTGTTATCCCATGATGACTACTGCTGCAACTCTATTCCAAAATCCAAGTACTAGCAGGAGGAAAGGCTACTTCTCATTGCATAATTCAATTGCATAACCTCATAGCTTCTGTATAAATATCATATGCATTTACCTCCTGACTTGATGCTGTTCCCACTGCGTTGAGGTGGTCACTGGCTTCACACACAGTCTGGAGAACACCACAGCAGAGATCTTGTAGTTGTTCAAGGGCCTGGGTAGACACAGAGATGAGAGGGGCCAATTGTGTTATGGAAGCAGAGAGTTACAATATATTTTAATAAAGAACTAACATTATAAGAATGTCCAAGTTAGAACTACATCTGAAGTGGATGATAAGCATCCAGAATATAAAAGCTGTCTATGGAAGATGGAAACATTAACTATGTATTCTTGAAGGAAAAAGGCAGGAAAGTTTCTTGCAGGAAATGAGGGAGGCTGCTTTAATTCTCTGGATCAATTCTTTGTGTCAATATAAGGTTCACTCATTACTATTTTCCCCATACCTGATGTTCTCTAACCCATTTGGGTGGCGAGTAGCTCAGAGTCCCACCTAGCGCTGGGGTCAACTGATCCAAGGCCACATAATGTGGAAGTTCATGCAGCAAAAGAAGCCGGATTTCCTGCAGGATAAGGAGACTGAATCAGATACAAAGAATTCCCAAATTATTTTCAATAATATCCAGTATCTTGTCATCACTCTTCCTTACCTCAGCCATAAACCCTAGGTCAAGGCTAGACCTAAAGTGATGTTAGAAATAGTTAATAACTCATCATAATCTTTGAAGGACAAAAATACACAATGAAATGTTTATTTTGTCCGGGGGGAAATGTCTTTCTTCTTTGTGCAGCAACTTGCATAATAGAAACAATACTTCTTTTCTCCTCACCCCTAACTCTTAATATTCTAATATTATTTGCATGCATACATTTTTTTGCTATATTCTCCAAACTGATTTTATCTAGGCATGTATTAAATAAATTATACACAGGGACCCTATGAGCTAAATTTGGTTAATAACACCCAGCTCGTACACTTCAGTCTAGAGAATGCCCAGAGGTTTATGTAATCACATAATCATAAGCTACCTCCTTCCCATATCATTAGGTTTCAGTGTGATTTCAGCCAAAAACTTACCAGCCCTAAAGCAGAAAACAATACATTGTGTAGCTTTTTCTTCATTATCAGATAAAAGCATTATTGACTAATGTCTCAACTGGATAGAAAGGTAGAGCTAAATAAACAGTAAATGGCATCTCAGATGGCCAAGAGTTTGTAAGTTTCTCTTATCAGTCCAGTTTTTCTATAGTGGACTTGCCTCCAGTTAACACGTTAGATGGATTTACACCATGCCAAAGCATGCATTAACCAGAATTATTGAAAAAACTACAGTTAGCTGGACTGCACAACATACTAAACTGGGGGTACTCAACCCTTAGGCCATGATCCAGTACCGGGACACGGCCCATTCAGAACCAGGTCGCATAAGTGGCAAGTGAGTACACGTGTGCATGTAGTTCCACTTGCACAAGTGGGGGGCAAGTGCACGAAGTTCCATTTGCATGAATGGCAGGCACTTGTTGCTTGTGCAAATGGAGCTACATGCATGCACGCACTTGCCCACCGCTCATGCGGAACCATCCTCTTTCCCCCCTGCCGCCATCACTAGTCTGCAAAGCCAGAAAGGTTGGGGACTGCTGTAGTAAACCTTTAGCCACTGTTTGTATCAAACTCTAAACTAAAATCCAATCAAACCATATCACAGTTTAGCAAAATATGTAATCCCACCCAGTGTTATCAAACGACCACCCCATGGGACATTGATACATGTACAAAAAGGAGCAAAGTTTCAATCACTCAGTTGTGACTGCCATCAGAACTCCGTCATGCCTCTATATATGACCTAGATATCTCCCCCTGCCCCTATACTCCCTTCTTCTTCAGCAAACATTCCTCCAGGAAATAGTTTCCAATAGAAACCCAGAGTTCTTACCACAGCAGGTTCTAAGGTCAATTCCTCTTCATGGGGTACAAAACGATCATCAGATGGTAAGATCACCAGCAGCTGACTGATGGGAGTTGGTGTAGTCTCCTAAATAATAAAAGGTTTTGCTTCACAGGCTCATAAAAGTTGCATACAATAGTCAGAAGCAAAAGGGAGGGAATTCTGTTCTACGGTCCAGAAAGTGAGGCATGGGAAGGTAGCAGAGCTACCTTGTCCTCCAATACCTTGTTCTGGGCCACCGCTCGTGTAAGTTCAGTTCCCCTCTTCCCACCCAGCCGGGCTGCCAAGCTGCAAAGGTTGGGGACCACTGATCTAAGGCTTAGCCATGGTTTCCATTATAAAACAATGAAAACTTTTGTGTTTTATTTCAGCTAGTGCCATTTTGTTGCTTATTTTGATGATATAAATCATATCAAAATCACTCTAATGTATACAGTTTATATTCCATCCCTCCTGAATATGAGATTTAGTGACAATGTGCATAAATCTTGCTCTTTATGCTCATATTTTGAAGTTATTACAAATGTATTATTTTATTAAAATGGTAAATAGACTCTCAGGCTGCTTATTGACGGCCAAGGAAAAAAACTTCAAGTTCCCAACTTCGGTGTCATTCATATGCATTGGGTTGCATCTCCCATCATTCCCAATTAGAACTATAGGGAGAAGGGAAAGGCAGCTGAGTCAGGATGATACCTGGAATGCTCTTAATGCTGGCAGCAATACAGGGGCCTGGAAGGCCCAGTCATCCACATGGCTTAGGTCCAACAGCACTGTCAGCCCAAGAATCTTTAGCTCTTGCCTGAAACATAGGTGAAAAAAACAAGACATGTAGAGTTGCCTTTTCAGCATCAGGTTTGCCAGCTTGGCTTAACATAACACTCATCAAAGAGGCCAAATCATAGAAAAACTGGGCAAAATGGTTTGCTTGGAGGCATCTCTAAGAGCTTCTCTTTGTGTTAGCTTCACAACAATCCCACATTAGGCCCTAACTGTACCATTCTACAAAGACCCACACATTTCTTAAGGTTGCTTAATGTTTTAAGCTACTATTTTAGTTCTAATGATAAACTGATAAAGAGAGCAGAATTTGTATACCCACTCCTCACTTAACGACCAAGTTCTGTCCCAACTATTAGATCATTTTAAAAAATTGGTTGTTAAGCAAACATATGACAGAGAGAGAGGGAGGGAGAGAGGGAGGAGAAGAGAGAGAGAGAGAGAGAGAGAGAGAGAGAGAGAGAGGAATGGAATGGAATGGAATGGAAAGGAATGGAA
>QLTV01003095.1:457610-484625 GCA_003457575.1 Thermophis baileyi
GAGAGGAGAGGAGAGGAGAGGAGAGGAGAGGAGAGGAGAGGAGAGGAGAGGAGAAATTGAAAGAGATACTGTGAAGATCACTGCTTGCTGCCATCTTATTCAAGCAAAATTATCTTATACAGCTACAATAGCATGATTCTCACTCGGTAACATTTTGTCAGGTGTATAAAATTTTATCATAAATGCATGCAATGGTCAGAAAATGAATTTTTATTACCATTTGTTACCACTGAATTTGTAAATGGCCACTAACTGAATAGGAAATGTGTGTAATTATCAAACCTGTTACCAAGTTCAAAATCAACAGTTGCATATAGAATTATAATAAGGGTGATAATAAATATAACAAATATGGAGTAAATCATAACAAATCAGAATTTTCACTCCAGTAACAAATATGGTAGCCAGTATACTCCCTAAAATTTACAATAACCTTGAATATTATTACTATATCTATACTTGTGGATATTAATAATTCTATGTTGTTCATTTGAAAAATTAAATGACTGCCTATATGACTGTATTATATTATGCAACATAATCTGCTAAGAAACATAAAAATTAAAACTTGTTTATTTTAATTAATTAAAGATTGTGGGGCAACCTATGCAGAGGGAGAAGATTTAGCTCATTTCCATAACTGCTATATTCTACTAGTTTATGAATAACCTCTTCCAAACAAGAAAGTTCAAAGGCATTTTTAGTATTTGGGGTCAAAACAACCATCCTTTGCAAACAAAATGCTTTTAAGCTAATTGGATTCTTAATGGCTTCCCATGGCAGCTTCCTGACAGTTCTGATTTTATGAGAAGAATTTCCTGAATTTTTCACCTGCCTCAATGAATTACTTCAGTCTTTTGGAAGGGAGCCTTGACTGCTTCATCTGAAGGCACTTTGATATATAGTACAGCTATTGCATCAGTTAGGCTGACCTAGTGGATTTTTAGTTGGATTTTGGCAAGGCACTTTCTTTAATAAACTAGTCAACTTTGCTGCCTGAGACAAGGGACAAACAGCATTCTGATTAAGCAGGGAACTAAGTATATCTCTTAGTTACAAGTTACAGCTAAAAGCAGCAGCCTCTTATTCTATATATCTGGGCATTCCTCATTTACCACGCTATCATCTCTGGCTTAGCAAATGTTAGAACATAGCAGAAGCAGATCGAAGTATTTGTGAGCATCTTGTCAGTGATATGTGGGGCTTGAACTACTTTCGTCTCTAAACTCTGACATAGGTAATGATGACAAGAGAAAGTAATGAAGCCAGACTGCAATACAGTCACCGTCACTAAGACTTAGTAGGAGCAATTCAGGAGGAAGACTGACAGCAGCATCCCAGCAATTGTTCCTTGAGGCTGTTATCTCATTTTGTCTAATTAATAGGTTACCTGAGAAGTGAGTGCATGTATCTTAAGGTGTTAACCAGATCCTCTTGTCCTGGAGGCAACTCATCCTGAAGAGGCTGGGGCACTATGGTCAGCAAGGAATGGCCAGCCTTGTCTATTCCTCCTGGTGTGGAGAGAAACAGAAGGAAAATATAAGCTATAAGTCATAACTTTATCCCACATTGCAATGCTTCTGGCATCTACTCCAATAAACACAGAACATGAGTTGGCTTCCCAGCTACCAAACCTCATAGATAGGGCCAAAACAGTCTGAGTTCAGCAGCCATTCACATGACCAGTCCCAGACATTCAGAATTTGCAACAAAAGGGTGTGTGGACAGAACCACGTTCCTACCAACCACACTTGATGAATTATGATCTCTAGTGCTTTATAAGATTTAAACCACTTGTAGGATTTTCTCTAATTCTCTAGAAATTGTCTTTGCTGGGTGCATCTGCAATTTCATCAGACTGCTGAAAACCACAAAAAGAATTGCACACCAAATGGAAGAGCACCACATGGCCATTTATTTATATGACTTTATACCACCTTATAAAAAGTGTAATGCAAATCTATCATACTCCATTAATAACATGGCTAAACTCTCCAAAGTAAAAAAAAAATATTCCATTTGAGTATTTATGCAACTTTCATAAATTAACATTTCTCTTGATTTGTTTTCCTCCGCCTTGGCTGGAAAAGTGAAACAGAGTGACTTCCAAGCTTTGTGGAATGGAATATGATCAATGTGAATAACCCATGACATTCTGACATTGGGTTATAATTCCCAACCTCATGACTACTGTACATCTGTCTTAAAAGTATGTATTAAGCATATATTACGTGAATAATACAAACCCCTGGTTTCCTTACAAAGTCAATACTAATTGCAGCACCAGCATTTTATAAGCATATGGAAAGTTGAAATGCAATTACTTTCAAGAAGAAACAGAGGTTGGAATTTGTATTTACGCAGATACAAAGCAGATGTGCAAGACAGATCTGAGGACAGACCACTGGAGTTCATAAGCTACACCAACCTATCAGACCAAAATAGATTGTGTCTGCATGTGTGTGTCTGTATGTGTGTGTTCTACAGGAAGAACATCTGAGCTCATTTTCTCCATTAAAGAAAACAACTGCTTCATCTTCCAAATGGTATGTTGCTGGAAAAACACTGTAACTTCCCCACAGATCCAGTATTCCATTTCATACAACATATCATGTTGCAGCAAATACAAAATACATAAATTTGGAGTCTGGGAGAAGTTAACATAAGGTCATGTACAGAGGGAAAATTCCCCATCTTCTCCTTCTGCCTATAGCGAATTGTGAATCCTAAAAGTTTCAGGAGAAGATGAGGAACAATCAGGGATAAGGAATGAAGGGGGGGGGGGACTTGCTAGAAAGCAGAAATACCCTAAATCAGAATCTCATTTTATGCTAAAGTAGCTCAATAATATAAATGAAAGTTTTGTTACCAAGTTTTTGCGGGAAGATGGGTTACAGGGGAGAGGATAAGATGGAGGACATCTTCCCATTAACTGCCATAAGACTGCTGTTTTATCCCAAATGGTATTTTCCCATTGTGGTGGATTAGTTTCCATCATTCCAAGTCAGCAGATTCAATGATTAAAACACAAATCTGTTTATAGACATGTTTGTGTAGGATTGGGGGGAAAGGAAAGAGTGGTTATCTGGAAATATTACTTGCAAGTATTGTTTATGTGCTATTCGTGTCATTTGTAATTGGATTGTGAGGGAGTCATATCATGATCATTTGATTAAAATTAAGGCTGTTGACAAGACACGTCATTTCTTCTTCTTTTCCACCCCCTTCAGGTCTGCATGTGTCCTTGGTTTAATCTCATAAACTTTCTAAAAGCATTCAGATTTAACAACAGCAATTCTCTTCTTCTTTGCAAAAAAGACAGAAAACTGACATTCCACCACAGTTGACATCAACTTCACCTTCTGTTGACATACAGACTTCATCTCAACAGAAACCAATTAGATAAATGTAATCTCAGTTCAGCTACCCATGATGATATATGAATTCTTAATCAGGTTAAATAAAGACTTGGATATGCACTTTACATATATTTATATATGGGTGGGCACTGCAGGGCTGTAGGCAAGACAATGACAAACAGAAAACATTCAGGAAGAAAGTAAAAGCACTTCTATACTATTGCTAAGAAAATGTTGTATGTTCATGTAGTCACCACAAATCAAGCTTAACTCAAAGGCATCTCTATCTTTCAAAAAGTTTAATTAGTGTTAACCTGAACAAAATGTCATAGCTAAGCATGTTGTGCAGCCTACCATGTTTATGTGTTTTATGATTCATGATTTTGTGAGTTAATCTGACATTCAGGATAAGCATGTTGTGAGATCAATCTAAAATGTGTGGAATTCTCCATATAAGTAGCAGAAAAGTTCACTACCCTCCTCACAGAAGGGTTTCTGATGACAACTAAAGATAGACACCTGCACTATGAAAAATCTTCACATTTACAGGCATATGTGCTTTGGCACTACCTAAGCCTAAACTTTGATTGCACAATTTCAGGCTTGCAAGCAAATCAGCACATATGCAACTGAATACAATGATCTCTACAGCATAGAAATCTACCGTGCACTATATACAGAGATATCTGTGGAGATTCTCAGTTATCCAGGTCATAGTTGTCTCAAAGGTGCTTTTTCAAAATGCAACTGGACTGTTGTTTTTTTTCCTTGAGGAAGATGTTTCACTTCTCATACAAAAAGCTTCTTCAGTTCTGACTGAATAGTGGAGAATGGAAGGATTTATATTCCTTGCAGTCATCTGGTCGTTAGCATTTTTTTTTAGAGTAGTTGAGGCCACTTGGGGCACAGATAAACCTCCAAGTGGTCTCAACTACTCTCAGAAAGAGTGCTAATGACCAGATGACTGCAAGGAATATAAATCCATTCTCCACCATTCAATCAGAATTAAAGAAGCTTCTTGGATGAGAAGTGAAACATCTTCAAGGGGGAAAAAAGTCTAGTTGCCTTTTAAAAAAGCTCCTTTGAGATATGTACACAGATGTTATTTCTAATTTGATATCAGAGCTGTGATTTATGGAGAAATAGGATAGCTCTCTTCAGCTTGTGTGATGAATTTTACAGTTGTTTTTTTAATAACGCCTCAGTAGTTTCAAGTGCCACTGGAGTTCCATGCTATCCTTTTTCCTTTGGTCTGTGCTGAAATTACCCTATGCTGGAAGAAGCAACCACCCACAATCCTTTTGCAACTGAACATATAGGTTACAACAAATGGGAACTAAATTCTAAAACAACTGAAAAGCAACAGGTTGTTTGCTTGTGATCTACATAAACAGTATGCATCAACTCTTTTCAAATGACTGCAGTATTTCACAGGGAGCAAAAAAAGAGATACATTCACAGGGGAATCCAAGAATTATATTCAAAGGTTCCTTCCTCCAATGGAAAGAGTCTTCCACTGATAGAAAAGATACTGTCAGAGGAAGTCAATCTTTGGATGTAATCCCAAATGTCTCAAACACTTAAGTTGAAAGGAAATGGCATTTCCCTCTCCAATTTAGAAGGTTCTTAAAAGGTATTATGGAAAACAGGTCAATCGGGGGTTATAATCATTGGTAACTAAATGTCATCTCTATTATATGCTATTCTTTCGAATAGCAGATTCTGAGGATTACTGTTAACTATGACTTCTAATTTAGATCTTCCATTTATCTAATCATCACTATCATCTAACTGAACCATTTCCAAACAGGTGTCCTTCAATTGCAAAGGAAATTCTAGTGGAGGTAGCCCAAATACATCTGGAAGACAGCAAAACGCTGTTCTATCAGAAAGGAGATCTGTGTGAAAAAGCATGCAGACAAGAGATTGAGATTTAGCTAGTATCAACTGTTGGTTTCTAGACATAAGAAATACGAAATACAAAGCATAGATCACCTAATGTCTATATCAGTGATGGCGAACCTTTTTTGGCTCGGGTGCCAAAAGGGTGCGCACGCGCACGATAGCGTGCATGCGTGTGCCCACACCCATAATGTAATGCCTGAGCATGCGCACAACCCCCGCTGCCCCCCCGCATGTGCCCAGGCCTCACTGAAGCCTCCGGACTTCCTGTAGGCCCGTTGGGCTGTTTTTCGCTCTCCCCAGGGTTCAGGAAAGCCTCCTGAAGCCTGGGGATGGCGAAAAATGGCCCAACGGGCCAATCGGAAGTTCAGAAACGAAATGGAAGTGGAGCTGCCCTACTACTTACCTTCAGATAGTTGCATCCAGGCCTCGCACACCTCGGCCCATTTCTTCTGCAGCAAGGCTTTCCTGAAGGCCTCTCTAGCCGATAATCGATCTGGAGCTCTGTTATCGGCTGCAGAGGCCTTCAGGAAAGCCTTGCTGCAGAAGAAATGGGCCGAGATGTGCGAGGCCTGGCTGCAACTGTCCAAATCCGAAGAAGTTCCTGAAACCTCTGACAGCAAAAAGGAGGCTGGGGGTGAGCACACAAGTGAACTTCCAGTTGGCCCGTTGGGTCGTTTTCGCCATCCCCAGGCTTCAGGAGGCTTTCCTGAAGCCTGGGGAGAGTGAAAAAGGCCGAAAAGAAGGCCGAAAATCAGCTGGCCAGCGTGCACATGCGCGGAGCTGGCATAGGGCAATGCCTTGCGTGCCCTCAGATATGGCTCTGCGTGCCACCTGTGGCACGCGTGCCATAGGCTCGCCATCACTGTTCTATATTGTAGTACAGTAAGGTGTGGTACGCGGTGGCTAAGACGCTGAGCTTGTAGATCAGAAAGGTCGGCAGTTTGGCGGCTCGAATCCCTAGCGCCGCGTAACAAGAGTGAGCTCCCATTACTTGTCCCAGCCCTGCCAACCTAGCAGTTTGAAAGCATGTAAAAATGCAAATAGAAAAATAGGGACCACCTTTGTGGGAAGGTAACAGCATTCCGTGCGCCTTCGGCGTTTAGTCATGCCGGCCACATGACCACGGAGACATCTTCGGACAGTGCTGGGTCTTCGGCTTTGAAATGGAGATGAGCACCGCCCCCTAGAGTCGGGAACGACTAGCACATATGTATGAGGGGAACCTTTACCTTTTAAGGTGTGGTATATCCATATAAACTATAGTTTGTTCTAAATCTGGTTCTATACATACTGTATATCTATACATATCCACCTATGCAAGCACTAAATAGTTCCCCTTTTGGGTTGATTCATAAATGGTCACTCAAGCAGGGCCTGACCTAATCACTTAACAGAATAACAGAGTTGGAAGGGACCTTGGAAGACTTCTAGTCCAACCGTCTGCTGAAGCAGTAGACCCGTGATGGCGAACCTATGGCACGGCACGCGGAGCCATATCTGAGGGCACGGGAGGCGTTGCCCTATGTCAGCTCCAGTGCGCATGCGCGCGCTGGCCAGCTGATTTTCAGCCTTGGGGAAGGCCGTTTTCACCCTCCCCAGGCTTCAGGAGGCTTCCCTGAAGCCTCCGGAGTGCGAAAAACGGCCCAACAGGCAAACCGGGAGTTCAGAAAAATGGACTTCCGGTTTGCCCATTGGGCCGTTTTTCGCACTCCGGAGGCTTCAGGGAAGCCAGAGGGTGAAAAACGGCCCAACGGAAGGGGGGCGCATGCGCGGGGATGCGCGCATGCAGTGTGGCGCGTGTGTGGGGGTTGTGTGCCGGCACACGTGTGTGCTAGCACACACTCCCATTTTTGGCACGCAAGAAGAAAAAGGTTCGCCATCACGGCCCTATATCATTCCAGACAAGTGGCTGTCCAGTCTCTTAAAAACCTCCAATGATGGAGCATCCACAACTTCTGAAGGAAAGTCATTCCACTAGTTAATGAGGCATCCAAATGATTGGAACACTGGCAACAGAACACTGAACCAAATCAAGCATTAGTTTGTTCCAACTGGGGCTGTTTTTAGTATTGCTACGGCATCTCCCAGACCAAAATGGAGAGGATGAAAAGAATTGGAAATTTCTGCAGAAAATAATGGCTATCAGAATCTCCTTGTTTAAAAAACATGGCCTCTCTGGCAAGTTGATCCAGGGAGCAATGAACAGGAATTATCTGTTCATCTCTGCTTGTGCACCTTCTAGGGACATCATACTGGATATGTTACTACAGATGATCTTCATTTAACCACCACATCTGAACTCACAACAGTGTTGAATGAGTGGTAGTTACAACCAGTCCTCATATTTATGCCAGCTGCAGTGTCCCCATGGTTACCTCTCACATTTGCAATATTCTTTGCCAACTTGTTACAAGCAGAGTCAATGGGGATGCCAGCAAGAATTTACAAAATTCTTAACATCATTGCTTAACAACTTAATCATTTGCTTAATGATGCCAATCGGAAGTGCTAGAATTTCCACTGCCAAGCAGCATGGTCATAGTTACACTTTATGATTCTGTCACTTAGTGATGGAAATTCTGACCTCAATTACTGTTGTTTAAGTGAGGACTACATGTATATTCAGGTTTTAGGGTGATGTTCATAAAACTGAAGGATTCTAGTAGGTGACATTGACTTTTTTGGAAATGGATTCACCAGCCTGGTGCTTCCTTTTCAAGTTTTCTTCATTCTCTTATTTATTTTCCCCTTTATTTCCAAATCTCTCTTTGTTTACACTTTCCATGTAGTACCCCCTGAGGGAGGCCTGCCTCCTGTTTTGAAAGCCAGAAGCCTTCAGTAACATGATCAGGCCCTGGTGTCATTCTGGGTTGTGTTTGGTGGCTTGAGGCAAGAGAGTGGTTTCTGCAGACTGTTGTGATGTGGCGAGGACCCAGGCTTGTCTCACTCAGTCCTCGTGATGTTTAGTAAGATGGCAAAAATGTTGGTTAAAGGACAAGTTTGTTGGAAGAGCCTGCAGAGGCTCATTTTATAATGTTGATATTCACAGGAAAGTTTTGGGCTGCAATCTGAAGCCATGGTTTGTTGAGCTAAGTACACAATTCATAAAGTTTATATAAACTATATATATAAATATATAGTTACATAAACTATATATATAATTTTCTGGTTTAAGTCGTGTTGCTGGAATTGCAACCCGGATTGCCCCAAGTTATTTTACTGCTCACAATGGAAAATACAAATGGTTGACTGCACCATTATAGAAGTAATTACCCTCGGTATGTTGCACCTGAACTATAACTCCCAGTATCCTTCACTTCTGGTCATGCTGTTTGGAGTCACAACTCACAACATCCCCAGGAATAAAAGGCAGAATCCATTGCAGTGTCATCCTGCACAAACTCCACTGATATGAACTAAAACTGAATAATGCATTTACACATCAGCCTTCATTAATATCAGCAAAAAACATTTCTTGCAGTGCCATTTTGTGCCCCTTCCCCAAAAGCAAACCATCTATGATTAATGGCATCCAAAATCTGTTTCTCCATTGTCTTTACCATTATCTCATGAAGTTATCCCATTAATTTCACTCCAGTTGGTCAATGTTTCTTAATTGTGACATCTAGTCCAACCCTACAAAATGGAGCAGAGGGGCAGACAACAGAGGGCTGCTTTGCCTTGAAAAGTCAAAGAATATAAGCATGTTGGGGACAAAAACTGTTCCAACCTCAGTATTTTGAAATACACAGTATCCAAAGCAGGCAAAAAATAATGAAAAAAGTGCAGATACTTGTTAGGGAGAGGCATTAATACTTTCTAAACAGCAAATGCAGAATGATGCTGTGCTATTTAGAGTAGAGATGATCTAGACCAGGGGTGTCAAACTCAAGGCCCACGGGCCAGATCCAGCCTGCGGGGTGCTTTGATCTGGCCCGCAGGACCACCCTGGAAACACCATGCAGCCCTCCCGAGCTCCGTTTTCGCTGGCAGAGGGTTGCAGGAGGCCATCGCAGCCGAAAACGGAGCTCGTGAGCCGATTTTCGCTGGCAGAGCGCTCAGGCCACCACAGGCGCCCCCGACATGAGTGACGTTGAGCTGGCCACGCTCACCCCAGCCACGCCCACCCCGGCCCCCCGAGGTCAAACACAACCCTGATGTGGTCCTCAATGAAATCGAGTTTGACACCCCTGATCTAGACGTAACATTCATTAGAAGGGAACTGCTGAGTGTCCCACACTCTGAAGCATCTGTCTATCCTCTGAATCCAAAGCACTGCACACCCTACTGATTTGCCTAAAGCTAACTAGCTTTGGGCAAATTAGCTAGTTAACTAACTAATTTGTGGAATTGAGAGATGTGAAAATCATAAGATAGTAGATGAAAAGTGTCATGATGCAAACCCCACACATCTGAACTTGCGTGAGAGATCAGGGCTTGCAAAACAATCCTTTGTCTGCGATCTTGCTGTTTTGGACCCCCTTACAGATGCTGCTAGTGGAACTCCCTGCAATAGTCACCAATTTGGATGTGTCAACTACAGATCCCATCATTCCCTAAGTTAGTCATGCACAATGTTGGTTTGATGAATGTTAGGTGCAGTCCTGCACATCTGAATGCCATCATGTCAAGGGAAACTGATAAACAAGCCTCAGGTTCCATCGTAACTTATTCTGACTCTACACTGCCATACTGTTGTGGATAACCATCAAAGCACTAGAGAAGCATTCATCAATCTGGAGGTCTCCAGATGTATTGGATTTAGAATTTTCAGAATTCCCAATCAGATAATCATTGGCCACACTGGCTAGGAATACTCTTTTGGAAGAGTAATCCAACAATTGAGACATCCAGATCAGGGAATGCCACATTAGAGATTAAATTTTCTACTACTTCTTTTTGAAGATTTATTAGAAGGGAAAAACAAATCAACTTCAACATCTCCAGATGATTATCACTTGATGACTTACCTGTCAGAGCAAAAACTCCTGATTGAAGAAGATTCCAGTTCACAGATTCCCCGAGACGAGCCACCGTGGGTAAAAGGGAATTTTGTATTTCCCCAGGACCCTGATCAGCTGCTATGCCTACGGCCTCTTCTTTTCCTTCAACACTTGCTAATTCATTCTTACTTGGCAAGTCAGTAAGCCCTGGTTCTTTGCTGTCGAGACCCTGTTCCACCATACATTGGTCTTCAGAAATCTCTACTTCTTTCTCTTGGACGCTCACCTCCTCAGTACCAATTCTTGGTTCACTAGTCTTGGGTTTAGCATTTGGCTCTTCAGTGTTAAGTTTTGGGCCTTCCATGTTTCCTTCTCCAGAGCTGCCTTCATTGTCACCAATGGTACATTTTCCTGTGTTGTCTTCTGGCTCTGTAGCACTAGCAATACAGTCTCCAGTGCTGACAGCCAAGTCAGCATTGCTGGCTCCTTCCCCTCCAGTTTCAAAGCTTTGGTTTCCTGCGATTCTACCTTTCTCTTGGGTGTCATCGCACTCTGGGGCATCATCGCACTCTGTGATATCAACACAGGATACTTTGATGCTGTCTG
The DNA here is from genome assembly GCA_003457575.1 of Thermophis baileyi. Classification (NCBI taxonomy): domain Eukaryota; kingdom Metazoa; phylum Chordata; class Lepidosauria; order Squamata; family Dipsadidae; genus Thermophis; species Thermophis baileyi. The sequence continues at coordinate 468,424 of QLTV01003095.1, forward strand.
GATCTCTGGTACTAACATAAACACTTCTGGTCCCAGAATCCTGTTCTCCTGGACCAGTGCAGGCCTCCTCCTTTTCAGCACCTGTTTTAAGATCAGAACTTTCTGTTTCTTGGTTAGCAGAATCTGACCCCTGTTTAATCCGACCACCAGCTCCTTTCCCAGCACCTTTCTTTTTCCTCCGGTTTCCCTTGGTGGTACGTTTTGGAGTTGCTAAAGCTGGAGAATGGCTTTCCTTGCTGTCCTCCTTAGGAGTTGGATCTCGGTGAATGGATTCAAGCAATTCTTCTTTCCCTAGAACTGTGTCTTCAGCAACGGCATCACTACTACTCAGAATGGGTGGTGGTTTTGTTTCAATGGGATCTAGGTTTTCCTCCAGTTGTTTAGGATACAAGTTCCCAACTGCTCCAGGACTTTCTAAGACTGGGTCCAAAGCTGGGCTAGGATTTGATCTCAGCTGAGCTACCTTCTCATCCTGGATTCCCTTCTCTTGGCTAGACTTCTCTGCCTCCTCAGTTTTGCAAGCCTGTCGCAAAGCAAAGTTCTCCCCGCAGCCCGACTTATGATGGAGCCAGGCTCGGTGGCGCCGGTTCCTATTTTTGCTATGTCCCTTGCGAGCAGGCATTGTCTGAATCTGGGCAGTGCAAGGTTGTGGGATTCTGGGTGCTTGATGCAAGGTGGGGCTGATCTCCAAGAGGTGAACGTACTCCCCCTCAGATTCCCGGTTCTCTCCGCCAGAATGACGTCCGTCACCAGGACTCCTTGCCCCCAGGACCTCAGGAGTCAAATCCGTAGGGCAGTGCTGCCCTACAATAAATCCATCTTTGTGCACAAACTGAGGATACACAAGCTCAGCCCAGGGCAAGCTCAGCACTTTTTCTCCAGCTGCCAGCAAGCAGCGTTCCAGACGCCCTACTCTACGTTCTTTGTTGATGCCATTAAGCCATTCAATGGTGAACAGGAATCGATAGGAGTCAGGAGACACAGGCAACTCTTGCACTCCCCGGCCCTCCAGCGAGAGGCATTTCAGGACTAGGCGGGGAGCACATTCCCGGTGAGGCACCACTTGCAAGTAGAAATCCCCAGGACTCAAGTGTTGCCACGGCAAGGAGCCCAGCTGGACAAGGACTTTTTCATGAAGGCACAGGGGCCAACCTTCATGGCAAAAGACAAAGCCACTATACTGAGCCTGAGGAAGAGGGAAAGAGAGAAGAGGAAAAAGGGAAGTCAGCTAGATGTTATATTAAGTAATACAGAATACTGGAACCTATATACAGGTAGTGCTCGACTTACAACAGTTCATTTAGTGACCGTTTGAAGTTACAACAGCACCGAAAAAAGTGACTTATGATCATTTTTCACACTTATGACCGTTGCAGCATCCCCAGGGTCACATGATTTACATTCGGATGGTTGACAACTGCTTCATGTTTATGACGATTGCATTGTCCCAGGGTCATGTGATCACCTTTTGCGACCTTCTGACAAGCAAAGTCAATGGGGAAGCCAGATTCACTTAACAACCGGATTACTAATTTGACAACTGCAGTGATTCACTTAAACAAATGTGGCAAGAAAAGTCGTAAAATGGGGCAAAACTCACTTAACCGATTTCTCACTTAGCAACAGAAATTTTGGGCTCAATTGCGGTCGTAAGTTGAGGACTGCCTGTATACAATACCAATATTGCATTAATGGGTAGTATATCATTCTTTTTCTTCCCACCATATAGAAACAACAAGCATCTCCTAGCTTAGCTCAGTTCTGGCATTTCACCACGATGAACAGCTCGATTAGAATTCTGCACAAAAACTAAAATTGCCAAATAACAAGACAAGAATGCATAAGGGGACGAGGGGGGGGGGGAAATCTAGTTTACATAAAAAATTTTAAGACTCTCCAATCAAAGAATGTTGACATCTATATATCCCACCCAAAATCCACTTTGCTAATACTTGCTTGCCATATAAGTTTACTTATGAAGGAATATGATACAGGTAGTCTTTGACTTACTACCAGTCATTTAGCAAGCTATGAAAAATTTGAAAAACGTTACTCACAACTGTCCCGAAAGTTATGACTGCTACACAACGTCTGGTCTTGTGACTTCATTTTGGGCACTTGGCAACTGGCTCACATTTACAACCAGTCACAGCACATGATCACATTTTCCAAATTTATTTATTTTTTTGCTGTTTACAGCAAAAAAAACCCAAACCATTGGATAAGCTGGATTTGGAGTTACAACCTCACGATTCACTTAACAACTATGGTGACTCACTTACTGACCATCATAAAAATGATCATAAAATCAAATCTAGTCGCATGGTGACTCAAGTTATGGCCACAATTTACAAACAAAATTCTCGGCTCAACTGTGGCCATCAGTCGAGCGTATCTACAGATTTAAAATTTTAAAAATACCCAGGAACTAAAGAAAAATTTCCTATACTTAAATTTAGATTAGAGAAGCTGTGGCCCTCCAGGTATTGGATAACATTTATGGGAACTGATGTGGGATGAATTTCAACACGCTCTGGAGGGCCACCAATGTCCTAGCTAACTCTCACACAGAGAGCCACTATGGGATTCTGGCACCAGCATAGATTATTTCTCTATTGCCCAACACTGCCAAGCTAGATTTCCTGTTCAGAAGTACTCCAGACGAACAGAGAGCCAAACCGAAGCAGGAGCTCACACAGGCTTCACTCTGGATGCGAGCCAAGATGTGCTTGGCAGGAACAAGGAAGTCAAGGGTGTAGCGCAGTGCATCGTGTTGGTACGTCCGCTCCAGCACTTCGAAGACCTGACTCAGAAGGGTGGGGGCCGTGGCTTCGAAAGGAGGGTACAAGGCGGCCAGTGTGCTCTGGACACATTCTTCCACAGGCTCAGGTTCCTGAAAAAACAAAGAATATGTAAGGAGGGGGGCATGAGCCTCCAAGAGCCTTTCACCAGCTCATCCAATCCCCCTGAAACTATGCTATGAAACAAGTGCTGTTTCCTTTATCTACTCCTAAAGAACTGCAACTGTTCCCTCCTTGCCCCAATGCAATGAATGCCCCTCGCAGTATTGTGATTTCTGTATACCTCATACCTCGTGATGCTGCCCTAGGATTAGGACCTCTTGCCTTCAACCTTTTCTATTTGATGTCCTTTCATTGCCTTGCTCAGCCAATTAAAGGGAAGAGCCAGGTTGTTATGGTTACCTGCAGCAATGAGCAACTGGTCACATTTTATGCCTGGAGGAAGACCACTGCCCCCTAGTGATGTGTCAAAAGGAACAAGGGGCAGCCAGGAAATTGCTCAGGGCAATGTGCACAGAGACCAGCAGTGTGTAAAAAGAGCAGAGGGCATGAGGGGGCAGCAAGAATGAAAACGGTTTGGAAAGGCGCCAAGGAGTATGGAGAGCGGAGGTTCCATCTGGAATACATTAGCAGCTGTGAGCTCATTCCTTCCGCAGCTCCACCCAGCAAAGGAAATTGGGGGGAGGAGAGAGAGGGAGGGGGAGAGAGGGGGAAGACAAAGAGAGAGAGAGAAGGAGGGAGAGGGAGAGGGAGAGGGAGAGGGAGAGAGAGAGAGAGACTGTAAAAGGAGAGGGCAACAGCAAGAGAAACAACCATTGTGCCTTAAACCTACCAGTGTACCTACTAAAGAGTCACAATCATTTTTTTCACAGGCATACCCTGGATTCAAATCTCACGGTGGAAGACGCTGCAGGGAAATCACAAGAACTGTGCATCCTTGCCTTGCTTCTGGGTCCAGATTAAATAATTTTATTAAATCTTTCCTGATTGCTTCTTTGTTCTTGAGCATTCCAAAATCTACAAAGTTAGGCTGGACCTTGATGTGATGATTAGACAAAGAAAATCTTATTAAACTAAGGGCATGAAAATGTGTGGTTGTCTTTTTGTAGCAATTACACTTCCAAATGCTCCTTTGAGAGAGGGAAGCAAAACCACTGTTAATATTGACTTACTTTGTACCTTTTACCGCTATCTGGTGAAACTGCCTGATGGTGAATAGAAGGGGGCAGATGGACTGAAAGCAGTCCTTTCTTTATGTCCATTATTTCAACATCTTACCTAATATCGGTCAGCAAGGCTTTAAAAAAAATTACAAAAAAATTAAAGGACCCTTTAGTAGTAGAACTAGTTTCGCCATTAGGAAATAGTAGGAGAGCAACTTCAAGCAACTGATTTGAAATTTTTTTTAAAAAAAATCAGCTCATTTAAATATTTTTGTTATGTACTGTTTTGTTTGGGGGAGGAAGGAACGCTTGTTATTATTTCGCCATGTTTTTAGAAATAACACAACCACTCTTGGGTAACTAAGCATCCTATTTGGTGAAAGAAGGAAGCACCATTATTCTTATGTCTTAGGCTGCAAACTGCAAGTGTCCAGCCTTGTATGAGAGACTGGAGTACTTAATGCCAGCACTTTCCAAAATAAGAAACGTTGAACTAAAATTCAGTCTGAATGTCCTTTCATCTCTCAGAGATAAATAGAGGCTCCTCAACCTCTTACAAAACTTACAGGCAGGTATATGCAGTATATCAGGGATATACAGAAATAAAAACAGCATTTAGTGGATTCAAGCCAATAATTCAGGTATTTGGAAAACCCTGTAATATTCCTGAAACAAATGCAGTCATGTTGGTCGTAAGGGGGAAAAAATCTGTAATAAAGAAATATTTTATTATTAAACCAATTGAATCTGTAACAAACTAGCATGCTTGAGCCAACTCAAGGTTCAGAAATCATGAGCAAGCTTTCAAGTTTCAAGAACTTTTTCATCAGGCAGAGTGATTAAAAAACATTGGAGGTAACAGTATGGCCAATGGTTAAGCCATGTCTACACAGGAAGGTATTTAATGCAGCCTGGGAATAACCTACTTTTGGCATGGCTTAAACATCATCAGCTACAAGTTTTCTTCCAGTTCTATTGGTGTCCTTGTGCTTTAACCTCTGTTGAAGAATCTGAGAACTTGCACTCTACAGGCAGTCCTCAACTTACAACCCCAATTGGGATCAATTAAATGAATCTTGTGGCCACTGAGCGTGAGGTCATTAAGTGAATCCAGCTTCCCCCATTGACTTTGCTTGTCAGAAGCCGCTTGGAAAGGTTAAAAATGGCAATCACATGACCCAGGGATGCTGCAACCTTCATAAATACACGACGGTTGCCAAGGACCCCAATTGTGATCACGTGTCTGTGGGGATGCTGCAAGAGTTGTAAGTGCGAGGACCAGTCATACTTTTTTCAGTGCCACTGTAAAAACTTCGAACAATGGCTAAACGAATGGTGGTTAAGTCAGGGACCGAATGTATTTTGTCAACTCTGAATTGGCCTGATGCAGACTTTGCTGTTCCCAATTAGACAGCTCAGTTCTTGATATAGAAAGCTCTTAAGGAACCTTCTGCCATTTCAGATTGTTTAACTGGAAGGCAAGGCGATACTCCAGCACTTTTACATGCAAAACAGGTGTTGTGCCCTGGGGGGAGGGAAGTCCTTTCCCCAAGAGCACTCCCCTACACACACACCACCACCACACACACACACACACACACACAGGCAAGTGGTCCTCTTCCCACAAAGAAGTTCAAAGTCAAGAACCTGGTTGCTTTCCTGGGATTCTCCCTCCCCTAACTGAAACTTGAGTCGAAAGAAACTATTTTGTAAAAAAAGGTGGAGGCACAAAGGTCCCAAATTCCACCACCACCCCCAGCCCAATGCACACGCAAACTTCTCTCTTTTGCCACTTTCTGGCAAAGGGGAAGGAAAATACAGACTTGCAGTCAGCCAAGCTTGAGTTTTATATCCCTGACAGGAAGAGGCAATTCCCCTCCCCTTCAGACCCAGACACTGGCAGGAAGAGTGGGGAGGCCCCTTCTTGGCTCTGGGTCCTGGAGGGTGTGCAAGGCAGACAGATCCATGTGAGAAGCGTGGCTGATGGAAACACAGACAGATCTTCCCCAAGCATTACTGCCAATATCCAGCCCCCATTCACTCACACACAGAGAAACAGATTCTCTGTATTTCCATCTACTATTACCAGTGGTTATTCCCCCCCCCCGCCCCCCAGTGAATATCTTGGCAGGCAAAAGATACTACCCCTGCAGAGGAAAAAAGTTCTGTGAAACCCCAAGATGTGCAGGATTAAATTTCTGGTGGGGGTAGAGGTGGGGGAGGGAACAGATTAGGACTAAATATGCTCAGTAGCCCCAAATGTTGGTAAATTATTGATAGGAGACAGAAAGTTGGAGAAGGAGAATAGAACGAAATATTCGAGCACAGGAGGAATCCATATGTCAAATGGCAGATCTCACCAGAAAGCCATGCTCAAAGAGTTTTCCTTTTATATCCTGAACAAAGTTTTGGAGGGGGAAGCCTACAGGTGATTTTCTTACCTGAGCCACTGTACATACTAACTAGATTTAATTGATTAATTAGGTATCTAAGCTGCCTTTCCTTCAGGAGCTCAAGGCAATATACGGAGCTCAGCCACCACCTATTTTTCCTTATAACAACCCTAAGAGGTAGTTTGGGCTAAGAGTGTTTCTGATCCCAAGTCACCTGATGAACTTCCATCCCTGAGGATGATGGATGAGAACCTGGCTTTCTCTGAAGTTGCTCAAGACATAGCCCACTATACCACACAGACTCACTTTATTTTTTATTAGGGTACGATAGTGTCATTATAACAGCTAGCTTTCGAATGACACAGGATCCTCCTGCCTGCCCTCCTGGAAAAAAGAAAGGCAGCTACAAAATACAAAATGGGCAGCTACAAAATACAAAATGAAATGCTTGATGAAAAAAAATAGCTTTTGCCGAAAGCAACTGTCTTATTTTAGAATAATTATACTGGAATCATGGCCACACACAGGCATACATATTTCTGTCAGTATGATTATTAATATAAGTCAAACTAGCTTCTCCACACACGCCTGCGACACGAGGACAGATCTGAAGTCATAGTTTAACTTGCAAGCTTGATTCCTAATTGTTGGAGATTGTTCAAAGACATTTTACTGTTTGAAATGAAGGACAAAAAGACATTTTCCTCATTCCGCATACAGACATTCTTTGATAGCCATCCTGGGAGGCAGTTTTATCAAAGAGAAAAACAATCGCTGAGTTTGCACAATATATTTACCCATGCTGAGCTTATCCATGGTTTGCTCACCGATTCAAAGGACCGGATTTCCATAACATGCTTGTCTGGAAAGTAATCATACAGATTGTCATTGCACAATCTGCTAGGTTAAACTATGGTTGCTTTGTATTTATACAGCTCAGTGTGCTATGCACAGCCACAAAATGCTCCAAAGCCAAGCGGCATGTTTTTAAACTAGTTCTCCTCTAATTTATAATCCAACTTAGACACTACAATGCAATGTCTCTTATACTGGCAAAAGGTAGTGGCATGGTTACAGCTAACCATATGGCACTCAACAATTGCATAACATTTGCTGTCTTCCAAATGTCACTGAAACGTATCTACTGTAATAAATATTGAAGGATGCTGTTCAATAACTTCTGGATAGCCACTAGTTCCCAATAACAATAGCACTTATATACCACTTCACAGTGCTTTACAGCCCTCTCTAAGCAGTTTACAGAGTCAGCATATTGCCCCCAACAATCTGGGTCCTCATTTTACCGACCTCGTAAAGTCTGAGTCAACCTTGAGCCGGTCAATGTTAACCAACCAATGTTAACCAACATTTTGTCCTTCTCCAGCAATGATTCCGAGACATCAGGGCTAACCTTTCCCATAACAATGAAAGTTACCAATTGCTAGTGGACTATTACTATGTCTCTGTATACAGGTGGTTCTCAGCTTACTGTACAGCCATTTGTTTAGTTACCATTCGAAGTTATGATGCTGATGAAAAAAGTGACTAATGACAAATCCCTGTACTTAAAGCTATCACTCAATTCTCATGGTCATGTGATCAAAATTTAGGCGCTTGGCAATCAGCATATATTTATGACCGTCATGGGGTCATGTGATTGCCTTTGCGATCTTCCCAGGCAGTTTCCAAAAGCAAAGTCAATGGGGAAAGCTGGATTCGCTTAACAACTAAGGAAAAAATGGTCATAAAATCAGGTGTGACTCACTTAACTATCACCTCGCTTAGCAATGGGAGTTCCTCTCCCAATTGTGGTCATATGTCAAGGACTACCTGCAGCCAACTTCCCCTTTACTAGATTAAAAGGGGTAGGGATACATCTTTAGTGTGGTTCCTAGAATATTCAAATACATTACCTCAACAATCTTCACAAGAAGTCCTTTCAATTATTATTCCCATGACACATAAACAGGAGAGGCTGAGAGAGAGCCTCTTAATTAAAATGGCTTGCTAGTGAACTTAGTTGAATGACGGACATATTATCATTCACCACTTTACCTCCTCACTCAGTGACTTCACACAGTGCATTCATTTCACACTGATGAAAAATCGCACACATAACCATTGAAAAATCACACTGCTGGTTTGCTAAAGAAATATAGAGATTACTTCAGATTTGCAAAGTTTACTTTGGGTTGTTTTGGTTTTTTTTAAAGAAAATACCCAAGACCCAGGTACAAAACACATGTACTTAAAAAGAAGAATTTTGTGTCCACAAATTGATTACAGAACTGAATTCTGTTTAACTTCCTTCCACATACCCAAAAAAATGTGTTTCTGATTATTTCCAATTTTGTTCACTGTAGTTTAAAGTACGCAGAGTCAATTTTGTTTCTGCAAATCAGAAATTCTCTCTCAGAGGTCCATTTCTACCACCCATTTCTCAAGCTTAATGCCATTTCAAGCACAGTAACCATTTTCAGTGGGGGCAAAGCACTATAAACTTTGCTGGATGGTGCAAAACTGCTCAAAGCATGATGATCCTTCATTTCTTAGATCATCTCTTGCTCCCTTCTCCTTAGATATGACAAGTAACCATGATCTTTTATAAGAACTGCCTGGTTTAATCAGATCAGGATTCTATGCCTGCATTTTGTTCTTAAAAGCAATAAGATCTTAAGCCCAGAGAATGACAGTAAAATGAGCAAGTGGGTATCTTACTCTTTATTTGTATTATTACCAAATATATATATATATATATCTTTCATTTGATTTAAAAGTTGCAAACTACTCTTTTTATAAATCAAACTAGAGCTGATTTAGCTTCTTGGCCTGACTTTAGGCAACTTTCTTCTTACTCATAAATACTGGCTGCTGTTCTAAACAGAAATTATTTAAATTGCTTATCCCCACTGGCCTGAGGCTCAAAAAACACAGGCTGTCAGCCAGATGTCCAGGTAAAAACAATTCCTTTCCACTCTTACGAATGCTATAAGTATTGCTGGTAAATCATATTTGATTTCATGAATTTGCTTTGCAAATGGTTCTTAGAATGCAATAAATTTTACAAATCTAAAATCCTGTTTATTTTTAATTATTAATATATTATTAAAAAGATATCCCCAATGAAGCGTACCTTTGCTATTTATGCAACAGTAATCTGGGTTAACATACGCAACAGGATCTGTTTTTTTTTTTTAATTACTCTTTCTTTCCAAATATATTTCTGGCTCACTCATCTTTGGAAAGCATCACCTTAAACTCAAAATTTTGGTTGGGATATTCATGCACCATTGGTTATCATGATTACACTTCTGCAAACGTTTGCATACTCAAGTGGTTTCCATGGTGAAAAAGAAACCTTGAAAAATTACCTATGAACTGGCCTAGTTGAATAATTGTAGTGCTTTTTTCCTTGATAAATCTCCCCAATAAATTCAATCCCTTAGATACTTTGGGTTGAAGTTAAGAACTGCCACCATAACAGCCAAAATATGCACAAAATTATTGGAAATTATTTTATATCTGGCCAAATATAGAGTGGGTTCATGCATTACACTAAGCCATAATATGTTTTGTTTAGTTTGGGCTTAGCAGCATTCTGGATAAACTCAGTCCCTGTGGTTTGCAAAATAGACAGGCTTCAGTATATCATGGTATAACAAACCAGTGATTGTGCTTATGCAACAAGCTAATCACATTTTGGCTAAATATGTGTTAAACCAGATTATTTATTAGTTTACTCAGTGTTGTCTTTCCTGACTTGAAATAGCATTCTCAAACCTCAGGTATACATATTGCTTTTTCTATGTGCTATTCTCTGCTCCTTTTCACCTTGGTTGCAACTTGGCCCTTTCTTCCTTCAAGGCCTATGCTCTGCCATAAGTTGTGGTTTTGTTTTTGACACCTCAAGCATTGAAACAAGGTGCAGTCCTGTAAAAGTCTATGAGCACAGCCTAAGCACACAAGTCACAATATAGATAGCTGTACTGTCAAGTGTGCCTAGCTAACCAAAGAGAATTTGGCTAGTTAGGACCACACTTGAAGCTCTACTAAACATGTGGAAGAAAACTGAAGCCCTTCTTCAATAGTTAGGCAGTTTGGTCTATGCATATTGGGGTGAAAGGAGTACAAACTGGAGACAAAGCAGACTGAAGACATTCTTGATCCATTTCCCACCAACTATTTCTGGGGTTCTAGCTCTCTCCCCAAAATATTTTCTTTCCCATCACTATTAGGCCCCAAGATAATCTCACCCATGCACTCCAGTTCCCAGAACTGGGGAAACAGCTGGTGGGGATCTTTAATAAAGAAGTACCAAATGAGGGGGAAGAAAAAATGTTTCTGTTTTGCTTCCAAAGTACTCATTTGAGACAATTTATGTCTTTTCCAGCAATTTGTTCCTTTTTTAAAAAATACTGAATGAAAACTAACTCCACCTCCGGATCAATCTTCTTGTAATTTTTTTCAACAGGACTTCAGTTTTTCACCTTCCCCTGAATCATACAGTTTTATCTACATCCTGAAGGGCTTAAAACTATTCTGTTTAAACCATCCAACTTTAGTTTAACTAAAAGAATAGCCTGGTCAAGACTCAGTGGTGAGATCACCAGAGTAAAATCCAGCTTTTCAAATGCTTGATTTACCCCACTCTTCCAAAACAGAAAAATATTTTTTCTTCATGAATGTAATCAATAAACTTAAGGGTGTTGTTAAGGGACAGGGAAGGAAAACACAAAGCCAAATGAAAAACAAAGCAAAACCCAGCATTAAATCAAATCAGACAGTGTGGTGTTTAAAGGGGGGGGGGGACAGACTCAAGATCCATGAGCTCACTGCTGTCTGAAGCCAGTCATTATCTTTCTGCTCAATCTACCTCATAGGGTTGTTGTTGGAGGGGATAAAAAGAAGAAAAGCCGTAAAGCATGCCATCTTCAGCTTCCAAAGTACAGGCAGAATATAAAGGCAACAGACAAATAATAAATATAGCTTATATGAGATTTCATCTGATATTAAGATGTAGAAACACAGAGAGATATTGGTTGCTAATCACCACCGCGTGAAGAAAGAGCTTCAAACCGGCTCAAAAATTATACTTTTGTATTCCGTGTTAATTAATCCATGGTCATTTCTAGTTCCCTGTTCAGAACTACAAAAGACAGTCTGGGCTTCGTCTTTTCATTCATATAAGCCTGTTCTGAAAAAAAAGGGGGGGAGGGATCCATTTCTTTGACTATTTTGATGAAAGAGCAGAATTGCTACCATCCGCTTGAGTCTGTTCCATCACTAGCCCTTACTTACGATTAAACATAGTTAATTAATCTTCGGCGGTATATTGCGCCAAGATAATAACTCCCTCCAATTCCCTTAGGAGCTAATGGTTTCTTACAACAGCCGAGCCTAGAACACCCGCCCCGCGTCTCCATTCCACACCAACGATGTCCCACAGCTCTTGTCCAGCGCTCGTCTCAGTCCTTGAAGGTGACCAGGCGGAATTCCTTTCCCATATCTTCCCTCCCCACAACAAGGCATCACAATGCCCACCTCTTTGCGATAGTACATATATTTTGGAGAGCACAGAGAAAGGAATGCTGCATCTGTTTGCAATTCTTTAAGGCAGTTCCGGTGCCCCCCCCCCCCCCCCCGCACTCCCCCTCTGCCCGGGAAAATCGCGCAAAAGCTCAACTCACCATGGCGCAGTCAGGCGGACGCACAGACGGGACGGGCTCGCTTGATCAGTGGCTGCCGCCTCCAGTCGAGATTCCGCGCGTTACGCCCCCCTCCCCGCCTCGGCCTGCTAGCCCAGCCTGGAGCCACCCCCTGGCAAAAATCCCGGCCCCCGACGCCGCGGCTGCCTACAGCTGCAGTCCCTGCCGGAGCCCGGGCAAGGGCACGTGGAGACGCGACTGCGGCAGCACTGAGTGAATGGGGAAAGGAGAGGAGGGGGAACCAGACTCGGACGTCGCCTCTGCTCTCCGCCTCCTACAAGTACCCTTGAGAAGGAGAGCCGTGAGTCCTTCGAGAAGATCTCAGCTCGATTGCGAGTCGCCACTCCAGACGGTTCACTCGGCGCTTTATATTGCCTCGGAAGTAGTTAGGGGAGTGCCTCTGAGCTTGTGCAGAGTTCATTTCTCTCGGATCAGAAAAAATGATGATCCACACTTCCGTGTTCGGCAAGCAAGATTTAAAAACTTGCATCATGCCAGGCGGATTACATCCTGGCAATTTTTTGAAACCCAAACTTTGTTTTCTCTGTGAAAGAAATATTAAAAAATGTTTTAAGTAAACCATATCTTTGAAGAGTCGGTGTGGTGCAGTAATTAGAGGATTGAATTAGGAGGGGAAGCCAGATCTCCACCTTGTTGCAGCCAGTGACTGGGCTCTCACAACAACTTAACCTGGTTACTTAATTCATTTTGTGGATTTCTGCAATTAATCGTAACTTAACTCAAGCCAAACCTAACCTTAGTAATTAAAACACCTGAAGTGCACACATATAGCTCCTTTAAAGCAGCAGCCAGGCTTCATATCAGCTGGTTGTGAGCAAAACCCTGAGGACACTATGATTCTGTTGTTGGGAGCTTACTATGAATTCCATCTTCCTGGTTTCTAAACTACTACCGGTATTGATAAGATGTGTGATGTGAAAAATATACATATTTTTTGGGGTGAATACCAGCAAAACCATGATTTAGATTATTGTGTAACAAAACCAACATCTCTCAGTCTAATCTACTGTATTTTGCAAAGATGTTGGAACTTGGAAGGATATAGCAGAGAGCAGAATTGTGTACTCTGTATTTAGTTCTTAGAGATGAAATATAAATGTAATCATAAAGAAATGTTCTTAAGTGGAGCTACTTTGAAAATTGCTGGTTCGTGTTGCTTTTAGGTAGTGTTTGAATTACTGTATGCCAGAGGTGGTCGTCTCCTTGGTTACCGTTGTTAGAAGACTGGGCAGCATGTAAAAAAGGACAGGTTACTGCACCTTTAATAGTTGTGTAAAAAAAAAATTAGGAACACCTTAACATGCATGCTAAATAAGGTTGATGCCAGAGTGTGCAAGCCAGGATTTACTTCTAAGCAACAGGATGCATGCTGGGAACCATCCACAAACAAAAATATAATTTGTCTCCTTTTAAAATACAATTATCAATAATATGACCACAACCACGATTATTTAATCCCTAATCCCATTTATCAGTTTCATTACTAAAACTGGACAAATACAGCTAGTCCTCGAGTTACAACATTCATTTAGTGACTGTCCAAAGTTACAATGGCAATAAAAACGTGACTTATGACTGTTTTTCACACTTATAACCGTTGCAGCATCCCCATGGTCACGTGACCAAAATTCGAACACTTGGCAACTGACTCATATTTATGGCAGTTGCTGTGCCCTGGCGTCTTGTGATCAGCTTTTGTGAGCTTCTGACAAGCAAAGTCAAAGGGGAAGTCAGATTCACTTAATAACCATGCTGCATTGATTCACTTAACAACTGTGGCAAGAAAGGTCGTAAAATGGAGCAAAATTAACTTAAATGTTTCACTTAGCAACAGAAATTTTGGGGTCAATTGTGGTCGTAAATTGAGGACTAACTAATGTTTGGAGGTACTCTGGGAAGTTGCATCCTTAATTCAATTTCTATTGGGGTCAAAGACTTTTCACCCTACTCAAATACAGGTAGTCCTTGATTTACAATAGTTCATTTAGTGACCGTTCAACGTTACAACAGCACTGAAAAATGTGACCTTTGACCATTTTTCACTATTATGACCATTGTAGCATCCCCATAGTCATGTGATTTACATTTGGATGCTTGGTTCATATTTATGATGGTTGCAGTGTCCTGGCGTCATGTGATCCGCTTTTGCGACCTCCTAACAATCAAAGTCAATGGGAAAGCCAGATTCGCTGAACAACAGTGTTATTAGTTTAACAACTTCAGTAACTCAGTTAACAAATGTGCCAAGACAAGTCGTAAAATGGGGCAAAACTCACTTAACAAATTTCTCACTTAGCAACAGAAATTTTGGGCTCAATTGCAGTTGTAAGTCGAGGACTACCTGCATTAAGCCTGCCTGCTATACTTCAAGCTAGTGGTTCTCAAATCTGGGTAAATTATCCAACATTGGGGAGAGGGGAATTATTTCCTTTGGGTAATCACACTCAGACCGATTACCTAATCACAACAGGGACATTTAAACTGACTTAAAGTATTTTATCTCCATTGGGTAAAAAAGAGAGAGTTAGTTTTGGACAATGAAGGAAAGCAGGGATTCCCAGAGAGCTATCAGGAACCAGGAATCTGGGGAAGTCAACCAGATGGTTGGCTTGCTCACTAGTTGCTTACTCATTACTCTTTGCACATGCCAAGAGCCAGCTGGATAAGACCCATTCACAAGGGTGTCAGGATCAAAAAAACACAAGACTGCAGTCAAAGTCCTGCCTTGCTTTTAACTATACAGTATTCAGTAGTGCAGTTGCAATCACCATGTAGATTTTTGGATCACCCCTATGGACCTCTCAGTCTCTCCCTCCCCAGGTGCCCAGCAGTCAATTGGTTTGTGAAAAATGGATCATCGTTTTAAAAGTGCCTCATTGAAACAGAGCAGTGCTAGTAGCTACATTACTAACATACAGGGAACTGAAGTACTGAGCAGATCTCAGTGAGTCTACATGTGTTGTCCCAAGTGTAATCCCGTACAATAATCTCCCAAAGAAAATACAAAGTAAGAGATACCATGATAAACATCTAAAAATGGGTT
This sequence comes from Thermophis baileyi, assembly GCA_003457575.1. Taxonomy (NCBI): domain Eukaryota; kingdom Metazoa; phylum Chordata; class Lepidosauria; order Squamata; family Dipsadidae; genus Thermophis; species Thermophis baileyi. The sequence continues at coordinate 483,550 of QLTV01003095.1, forward strand.
TTCATGAGGAATGAGGATCTCTTGCTCCAAGGCCTTTTGCACTCCAGCTAACAAGTCTGTGTTAAGAATTATATCGTTTATTATGGCATGAAGTACATAAAATAATTCAATTGGTAAATAATTTCAAGGAATGATTTAGTTTTAAAGGGTCTTTAAAAATGGAAGGGATGGGAAGAAATGCACAAATGCAATCATAATCATTATTTGTTTTTTTTGGGGGGGGGACCCTTAAAGCAGGGGTGAAATTCAAAAATTTTCCCTACCGGTTCTGTGGGCATGGCTTGGTGGGCGTAGCAGGGGAAGAGTACTGCAAAATCTCCATTCCCTCCCCACTCCAGGGGAAGGATACTGCAAAATCCCCATTCCCTCCCCACTCTGGGGCCTCAGCCAGATGTGGTATTTTTCCGGTTCTCTGAACTACTCAAAATTTCGGCTACCGGTTCTCCAGAACTGTCAGAACCTGCTGAATTTCAGCCCTGCCTTAAAGGCAAAAAAATTTGTGGGACGGTGTTCAATTGGCTGGAACCCACCTTTGTTGAATATTTATTTAGACCAGAGGTGTCTGTTGTGTTCCGACTTAACAAGCAGGTATTTGCATACCCGACGCGGATTGGGTTAAATCAGTGGCGGGGAGTTTGAAGCGTTGTCACTGGCCAAGCTGGCTGCGGGGAGCTCCATAAAGGCGGCTTCCCTGCCGCCAGCCGCGAGTCTGCTGTAGTTAGTGCTAGCCGTTATTAAAGTGCTGAACGGGTATTCGTCTTGGCTGTTATTCCCGCGCCTATCTAACACTGGCGACGAAGGCAGTGGGAGAAGACGACTGAACAAGACTTAACAAGCAGGTATTTGCATACCCGACGCGGATTGGGTTAAATCAGTGGCGGGGAGTTTGAAGCGTTGTCACTGGCCAAGCTGGCTGCGGGGAGCTCCATAAAGGCGGCTTCCCTGCCGCCAGCCGCGAGTCTGCTGTAGTTAGTGCTAGCCGTTATTAAAGTGCTGAACGGGTATTCGTCTTGGCTGTTATTCCCGCGCCTATCTAACACTGGCGACGAAGGCAGTGGGAGAAGACGACTGAACAA
>QLTV01003095.1:487492-503398 GCA_003457575.1 Thermophis baileyi
GACACATCGATCAGCTAAGACACAGAGTGGGAGACTCGTGGTTGCGTCAAACCGAAGCCGAGCCAACATCGCGGAGTCAAACAGACACTTCCCCAAAATGCGGGTCTACGCCCCGCCGAACATACAGTCACAGCAAACCAGACGATAGCGAAAGAGGCCGGGCCCTAGCTACACGACTACACAGACCACTTATCTCAACCCGAGAAGGCGAGCGGAGGCACCTACCAGGACCTAGGGAGCTCGAACGAAGCCGACCGGGGCCAGAGGACCGGGAGATCGAATCTTCAGCCGCCACGCCTGGAGGCCGGTTCCAGATTTTTCAACAGGACGAGGACGGAGCAACGCAAGCCATGTCCACGCCGAACGAAGACTCCAGAGAGACTGAATCGCGCAGGCCCAGTAGGACCTTACGGCGGCCCGCCTATTTGCGCGACTACGTCACCCACACTAATACCGGATTGGTCAATTGCTGAACTAAGAGGGGAGGGGTCACAGGGCGAGGGCGGAGCAACACAAGCCATGTGCACGCCGAACGAAGACTCCAGAGAGACTCAATCGCGCAGGCCCAGTAGGACTTTACGGCGGCCCTCCTATTTGCGCGACTACGTCACCCACACTAATACCGGATTGGACAATTGCTGAACTAAGAGTGGAGGGGTGTTGTGTTCCGACTTAACAAGCAGGTATTTGCATACCCGACGCGGATTGGGTTAAATCAGTGGCGGGGAGTTTGAAGCGTTGTCACTGGCCAAGCTGGCTGCGGGGAGCTCCATAAAGGCGGCTTCCCTGCCGCCAGCCGCGAGTCTGCTGTAGTTAGTGCTAGCCGTTATTAAAGTGCTGAACGGGTATTCGTCTTGGCTGTTATTCCCGCGCCTATCTAACAGTGTCAAACTTGCATCATCATGACGGCGTCACGTGACATATCATGACTTTTTTCCCCTTCACTAAACCAGGCGTGGGCATGGCCAGGGTGTGATGTATCCGGGCCGTGGACCGTGAGTTTGACAGCCCTGATTTAGACCATGGTTACAGGATGTTTGATATATGTTACACTATGGTTAAGTGGCTTTAATGAACATTTACAAATCCACAATCATATTTGATGTATTTATACCAGAACTATTGATACCTAGGTAACATACAAAGCATCAATCCTGAAGGACAAAGGCAGGGCGTTTCTTTAAACCAGGCATTTTGTCCTAACAGTTGCCAGCTGCCTTTCTCCAGATTGCCTATAAATTTATTTTTTGTTTATCCTAAATATTTGGCAATGATATACTTCCTCTGAACATGGAAGATGGTTTAGAAAAGGTATAACAAGTACAGAAGGATTTGAGAGTGGGGGGGAGAGATAAAATTCCAAAATTGGCTTCTAGGTGTTATTTATTGTTATCCAATAAAGTAAATTAACTTCTGCAACAGTTTTTAATCTTTTTAAACTTTCTGTGTTTGCCAATGCAGAATCACAACTAAGCTACATCGCTATGGGATAAATAGTACGCGTTCTAAATTAACTTTTGTTCTCCAATTTCTAGTAATTAACTGCTGGGCCACACACAGACATTCTAATACAGACGAGCACTGTTTCAGTATATGTCAATAGGAGGAAAGGGCTACTTTTTTCAATGTTTTTCTTTTAGTGTCTGTTTGGATTCCAGGAAAAAAAAATATATAAAGCAAACTAACTAAACTTTCCAGCCTATTTGGTTCCAGCTGGGCTAAACCCGAAATGAAAGAAGGACAGGGTGGAATAAGGATTTTTAGACCTGAGAAGCTGGCAGTTGCAGAGAAAGTCAAATGACTTTGCTTTCATCAGTTTCCAGACTTTCAGCCAGAAGAACGAATAAGTTTAAGGAGTATTTTTTTTTAATTTTATTAAAATCCTATAGGCAGGAAAAGCAGACTGAGGTAAAGCCAGCTTTCTGCCAACCCAGTTGGGCCTCCTAGCCTCCCCCTTCCCCCTTCCTACAGCCCCTTCTTGCCTGCCCACTCATTTCCTGCCAGTGTCATGTAGCCCCTTCTGTATGTAGGCTCTGCACTGAGGTTTTTGCCTTGGTTCCTCTTTTAAACATTGATTCCCTGCTGCTCAGCTCCCCATCACCTCCATCCCCATAGACTGGTGCCGCTTACATCCATCCTTCCCTTAGTTTAATCTTAAGGAATACAGAAGAAGCTGTTTCTGCAAACAGCATGAATAACAGGGTACATGAAACTCACATTGCCAGGACCTAAATATGATTACTGTCATATTACTATGATGGGTTATAGCAATGTAATGCGCACTTAATTTTTTGTTATTGTTGTTGTGGTTTTTTTGCTTCTCTTCCCCTTCAAGAGGATGTTAATTCTGCTTATTCTGCACCTTGGATGTTGGCTGGATTCATATTTCCACTTGCTATTCATTGCTTACTTTAATAACATTTGTTTTGAAAGGAAAAAAAGAACTAGATCCAATTTTTTTCCTTGCAGTGGAATCCAGGGCAGACTACAAGTTGGAAATCTAGTCAGATACAGATAGTCCTTGACTTATGACCACAATTGGAACCAGAATTTCCTTTGCTAAGCAATGTGGTTTTTAAGATAAGTTACTTTTTTCAGTGTCATTGTAACTTTGAACGGTCATTAAATGGTTATAAATTGAGAACTACCTATACCAACTGTGCTACACTTTGTTTAGCCCCTACAAGGTTCCTGTAATAAATGCCTTTCAACAGATATGTTATGTGCATCCCAGCGGTGGGTTGCTCCCGGTTCAGACCGGTTCTTAGAACCAGTAGCGGCAGTGGGAGGCTCCGCCCACCCGCCCGGGACGCTTCTGCGCATGCGCAGAAGCGCGCGCGCAAACCGGTAGTAAAGGGTTTTAGAACCCACTACTGGTGCATCCTTGTGTCCCTCACATCCAGTTTCCTAAATGACCTATTCCTCTGAGCATATTTAAACTGCTTTTCCTTACTCTTCTGAGTCACTATAACAGCAACAAGGCATCGGGATTAGACAAAACATCTTGTCATAGTAAAAGATAAGCTCCAGCATGTTTAAGTTCAAGAATCAAGGTTTCTTGCAGAATTGCTCTCCGCTCTATCTTACTCCCAGGGGAAGGTTTCTTCTAGACTCTGCTGCATCTTTTTCTGGTAAATGTTGTCAAAGGATTCAGACTATGCCACAGTAAAATGAAATTTCCAGTCTCCACAAATACCTGGAAAATAAGACTGAAGACAAAAAAATGTGCATGCATACATTTGAACTAAATGAAAATGTTCTTGGTCCACAGAAACCTGAAGCTCTTTATAGAGGTCCTTCAAATTGAGTTACATTTGTGATGGCTATATGGAGATGTCCCTCTAGTCTCCTTGGCAACAAAACAGAACAAAACAGAACAAGTCTGTCTGCCTTCTTGTGAGATGTTTGGGAAGTCTAACCTATAAGATCTCTTCATATGCATCTCCAGAAATAAGTTGTATACTAAAATTTGGTTTGCACCACATACAAGACTAAATGAGATTGGTTAGTTTGCGATGTAGCATGTTGTATAAATCCAGCCTATAGACTTAATTTATAGTTCAATATATTAAGGGAATATTAGGCAATGAGTTAGGTCATTTAATAATTCAGCTAACCCTGGATTATTATGCCATATAAACAGTCTAAAACCGATCCAAAAGTTGAGCTTGCAAGACCACAACAAAGCACTTCCCTGCCAGCTTTTGTGCAAATAAATATAATATATTGTACAAAACGACCACTCCAAACTTTAAGGATACCAATGAAATTCTTTAGATTCATTAACATTAACAGAGTTGGAAGGGACCTTGTAGGTAATCTAGTCCAACCCCCTGCTCAAGCAGGAGACCCTACACAATTTCTGACAAATGGCAGTCCAATCTCTTCTTGAAAAGTGATGAAGCTCCCACAACTTCCGAAGGCAAACTGTTCCATTTGTTGATTGTTCTCACTGTCAGAAAGTTCCTCCTTATTTCTAGGTTGAATCTCTCCTTGATCAGTTTCCATCCATTATTCCTTGTCTGTCCTTCAGGTGCTTTGGAGAATAGCTTGACCCCCTGCTCTCTGTGGTAGCCCCTCATGTATTGTAACACTGCTATCATGTCTCATTTCAAGATGAAGTTCTCAAGTTGATGTAACTCGAGTGCTGAAGTCCTTCCTGCACTTCAGTTTAGGAATGTATGAAGGTTACCAGGAGAATTTTGCCTTGTGCATGTTTCAAGCAAGGTATCCTTTCCAAGCTGCTTCACAAACTGACATTATTACAGACAGATGTCATTACAGGAGAAGAGATGATGTCATGGTACAAACTACAAGTAGTCCTCAACTTACAACAGTTTGTTCAGTGACCTCTCAAAGTTACAACAGCACTGAAAAAAGTGACTTATGACCCTTTTTTACACTTAACCACCCTTGCAGCATCCCCACAGTCACAAGATCCAAGATCCCTCTCACAGTCACTGCTATTAAGCCTGGTTTCACCCAGTTTATATGTATACTTTTGGGTTTTTTTACCTAAGTGTAGGACTTTACTTTTCTCTACATTGAATTTCATTTTGTTAGATAGGGCCCAGCGCTCAAGTCTGTCAAGATCCGTCTGGATCTTGAGCCTATCTTCTAGGGTGTTAGCTATTCCTGCCAGCTTAGTGTCCTCTGCAAATTTGGTAAGTTCCAGAGGTGGGTTCCTCCCGGTTCGCACCGGTTCTATAGAACCGGTAGTAAACCGGTGATGATGTCACGGAGCCGATTCTGTTGGTGCCGGTCCATGGATGCTCTCATCTTTTTTTGGAATTTTTTGGGGGGGAGGGATTTTTTTGCTGGTTTTTGCTTCTGCACATGTGCAGAAGCCGAGTTTTCGGCACTGCGCATGTGCCGCCATCTTGTTTTTGCTGCTTTTTTTGGCTATTTTTTGCTTGTTTTGCTTCTACGCATGCAGTTTTTGGCACTGCGCATGCACGGCTGCGTGCGCAATGCGTGCGCAGCCACGTGGCGGGGGATGAAGCAAACCGGCGGCAAGGTAAGTTGGAACCCACCCCTGGTAAGTTCCCCTTCTATTCCCTCATCTAAGTCGTTTATGAAGATATTGAAGAGTACTGGGCCTAAGACGGAGCCTTGTGGTACCTCACTGCTTACTTCTCTCCATGTGGACTTAGACCCATGAAGGACTACTCGTTGAGTATGGTTTGTCAGCCAGTTGTGGATCCATCTGGAGGTGAGGTTGTCTATCCCACATTTCTCTAGTTTACAAAGAAGTAGGTTATGGTCTACTTTATCGAATGCCTTGCTGAAGTCTAGGTATATTATGTCAACAGTATTTAGCTGGCCTACTAATTTAGTCACGGTGTTGTAGAATGAAATGAGATTGGTTTGGCATGATCTGTTTTTAACAAACCGGTGCTGGCTGCTAGTTATTACTTTACTCGTTTCTAGGTGTTGACAGATCTGTTTTTTTATTATCTTTTCCAGTATATTCCTGGGTATTGATGTTAGGCTGATTGGTCTGTAGTTTCCTGGGTCATTTCCCCCCCCCTTTTTTTTGAAGATGGGAACCACATCAGCTCTTTTCCAGTCCTCTGGTAGTTCCCCGGTGTTCCAGGATTTTTGAAAGATGTGGTGCAGTGGTTCTGAGATGACATCTGCCAGCTCCTTTAGTACTCTGGGGTGTAATCCGTCCGGTCCTGGTGATTTGTATTCATCAAGTTCAGACAGGTGTTCTCTTACTGTTTTTTTGCTTATTTTAACTTTAGTTTCCACGCTGTTTTTTGCAGTTATATTTCTGGTAGGTTGGGCTATAGTTTCTTTTTGCATGAAGACCGATGCAAAGAATGAGTTAAGCAGCTCTGCTTTCTCTCTGTTGCCTGTTACTTCCTAGCTGTCTTCTCTCTTTAGTGGACCAACTGTTTCCTTGATTTTTTTTCTTGTTATTTATATGTTGGAAGAAACTTTTTTTATTATCTTTGACTTTTGTTGCAAGTCTTTGTTCATTCTGGGCCTTTGCTTTCCTGACTTCGTCTTTACAGATTCTGGATATCTGCTGATATTCTGCCTTAGTTATATCCCTCTTTCCATTTTTTTGTACTTGTCCTTTTTTTCATTCAATTTGTCAGAGAGATCTTTGTGCAGCCATGCTGGTTTCTTCTTGGATTTCTTGTTTTTCTTTCTTATCGGTATTGTGCTGGTCTGGGCTTTTATGATCATATTTTTCAAAGTTTCCCAAGATTCTTGAGTTGTTTTTCCCTTTAGGACTTTCATCCAAGGAATCTTTCCCAAGTTCTCTCTGAGTTTATCAAAATCAGCTCTTTTAAAATCTAAGACTTTGGTATCATTGTGTTCTATTGTTTGTGTGTGCGTTATGTTGAATTCTAGTATGACGTGGTCACTCTCTCCCAAAGTGCCTGCAGTTTCAACTCCCTCTATCACTTCTTCTCTATTTGTAAGTATTAAGTCCAGTATGGCTGTCCCTCTAGTTCCCTCCACTACCTTTTGGACAACAAAGTTGTCAGCTAGGTTGGTTAGGAACCTATTTGATTTCTCACTTGGTTTACCTTTTGTACAACAAAGTTGTCAGCTAGGTTGGTTATGAACCTATTTGATTTCTCATTTGGTGCAGAATTAGTTTTCCAGTTGATATCCGGGTAGTTGAAGTCCCCCATTATTACTGTAGTGTGTTTCCTACATATGTTCATTAGTTGGTTGGCAAAAATGATATCCATTTTTTCTGCTTGATTGGGTGGCCTACAGTATACTCCTATGGCCATATCATTCTTTTTTTCTTTTATGTTGACCCATATGCATTCCAGGAGGTTTTCTTCTTTGGTTACATGTAACTCTGTAGCAATATAGTGGTCCTGGCTTGTTATCACTTATTACACTGCTGTTCCCCACCTAGACCTTGATGGTTGCAGTTATATCAACTAATCTGCTCTCCATTATTTAGTTTGGCATTCATAAAGAGAAATAATTTTGAATGATATTTCTCTCCTCTCCTTGCTGACATGATGAAGGTTCTCCAATGATAGTGCATCCTGTCTCTGCTCTCCTTCCCCCTAAATCTAACGCATTGTGATACCAGAACAGGGTAGATAAACCAATATCCTTCACAGGTCTCAACTTTCCCGCTCTATCAGCTGGTTAAAGACAGAGTTCCAAAGAACTGGAAGATACTTGGCCATCTACTCCAAATATTCATACACAAGGTCCATGCAACGCACTGCCATATCCCACTCACCCCTGAATATTTTGCTACTTAATTGTTATACTACATTGCACCAACATCTACCACCAGAGCTACAAATATTTTCCACCATTTCTAACTACATTGCAGCTCTGCCTCTGCTGGCACTGTGGTTTGGTACTGGTAACCGCAGAATAATATATAAAATTATTGGTTGCTAGCCTGGCATGTTTCTGTTCATGTTTCTTCTTTCAGTTCTTCAAGTTAAAGAAAACCCAGAAGAACATAACTTCTATAGCTTTTTCTCACCCGTCCTGAGGAAGGTCCCCTTCTCATGATCCATAACATCCTTGGGGAACATTGTTGAATTGCACATGTTCCTCCTCCTCATGGCTTCAGAGGAAGCTTTTTGCCTCCCTAAGGAGACAGTTGTCTTATCCAGGTCCTTTCCCAAGAAACTGCAAAGGTGCCACTGCACATAGATCCTGAGCAAGGCAGGAAACTAGACAAGAAAGCTAGAGAGCAGAAAAATGCCTGACATGCTTGGAAGTCTCAAGTCTAGAAATTATCTTTTTTTAATTAAAACTGATATTTTCTGGATGATGGTGATGATGTTTTCAATGTAAAATTACACAATTTACTTACCATAAATGTAAGGCTAAATCTTACCTATGGGATCACTACTCCATCTTGGTCTAAGGCAACTTTATATGTTTCCTTTCCATGATCGGGTTTTCACTTTGATAAAATACATTTGGTTGTTTGTGTCAGTTGATGAATCAATTCAGTAGGTTTATATACTGTACCTTCTTCATCATTTTCACTGGGAAAGTAACTTCATATCAGGTGATCAGATCCTAAAGCCCTAAAGAGCTAAATATCTACCCTTTTCCATCCAAAAACCTTAATTGTGATCCTAAATATTTCATTACAACTCTTAAAGATAGAGATACAAGAAATTATAAAGATTGTTAACTGTAAAGCTGTAGTTATTACATTTAAATTGCATTTACAAGTAAGTTAAATATTAAATGTACTATCTACATTTTTGCCTTCAACCCTCTATTTTTTTTTTAAACTAGGGTTCCCAATCTGGTATTCAAAGAATTACCCTTGCTTAAAAATACTGCTTGCTCCTTTTTTAAAACATCAAAAAAAGGGTATTGCCCCATAGTATTAACCTACTTCCTTTCTTCATAGGTTATGAAAAAAATATTAAGTTTTCCTTTCTGTTCCATCCAGTCTATAATGTGGTCAAACCAGGATCCAAGCAGTACTGCAGAGAGAAAGATACTGCCACAATGTAGAAATGCTTTTTTCTAGCTTCCTTTTCACAAAATGCGTAGACTAAGATCCTGCTTGCCAGCCTTCCTGCCAATACAGTAGCATCCTTGATTCATGCATGAAGCTAAGACTGAAATATGAGGCCTATGCTCCTGTGTCACAACAGGTGACAGCACCTAGCAAAACAGAGAGGAGACCACCGGAAAATCCCATGATACAGCCTGTTCTTTTTATATGGATGGGAGACCACCAAAAAATCCCATGATACATCCTGTTCTTTTTATATGCCTGCAAATGTACACACGTCAGCACAATGTAGGATGGAAATCAGTTCAGGAAAGGAGAGAAAGAATGAAAGCTGCTGTTGTACTACCGGGGTTAGTTTTTAAAGGGACTGATATAAATAAGAAATCTAACAGATCTGCTTTCTCTCATATCTGCAGTAATATGGTAAGAAATGTTGAATATGACAAAATTCTTCTTGGAAAAAAGAAGATACAGGATGTCTCTAAGGACATTTCCTTACTTCTGAGGATAGGTATCCATTTCTCCTTGAGTTGACAGAAAACTGGACTGGTATGAAATTTTCTTACCTTATTACAAATTCTTCCCCATGTCTACTGCCTTGATTGTAACACAAGGCAATAGCTCAGTTGTCCTTAGACTGCCCTTGGATATGGTGAGATAGAGGGAAATACTGATTTAAACCATGTAAAGCTAAGGATAATTTAGGCATGTCTCAATCATAAACTCAGAACAACATGAAGACCTTTTTTTTCCATGGAGTGAATATATTCCAGAAAAAAAAAAGGTTGCCAAGATATGTTTCTACTGTGGTTAAACATGTCATTGGTAGCTGCTTTATCCATAGCCAATTCTGCATTGAAGATGGTAACTATATCACAAAGCTGGCACCCCAAAATAAAACATTATTGGAAATAGATCTATCTGTATACACATCCATCTGTGTAAACAGTGTAATACCATGAGTTTTGCATTATGACTTGGAAGAGGCAAAATTTCATTTTAGTTTAATGTTCTGACTCCAAGTTTTTCCAAGCAGATGCCTGTGAAATTTTTTTAGAAGTACAGGTCGTGCTCAATTTACAACCACACAACAGGGACTGGAAAATCTGTCGTTAAGCAGTACGATTGTTAAGGAGGTATCATGTGACAGCACCCAAATTTACCCCCCCTTTCTTTGCCATAATTATTGAACAAGATATCACATTAATGCCATTTGTGCCTTTCCCTGTCTGCTTCCCCATTGACTTTGTTAGAAGTCATCTGGGAAGATCGCCAAAGGTGATCATGTGATCCCAGGACACCGCAAGTGTCATGAAGGTGTACTGGTTGCCAAGCGCCCAGATTGCAATCATGTGACTGCAGGGATGCTGCGACAATCCTGTGGCAATGCTGTGGCAGTTGTAAGCGTGAGGAGAGGTTGTAAGTCACTTTTTTCAACACTGTCATAACTTTGAACAGTCCTAAATAAATAATTGTAAGTCGAGGACTACTATAAATGAAGTAAGGCTTCTCCAGAGGAATTCCAATTAAGCTTAAAACCATACAATCAATCTTTTTCTGTCTCAGTCTTTATTCAAAAGCCCCCTGAAGTAGGGAACTATCATTCTGTTTAGTGGTGATTATTATAACTTGATCTCCATCAAGGTCTACTGCAGGTTCCATCTTCTACTCCAGTCATTGTTTTTCCAACTCACCATTGCATTCAGGAAATTCACAAAAAATGGTCAAATGAAAGAGACATACATTTTGGAGAAATGAGAGTAGGAAACAAGCACATCTCTTAGAGAGTGTTGTAAAGCACTATGAAGCAGTATATAAGTCTAAGTGCTATTGCTGTCTCAGGGCTCTTGCAATTTATATATCCAGGCAGGGTAAAGGAATTCCTGCAGATTTTACTCCACTAATCATTGCCAACTATAGGAGGTGACTCTCATCTCCTTTTCAAGGCCTTGAGCAGCACTCTCCGAAGACATTTCCATGTTCATGTGGTCAGCATGTCACCACGGAGCGCTGTTACCTTCCCACCACAGTGCTACCTATTTATCTATGTGCATTTTCATGGTTTTGAACTGCTACATTGGCAGGAGCTGGGGTGAGGAAGGGAGCTCACCCCGTCATGTGGAGCTCAGATCTCGAACCTGGGCAGGCGGCTTTCCAGCTGACAAGCCCATTGTTTTAACTGCTGAGCCACTGCGCCACCCCATATTCTCTGGAGGAAGAAAAAAAACTTGTTAAAACAATGGAATATATTCTCAGAGATTTGGTTACATAGTTTTTAATTATTCAGTTTGTACTCTTCTGTTTCTATAGACACTCAACACTACAAACAATTAATAAAATGATTATCTTAAAGAGTCAGATAGAAGAATGAGGAACATGAGATGTTATGGAAATCCAGTTTCCCAACTCTAGCCAGAGTAGCCAGTAATGGAAGCTGGTGTCCAAGAACATTTGGAGAATCCCCGATTCTATATAAGGTTAAAAAAATAATAATGGGAATTTTACTCCACTAGTTCTTGCCAACTATAGAGGGCAGTGTTCATCTCTATTTCAGGGCCATTGAGCCAGTGCTGTCCGAAGACATCTCCAGGGTGATGTGGCCAGCATGACATCAAGGAATTGTTACCTTCCTACCAAAGTGGTACCTATTTATCTACTCGCATTTACATGCTTTCAAACTGCTAGATTTAGCAGGAACTGGGGCAAGGAACAGGAGCTCAAACTATTGCATGGAGCTCAGGTCTCGAACTTGGGCTGCTGGCTTTCCAGCCAACAAACCCAGCATCTTAACCACTGAACCACTGTGCCGACCCCTCTATATAAGGAACAATTTGTACGTCATAAAATGAAATTGGGAATTTGCAAACTTTAGTCCTAACATCTCTTCAGTTAAAAATTAGTCTTAGGGCACCATATTATTATTTGTGCTGAAAAATGATGGATGCATTCTGTAAGTTAGCCCATTTGAGGTATCTTGACTGAAAAAAATTGTTCTATGATGCATCATTTCACCCATTTAAAGGTTACATACCTGAGAGTTTTAGTAGAATTTAGAAGGATATATGAAGGTTATAACTTCATGACACACATATCATCATTTCTCTCCCCTGCCTTCCTGTAGATGCCTATACTGATATCCAATGACCTCTTCCACCAGGACCATATTGGCAGGTAATATCACTCATCCTTTCCCAATTGGACAGGGAACTTGGCTTGAGTGCCACAGTGCTAGGGAGTTATATTCTGTAGTTAGCAGGACTCTAGTTTTCATTTCTACTCATCTGCATTAGTTTTTCAGTCAAATTAATTAGGGTTTTAGAATTACTCTGCATTTGACTGGATTCTGGTTATTTGCACATCATGGCTCATCAGATGAGCATAGTATAAGCCAAATAAATTCTGGCCATTTTCTATATAAAAACTAACCCTCTTCTGCCCCACTGCTGATTGAGTTATATCGTTCATAAAAAAAACAAACCACCATTGATCCAATCAAGTATGCTGTGGGAATCCAGACTATTTTTTTTTTTGCATGCATTTTTAAATTTGAAAAACCTGTCTGAAAAATTCCTTTCAAGTGTACAGCAAAACTGTGGTTAAGAATGCCCCAGTTTAAAGACAGCTCATAGTTAACAATGGAGCCTATTGTAGCAAAATTTGAGTTAAATACACAATGGTTCAAGTTCATTACATGATACTACTTACATAGTATAATGCAATAATATTCTTCCGGCTTACATATAAATTTGACTTAAGGACTGACCTTGGGAACTGAATTTGTTCTTAAACTGGGGACTACCTCTAGTTCAGTTACATAGCATCTATTTAAAGGACACTAACATATAAAAACAATATGATAGTCCATCTCTAGTTAATTGCAAGGAGCAGACACCTTCAGCTTATGGATCCAGATTATTTTGCCACCCTATTTGATCAGCACTACTTTAAGTAAATTCATGACACCATTTAGTTGGCTTCTCTTTGGGGCTAACATTTGAAGTGAATCCATCATCTGCACTTAAGCTATCTGGTTAAATTGCTCATGATGTCAGTTCTGTCATGATATACTGTAACTTGGTAGTTAGAGAATAAGTGCCTTATATAAATTCCCTCTCTATACCATCTAGTTCCCAAGACTTTGGAATGTGCAACAATCCAATAGGCTGGATTATGGTCTGCATCAATGTTACATCGAGAAAAATGCCAGGGATTTAGTAAAACATAGAACATGTATGACTTAGCTATTCACTAATGTTTTAAATCAAAGGGGCAGAGTCTTAAGCTTGTGCACCATGTGCAGTTTCTAAATTCTTGGACTGGTTTACAAAGCCCTCCCAGCGACTGCCACATAAATTTGTAGTTTGTATTAAAATGGAAAAGGAGAATTACTAAATGCACAAGAAATACTTATATTAGGCTCAATTAAATTAATCTAAATTTAAATGACTTGAAGTCAAATTTAATTTTTGTCCTGGCCCCACCTACTTTTGAAATATGGTTCCTGGCACACCTCTCCAAAATTACATACAGCCCTCAGGTCAGAAAAAAAATGTGCAACCCTAAATATTAGGAAGAGATTCAAATCAAGGCTGCACACTGTACTATTCCAAGGATATGAAGGTGTAGGCAGAAGCCAGAATGATGGCTTGTGCATTATAATATGAACATCAAATGTTTTGAATAAGACAACTTGTATCAGTTATGTTGGGATGTCATTATATGCCTAAGGAGTAGATGTCATTCATGTCATTGTATGTTGATGTCATAATGCAGATGATCAGGAATTGTAGAATGTGCCCTTTGCTGGTACAATCCAGGGGTGGGTTCTGACTTACCTTGCTGCCGGTTTGCTTCCTCACGCACTGCATGGGCGCGCATGCCGCATGGGCACGCCACGCAGGCACAGTGCCAAAAACCAAGCTTCTGCACATGCGCAGAAGCAAAAAAAATGGTGGCACCTATGGCACCACCGAGCCAGTTCGGGGGCGTGTCCAGCTGGCAATCGCTGCCAGTTCGGCGAGCGGGGGGAAATTCCCGCTACCGGTTCTATAGAACCGGTCTGAACTGGCAGGAACCCACCTCTGATACAATCCCTTAACCAATTCCTTCTCTTACTAGACTTTGGTTATGTGATATTGAAGGTACCATCATCTTGTATTTGAAATTTCTTTTCAGCAAAGTAAAGGCACCCCGCAGAATTATATGCAAGGGAAATATATTCAATATATTGAGAAACCATCTCCTGTGAATGGTAGTGGTGATTCTTATGAGTTCTTTGACATCAAATACTAATGTTCAAATTTAGGGAACTGAGTTGCTAGGTGCACACATTGCACAAAATCATCGCTTGTTCAACCACAAGATATTGAATCATCTATAGATTGGGCTCACATAATAATCTGATTCACAAGTTATGGTTTTTTCCAACTACAAGGAATTGGCTTAGCCCTATACACTAACCCAAATCATATTAAGAATTAGTACCTTATGTGAAAAGAGTGTCTAAAATAACAATAATTTGGGATGGTCAAAGATGAGCTCCTGGAGGATTCTTGTCAAAATCAAGAATTGCAAGTCTCTTTCCACCCCAAAAAAAAAAAAAAAGATGGGACAAGTCACAAAAGCTTTGGAATCATGCTTGCACAAGTGTCTCTGCAAGAAAGAAAATAGTTGCTATTAAACTAAGCTGCTAAGTGTCTGCAGCTGTTGTCTCAGACCTCTTCTATTTCATCTGCACAGGAGACAGAACATACTCAAGTCAGTGTTTATACTATTTTTCTCTGATCTTTCACTTCTTTGTTCACCTCTGCCAAGTTATATACTTTATCCTGAGTCCATGAATGTGACAAAATGGTCTGTATTCTCAATAGCCCGCAATACATTTTATGATATTTTTAACACACCATTGGTACATCTACTAGAAAATATGCTTGCTTTGTAAAGCAAGAAGCAGTACAAAAACCTAGCAAAATGGTATTACTCACTTTTCCCCATATCTTTATTTAAGTGCAACTTTATTTAGATGTCAAGGTCCTATTCGAAAATGATGGACGAACATCATCATTTAAGTGCATGCATAAATATATGTAATACTATCAAAAATGCATTTTTGCCTCATACATTATGGCTATTTTCTTTTCTTTTCTTCATTTCTTAGTATTTATACAACCAAGCATGCACAAAAAAGAGGTATGGAATAACATCACCACTTTGCTTATCTTCCTAAGAGACAACCTACCTTTTTAAAATATCAAATGGAACAGTAGTGGGTTCCACTTACCTTTGCTACCAGTTCGGGAATGGGAGCACGGGGGCAATGCTTCTGCGCATGCACAGAGCATTTTTGATGACATCCGGGTGGGTGGGCGGAGCCTCCCGTCGCCACCGCTACCGATTCGCCGAACCTGTGAGAACCGGTAGCAACCCACCACTGAAATGGAAGCTAAGAGAGGGATTTAGAATATCCAGTTGGGGCAGATACCTCTTATGGCAGTGGTGAGGAACTTTGTTTTTAGCCAGAGACCACATATTTTCATGAATGAAGGCGAATAAATGTGTCCCAGGATAATGTTGCGTGATCCAATCTGGGTCAGTCACCGGGACCTGAGGTTTTGTCTTCTGAACTTTTGAACTCATGCTGGAGCCCATCTTCAGGGAACTTCTCTCTAGGTAGAGAGATGGGCTCCAGCACAAGTCCAAAACCTCAGAAGACAAAATCTCTGGTCTCGGTGACCGACCCAGATTGGATCCTATCACACATGCTGTACAATCAGGCCAGAAATGTATTAACAAGGGAGATCAGAGCAGCAAAAAGCAGCTACTCTGAAAAGCTAAGGAATCAGTTCTCAACAAACGAACCAGCAAACATGTGGAAAACTCTTAAAAACATCACCGGTTACGGCAAACCTTCTTCCCAAGCTGAAGGAAATCAGCAACTGGCAGATGACCTGAACGTGTTCTACTGCAGGTTTGAAAGGAAACTATAGCTACCTATCTCCACAACCCCCACCTCAGACACACCAACAACCGCCAAACCTCCTACAACTGACCCCATCCCATTGGTTTCACAACCCCTAGTGATCACAGAAAAGGGAGTGTAAGACCTATTTCACAGACAAAAGCCAGGAAAAGCTCCAGGCCCAGACAAGATAACTCCTTCCTGCTTAAAAGTCTGTGCTGACCAATTGGCCCCATCTTCACCCGAATCTTCAATAAATCGCTAGAGATGTGCTATGTTCCTTCTTGCTTCAAACGCTCTACTATCATCCGAGTGCCGAAGAAGCCCACCATCAAGGAACTGAATGACTACAGATCAGTTGCTCTAACATCTGTAGTTATGAAAACCTTTGAAAGGCTAGTGATGTCCCACTTGAAAACCATCACGGATCCACTGTTAGACCCCCTGCAATTTGCATACCGAG
>QLTV01003095.1:511309-610889 GCA_003457575.1 Thermophis baileyi
AAGTGTAGCACACAAAATTATCTGCTACAATGTCCTACCTGTCAATGACTACTTCAGCTTCAACCGCAACAATACACGAGCTCACAATAGATACAAACTTAATGTAAACCGCTCCAAACTTGATTGCAAAAAATTCGACTTCAGCAACAGAGTGGTCAATGCCTGGAATACATTACCTGACTCTGTAGTTTCTTCCCCAAACCCCCAAAACTTTAACCTTAGACTGTCTACCGTTGACCTCATCCCATTCCTAAGAGGTCTGTAAGGGGCGTGCATAAGCGCACCATTGTGCCTACCATCCCTGTCATGGGTGGGTTCCAACTTACCTCGCTGCTGGTTCGCTCCCTCCCGCGCCACGTGGGCACACCACGTGGGCGCGCACGCACTTTGCGTGTGTGCACATGTGCAGTAACAAAAAATCCAGAGAAAAAAAGCCGAAAAAAAGATGGCAACCGCA
Source organism: Thermophis baileyi (assembly GCA_003457575.1). Taxonomy (NCBI): domain Eukaryota; kingdom Metazoa; phylum Chordata; class Lepidosauria; order Squamata; family Dipsadidae; genus Thermophis; species Thermophis baileyi. Next base: position 511,767 of record QLTV01003095.1, read on the forward strand.
TGCACAGTGCCGGAAGTCGGCTTCTGCGCATGCTCAGAAGGAAAAATTAAAAAAATTCAAAAAAATTCAAAAAAAAAAAGAAGGCAGCCCCCCCCGCACGTGGCGAAAACAAGATGGCGACCGCCTCCACAGTGCCGGAAACTAGGCTTCTGCGTATGCGCAGAAGAAAAAAAAATTAAAAAAAAATTCGAAAAAAAAAAAAAAAAAATTGAATTTTTTTTAAAAAAGATGGCGGCCCTCACGGACCAGCACCGACCAATCTGGTTTGGTGATGTCATTGTGATGTCACCAGTGGGCCGCTACCGGTTTGGGAGAACTGGTCCAAACCGGGAGGAACCCACCCCTGGTCCCTGTCCTAATGTACCCATGTATTCGTAAAATATCATGTACTCATAACCATGCTTATACTTTGTTTATACTTTGTTTATACTTTGTCTGTAATCATATATACGCTTGACAAATAAAATAAATAAATAAAAATAAATAAATAAAAAGTTAGGGTCTATTATCCAAGCTAGAAGGGGCAGAGGTATTGATAAACACCAAATGAGATGTCTTCTCTTTGGCTTACCCCAGATGCCATGTTTAAGATCCTTTTTGTTGCATACAGAAGAATAGGGACACAAGAGTTCAAAATGCTAGGACTTGCTGTTGCACGTTTCCCTGACCATTATATCAAAAACCAAACTAATATATGCAAACTGCTGTAAGTTCCTGAAAAGTGCTTATTTCAATTTAAGTATGTAGTTCCACAACATATAATTAGCATAACTGGAAGCTTATTTGGGGAGATGTAATGGCTAGACTGGTTCCACCTGATGGTCTTAGGACTTGAATCTTCTGATCTCTTTCTTCACAAAATGGTTACTCATAATATAGGCAGCAAAGGTCACAGACATTATTGCATTCTAGAAACAATGAAATGCACTTACACCATAAAACACATCCTTACAATTAGAGGAAATCTTTTCAATTGGGCTTCTTGAACACAAGAGATGTTCGTGGCATTTTGCTAACCTTCTTGCTTTAGTACCACAAAAACCCTTTCTTATTCAATGACAGCAAAGAAAGATCAGAATTTTAAAAATGTTTATACACACGCATTTATATTATATAAATAACCTGCTGGATAGGTTATTTATTCATACTTTTATATAAAAACCTCAAATGCATTTTCCCCTAAGTTATTTAAGAGCCAATCAATACTCAATAGGGCTGACAGTGCAAATAAATTACTTTTAAAAATAAAATGGACATAATTAGTAATTAAGACATCTGGCTAGAAAGTGGGAGATCATGACTTCTAGTCCTGCCTTTGGCAGAAAGCTACCTGGGTGACCTTGGTCAGTCACTTTCTCTCAAGGCAAACCACTTCTGAAGAATCTTGCAAAGAAAACTGCAGAGACTTGTCTTGAGAATTGGATTTGACTGAAGAGAAGGAAAAACAAATACATTGAACCCAACTGAAGAGAAGGGGGGGGGAACATTGCATTAGAACACTGTTTTCAGCAGGCCAGGGTTATATAGAGAACTGAAGCTCTTGCATTATAATTAACAAAATCCTTGATCAGCTGCATGCTTGAATGTCCATATTTTGACTTAGCAGAAATAAGCAATCTTATCTGTGTGCTGGGAACTTAGCTGCAAGAAGAAAAACAAATCCAGCAAGGATTCTCAAAGCAGTCTATTCTGAATATTACATATTTGCTGTTCACATAACTTAATTTTCAACAACAGTTCTTAAGGAACTAGACTAGTGCAGGAGAAACATTGAATGATATATCTATGTAACCATACAGTAAAGCTGGAGCATCATTTGCGGTCTGGGCCAACAGAAATGCAAATGGAATTCTCAGTCCATCACAGTGCATATACTGTGGAGTGGTGCTATCAGATGTCTTTTAATCAAGGACACCTTAATGTAGATCAGATGACAAACCATTTTATCTATGTATCTGGTGGCTTCACTATTGCAGCAGATTGGATGGATACCCAAAGCCCTTCTGGCTGGCAGGTCATTAGTAAAGGGTTTCCCTTGCATGTACTTTGTCATGAACTGACAGGTAGGCCAAATTTTTGAACACTTGCCAGTGTTGGCATAGGTGAGATTGTGTAATGCTGTAGACATATTGATGCTGCAATAGGAAAGGAGTTCAAGTGAAGGCTCTGTGGCAGGCCCCATAAACACAGGGCTGCTTGCTGGTATGGGAATGATGAGGTGGCTCCATTGTTCATAATCTGATGCTCTCTTAGCCTTTTCATAATTATACTATTTTTATTTATTTATTGAATATTTTAATTTTTTTTATAACTGCTTGTAAGCCACTCAGAGTTATATCACAGGAGCTGAGGTGGCGCAGTGGTTAGAGTGCAGCACTGCAGGCTACTTCAAGCTGACTGCTAGCTGCAGTTCGGCGGTTCAAATCTCACCGGCTCAAGGTTGACTCAGCCTTCCATCCTTCTGAGGTGGGTAAAATGAGGACCAAGATTGTTGGGGGCAATATGCTAACTCTGTAAACCACTTAGAGAGGTCTGTAAAGCACTATGAAGCGGTATATAAGTCTAACTGCTATTGCTATTGATTTTGAGTTGTGTTGAGATGGTTGGGTTGGGTAGGGTTGGGTTGGGTTGGGTTGGGTTGAGTTGGGTGTATTGATTGGGTTGGATTGAGTTGGGTAGGGTTGAGTTGGGTTGGGCTGAGTTGAGTTGAGTTGATCTAGTTGGGGGGGGCCGGAGGGGGGGGGGGGTTGGGGGGGGGGGGGGGGGCTGGGTGGACGTGGCCAGGGTGGACATGGCCAGCTCCATGTCACTTGTGTCGGGGGCACCTGTGATGGCCAAGTGCTAAGGCAGGACTTCCCTCAGACCCTCCCTCACTCTCATATTAATCTCCTTCCTTCCTTCCTTCCTTCTTTCCTTCCTTCCTTCCTTCCTTCCTTCCTTCCTTCCTTCCTTCCTTCCTTCCTTCTTCTTTTTCCTTCCCTCTTCATTCTTTCTCCTTCCTTCCCCTCCTTTCTTACTTTTCCTTCCTTGCTCTCTTCCCATCTTTCCTTCTTTTTCTTTCCTCTTTCCCTTTCTCCTTTCCTGTCCCTTCTTGCCTACTCAAGTGCAAAAGGGGAAACATTTCTCTTTCGTTTTTAGTTTGTTTGGCTAGCCCGCTGCCAGCAAAAACGGAGACCGGGAGGGTCACGTGCGGCCCTCCCGAGCTCCATTTTTGCTGGCAGAGGCACCACGGGCCAGGCCTTTGCTGTTTCCAAGGTGGCCCCGCGAGCCAGATCTAAGCACCCTGTGGGCCAGATTCGGCCCGCAGGCCTTGAGTTTGACACCCCTGTCCTATGTGAACGTGCTTGTGAGAAGCCAGGGCACTGGACTGCTTGAAAGCTTTACCACAAATGGCACAGGAGAATAAGCATTCACCACAGGTGCATCTGTTTATGGACACAAAGGCTGTGTCTGTAGACACAGTGCTTGCCACAAATGCCATCAATGTGGGACTTGGCATCACAACACTGCCTCTTTTGCAGGAGGGGGGCTCCTACCACCGCAAAATTGATGCACCCACTGCTCCAAGTAGATGTGGCAATGTTTGACTTGATTGGATGCCTGCTTGAAACGCTTTCTACAAAGCTCACAGTGGTGCACAAGGGAGTGGCTCTTGAAATCAGAATTGGGTTTAAGTGAAGCCCTGAAGTGGGAGAGGGGAAGCAGGACAGAAAGCAACCCACTAGCCAGCCACTGAACAAGCTCCAGATATCACCTGTGGGACAGAGAAAAACAGTGGCTTGTTTGTATAAATTACCAGCAGCTTCTTTCATTTATCCAACTGTCATGATTATGTAAATTTACAGGGGGCTTGCTCTTCACTTTAATAACAAAAGATCTTTGCTTGCTCAAGGAATGCTGATGGCTTTTGGGTGGCTGGTGGCTACTAGTTATTAAACAAAATGGGCAAAGGATGCTGAAAGACTGAACAGCCACAAAAAGAATGAATGAGTCTGTATGTACAAGTGAGTGGAGGCGGACAGCTATGGGAAAATTTATAGGTAGGGCATTTTACAACTTTTTTTTTCCTGAATCCTTTCCATTTCCCCTTTTTGTACTGAATACACTACACTTCATTGTCTAGCAGCTAAAGGATGTAGTCAGGCAGCCTTGAATGCAGCTGTAAAGGGAAAAGTTGAGTAGCTGCTTCCAAGAATGAGTAGGATGAAGGGAAAGACTCCAAGGGATCGGCATTTATTTGTGGGAGGGGGGCAGCTGATGTTTTACAACTAGCTTGCTCGCCTACTCCTTGCTCAGCATATCCAAACATATTCTGTATACTGTCAAAAGTCACTAAAAAAGCTCCTTGCTTTGAAACCATTTTTTTAAAAAAAAAAACTGGATTTAAGTGGGAAGCATGGAGCAATATCCTTGATCCTTCCCAGCTGTGCAAAGCTCTGTTTGAAAGCAGTGGTTTAATTTTTAACTCATTCTAGAGGCTCGTCAAGGAAACAATAGTTTGCTTTGTGTTCCTTGTAATGTATACCCTTCATTTCCTGGCACTCCAATATCTATAGCTCAGGGAAGATTACAGTTTCAGCCCACCACATGCCGAGGATTACAGCCCACCACATGCCGTGGATTACAGTTTCAGCCCACCACATGCCGAGGTGGCGCAGTGGTTAGAGTGCAGTACTGCAGGCTACTTCAACTGACTGTTCAGCAGTTCAGCGGTTCAAATCTCACCGGCTCAAGGTTGACTCAGCCTTCCATCCTTCCGAGGTGGGTAAAATGAGGACCCAGATTGTTGGGGGCAATATGCTGACTCTGTGAACCGCTTAGAGAGTGCTGTAAAGCACTGTAAAGCGGTATATAAGTCTAAGTGCTATTGCTATTGCTATTGCTATTCTTACCCACTCTCACTCCCTCACCAGACACGGCTGGCAGCAGAAAGGGTGTTTCTCATTGTGTACCACCTCATGGCTGAACAGCTCCCAGGCCTGCTTGAAAGCCCTGGCACAGATGGCACCTCATCTGGCTTCTGGAATGGCTTCTCATCTACAAGAACTTGTTGAGCCTCGAATTCCTTCCCATCCCCACCGCTGCCCTCTTCTGCAGATAGGACAAGAGCATTGCCTCTGTGGCAATGTTAGCCCTTTGAAGGTAGTCCGGATATGAAGCACTCCAAGCAGTACAGGTAGTCCTCAACTTATGACCACAATTGAGCCCAAAATTTCTGTTGCTAAATGAGACATTTGTTAAGTGAATTTTGCCATTTTTTACGACCATTCCTCCCACAGTTGTTAAGTGAATTACTGCAGTTGTTAATAACACCGTTGTTAAGTGAATCTAATTTCCCCACTGAAAATTGCTGTTCAGAAGGTTACATAAGGTGATCACATGACCCTGGGACATGAATCAGTTGCCAAGCATCTAAATTTTGATCACATGACCACAGGGATGCTGCTATGGTCATAAGTATGAAAAACGGTCATAAGCCACCTTTTTCAGTGCCATTATAACTTTGAACAATAACTAAATGAATTTTTGTAGGTCTAGGACTATCTGTACTACCTCTATCTTTTATTGTAAAATTACAATTAACAAAATTAGCAAATTTGAAAGTACATCTCCCTCTTGCCCTTACAGTCCAAGAAACTAAGGACGGTCCCTTCTGAGATGTCTCCATTGTCCCATTCCTCGGAGGGCTCAGCTGCCTCTTATCTGACCATTGGCTAATCTGCCACTGTTCTTCCTTTCTTATTTCCATATGGAGGCAGGCACTAGTTTGGCTCAGGAATATACTCCTTGTTTATCAATTAGTTGTACAGTATCATTTGAATATGAAATGTCATGTGATTCTCTCACGATCTGCCCATTTTTCACTGCCCTCTTCTTCTGAAGCTTTAGACACCTCCCAGGGGATGGTCCTGCTTCATTAATATCAGTCAGGGATTAATATTCCACCCCACCTCTTTGGCCCCAATTCCCTTTCACCACTGCTGAGGATTGTGACAGGAGACAGGTGAGCTGCAGCTGTGCTTCTTTTTCTGTGCAGGCTAGCAATGGTGACTTCCTTGTCTTGGGAAGGGACATGAAGACACTTGGAGATTTTCCATCTGAAATCATCTCCTTTTCATCACTACTATAGCTGTGAAGAATACTGGCATTTCTGATCCAAGTCAATGTCAGGCATATAATGTGGTGAAACATCTAAGCCTACTTGTGGGTGAGAGAGAATGTCTTTCATAACAGATACTGTACTGCTACTTTTGTGAGCAGGGTTAGCTACAACAAGAAGACACTTATCTAGTACTTTAGTGCTCAAAGCTTTGAACAAATTTTGAGACACCTATACAATATTTCTTGGCCATGACAATATTTTTTCATTTTATTTGTACTACAACAATGGCTGAGAGGTGATGGCTTATCTAAAACTGTCTTGAGAATCTATGCTGTTGGTGAGATCTCAATTTGTAGTTCAGAAACCCCGTTCAGAGCAAGTGTTTTCCAATATGGTTAGGATGACTCTCTTCCATTTCATCATTGACTATGTTCTGGTTCCCTAAGATGCTTTGACATCCTATGTCAGTAGGTTCTAAACCAGTGATGGCTAACCTTTTTCTTGTTGCGTGCTGAAAGCGCACGCATGCGCGCACGCGCACCAGCACACACACGCACGTGCCAGCACCCATAATGCAATGCATGCACGACCTCCCCGTGAGCCCAGGCCCCCCCACGCATGTACGTGCGCTTCCCCTGCATTCCCCCTGCCCCACGCATGCGCGCTCCCCCATGCATGCGCGTGACCCCCCCGCACTCCCCCACTCCCTGCACATGCACGCGTGACCCCCCACGCATGCGCAGCACATACCTGAAAATCAGCTGGCCGGTGGGAGGCGTGCGCGCATGCGCGGTGGAGCTGAGCGTGCCATAGGTTCACCATCACGGTTCTAGACTTTACTTCAACAGTGGTTCCATGAGAAGTTATAGGGAGCTAGTTGGTAATACAAGCATATCACATTTTGGACAACTACAAAGAGTCATTCCAAGTGTAGATGAAATTAATACACATTAATAAAAAACATTTTAGCACAAAGAGAAATAAGCAAGACTCATGAATTGATGTAAACAAAGTAATACAGATGATTTTATTTCATGTTTGGCTTAGTGGTTAATGTACCAGGCTAGAAACCAAGAGACTGAGCACTAGTCCCACCTTAACCATGAAAGCTGGCTGGAAGATTTGGGGTCAGTCACTCTCTCTTAGTCCACGACATCAGGCTCAGACAACAAGCTGGTTGATCAATTCTTGTTGCAACCAAAACTAGGAAGAAAAAAAAGTACATGTAGAAATATAAGCACTCCAAGCCCACAAATGCAAAACATATTCTTGTATAAACATCACATGCATATACTATATGCAATTAATTGACTATTTAGAGATGTCTTGTACATAATTTTTTTTCATGTTGTAAACAAGCTTTAAATATCTTGCCAATGAAACATCTACAATGAATGAATGAATGAATGCACACGCATACTGTATATGCATATACAAAAACACAGATACACACAGAGAGATTTATTGAAATATTCAATAGCTGCAAAGAAATTCTGTTGCCAATCACATTTGTACACTATGGAATTACTCAAAAGAAAGTTAATTACACAGATCTTGAATCAAGGAAAATATTTTTTGCTTCTCCTCTTTATTTTGTGGCAATTTTTGTCTGGAAAAATCACTGATGTTGGCTTGCCTGGGAACATACTTGTACATCTCAGATACATTGGAGTTCAACTACCACTATGCATGATTTGAGAAATGAATCCACTTTACTCAGGCTTGCCGTGCCAAGCTCTGACATTTCCAATCATGTTTTTTTTTTTTAAATTCCCAAAAATGGCAGATAAAATGGCAGCCAATTACGGTAGTATGGCACTGTTATCTCAGGAATCCATTACACTTAATCAAAATTGATAAAAGCCTGAAAGTCATAGTATGTACTATATTGTTTTACACTTACCTAAGTAAAGATTCTAATTCGGCTATTCAGCTGAAGGAGATGAAATGCAAATATAGGCACAGCAATTCTTTCAAAACAAATATTTTCTATGTCTCTCAAGCCCCCATTCAAACCAATACAACCATAAATAAATAATACTGGATATAGCATTGTCTTCCAATATTTATAAAAGTAGGGCTGAACCTTTATGAACTTCATGAAATATTAAAAAAAAATACATGAAATGAGCCAGTAGTCTGAATGACTTAGCATATTTTGTAATAGGTTTCAGAGGCCACACAAACACATGTGATTTATGACCTCTTCTGATAATCTCCTTCTGGCATGCAACTGGCTTTAACATAGCAGCATCCATAGCAGACTATGATGATGCCAAAATGATGACACATGAACTGGGATGTTATCACACAATCGCTGGCTTTTCAGATTTGCATCCCAACATCTGACAAAACTGTGCATGTTTCATTATATGTCCCCACTTACTGCTCCTACAGACATCCATTTTACAAAAATATGCTATGTAGATTTTACTGCATATTGTACAGATAGTCCTCAATTTACAATCATTCATTTAGCAACTGTTCCAAATTAGGGCGCTTGGCAACTGACATGTATACACAATGGTTGCAGCTTTCCAGGGTCATATGATTGCCATTTGCAACCTTCTCAAGTCAGTTTCCAAGCAAAATCAATGCGGGGAGCTGGATTCGCTTAATGACAGCATTGATTTATTTCACAATTGCAATGATTCGCTTAACAAACTAGCTTGGTGCCTTAACCACCAGATCAAATTGGCAAAATACGTAATATAATTTTATAATATCACATAACAATCTTATTTATATTACGGTATAATTGTAATATATATTATAAATTTATAAAATAATATATATTATAATATATATTATAAAGTACAATTATGTGGGGGTCACATTATTAGTTGTCATGGGTTGGACATGCCTGCTTTAGGCAATGACCATAAAGAAGGATCACCCTGCATAATTTAAAGGAGTAACTGTAGTAGAAATTCTCCCATCAAACTGATACCGGTAGCAATTATAGTTTACTTTCGAAATATAATTTTTTTTTTTTTTGCTTCTTTCTAATTCTTCTTTCTACTGGTTTTTAAAATCAATGTTCCACATAGTTATTGCGACCTAAGGAATGCAGTTGAAACCCAACATATCTGAGGATACCAAGTAATAGTTAGATAAGGGATGATGAGTTTCATATTACTTTTGGGAGGACAGCCACCTTGAGGTAAAAGTAACAGAGGAAATCTGGTGGCCTTTCGCCAATATTCCTAAATTACTCGGTCAGCGAATTAAAAAGTGCAGTGCATGTAGACAAAACATTCAGGGTAATCCCAGTTCTCCCTGTGGTAAATTAGCGCCACCACTTTCTTACTGAAGGGTGAGAAAGAGATTCATGATCCCTCCTCCCCCCAAACTCCATTCAAGAGATAACAGACGTTGGGGTGGGGAAAACACAAGAGCTGCTTGGAAATCCCCTTTAAAGGACAGCTCCACCCCGGGCATCAGGTGCTGCAAGCACACAGTCCCCTTTTGCTTCCTGCGGGAGCTTTGGCGTCACTCATCTTTCAGCATCCATCTCCTCCTCTTGCTTTCTCCGCCCCTTTTCACGCTTGTGCCGCTTTACAGCTCCCCACTCCCTAGCCAGAGAATGTGTGCTGTCTACAATTTACAGCTCAGCCCTCTGTTCACTTCCACAGAACTGGCAGCTATTCTGATTACTGTAATCCCTCCCCGCCCCCATAGCCTGCTTCCTCTCCCTCCTCTATTTCTCTCCAATACTCTTTAACACTGTCACGCGTTCCCATCCTCACCGGTCTGCTTGGACTCCATCCACTTTTTAGCCACTCCCCTACAGGTTTCTGTACTCCAGATTACAGTACTGTTCAGCAGTCTCTGTCCCCCTGCTGGTTAACCCGTAAAGTGGCATTAGGAAGGGGGAACGAAGACGGGGTGGGCAAAGGCCATCTGGATCTCTGATGGCACATGTGTCTCATTTCCTCTCCAGGCAGGAATTAGATTTTGTAATGTTTCTAAATCTGTTACTTCTCTCATGTGTCTTTTAAACAAACAGAAAATTATCAAGAGGGATCAAACCGTGTCCATACATGAGTCAACATGTTAAATGTAGAGAGATTTAAATTAGTCCTAATTCAAGTGACAGGTCAAAGACCTATACTGTATCTCTAGACTAGATCTTTAAAAGTTTCCTATCCATTATGATGGCCAGAGTCAACTTTGTAGAAAAGTCTTTCCTCAGTGATGCAGTTTCCAGGCAGAATGGACTACACCAGTGATGGTGAACCTTTTCGGCACCGAGTGCCCAAACTGGAACGTGCGCATGCACCGGAGCACCGGAAACCCGAAGACTAGCTGGCCGGTGTGTATGCATGCATCGGCCACCTGATCTTCGGGTTTCCGGCGCTCCAGCGCGTGCAAAGACCTGCTGGCCAGCACCCACAGAGAGGATTCTGCATGCCAACTCTGGCATGCGTGCTATAGGTTCACCATCACGGGACTACACCTTATGAATAAAGGTAAATGTACATGTCCCAGGATAATGTTGCAAAATCGAATCTAGATTGGTCACCGGGACCAGATCCCAGTGACCCAGATTCGGACTACACCTTCCCTAGAATGTAGTTATAAGAGCTAAAACCTGTAAGAAGTAATCACGCATCCCCCTCCTAGAAGAATGAAATATTTTGGGGAATATTAAAAGAGGCAGAAAGCAGCCCCAACAGCCTCCAGCAGATGCCTGAAGTTTTTAGAGGTGGATATTTTGTGCTCATTAAGAAATCCAGGCCATCCTATTTACAAGCAAAACACCTTCAGGTCCAGATGATGGGATTAAGAATTTACATCCCTCCCACCCAAATTCTAAGAACAGGGCATGACCTTTAGGACATAATAAGATTAACCCCCCACCACCAGAATAGCAAAAGACACCAGGCTCATTACATTGCACAACCGCCTGCAGCATCACAGAACCCTATAAAAATCCATGTACTCATCAAATCAATTTGTCAGCTGTCCCAGATCTGCATGCTGTGGTTGGTTCTGCTCATCAACAAACTTCTTTCCAATCAGCCTCCATTTTATTTCCAGTGCCTTTCTCCCAGCTTGGAACCGGACTGGATTTTTCTTCCAACAAACCCATCACATCTAGAGGCAATCCGGCTAAAGAATGGAAGACATTTGAAGATCAATGAAAAACCATGATTTAGATATTATAAAAGACATATAAATATAAACTTTCAAGGGATACCAATTACTGATTTTGTTATTTAGAATAGAATAGAACAGAACAGAACAGAACAGAACAGAACAGAACAGAACAGAACAGAACAGAATAGAATTCTTTATCGGCCAAGTGTGATTGGACACACAAGGAATTTGTCTTTGATGCATATGCTCTCATTGTACATAAAAAGACAAGATACATTCGTCAAGAATCATGAGGTACGACACTTAATGATTGTCATAGGGTACAAATAAGCAATCAGGAAACAATATTAATATAAATCATAAGGATACAAGCAACAAAGTTACAGTCATACAGTCATAAGTGGGAGGAGATGGGTGATAGGAATGATGAGAAGACTATTAGTAATAGTTATGAAGCCTTAGTGAATAGTTTGACAGTGGTGAGGTAATTATTTGTTTACCAGAGTGATGGCATTCGGTGAAAAACTGTTCTTGTGTCTAGTTGTCTTGGTGTGCAGTGCTCTATAGCGTAGTTTTGAGGGTAGGAGTTGAAACAATTTATGTCCAGGATGTGAGGGGTCAGTAAATATTTTCACGGCCCTCTTTTTGACTCGTGCAGTATACAGGTCCTCAATGGAAGGCAGGTTGGCAGTAATTGTTTTTTCTGCAGTTCTGATTATCCCCTGAAGTCTGTGTCTGTCTTGTTGGGTTGCAGAACCAAACCAAGTTCATTTAACAAGTTCATTTAAGAAATAGGTGTATAATATCTTAGGAATTGTTCAGAACATTATCCAGGAAGGATGTGGTAAAGGTACAAGTGAACCCTAACTAATTTCTCTAATGTCTCTTTAATAACCCACAGACATACACACATACTTTTATCCAAAGATCACTAACAAAACAGGAAACAAACAACATTGGTTTGTTCCTGTACATGTAATAAAGTCAATATATTTTCCAAAGCACCAGAAGGCAAGACAAGAAGCAACGCATGGAAACTAATCAGGAAAGAAGCAACCTAGAACTAAGGAGAAATTTCCTAACAATAAGAACAATTAAGAGTGGAACAAATTGCCTTTGGAAGTTATGGGTGCTTCACAGAGTCTGCACAGCCACTTGCCTCAAATGGTATACGGTCTCCTGCTTGAGCAGGAGGTTGGACCTCCAAGGTCCTTTCCAACTGTTATTCTGTTATGTTATGATTTATAAATTCAATTAAGCTACAGCTTCAGCTGCTGCTGAGTCTGTTGAGAGCTATTAAGTCAGCAAAATCTAAACTACAAATTTTCCTCATCCATAATATGCAAGAATTGTGTATGTGTGTGTGAGAGAGAGAGGGGGGGAGGGAGGGAGGGAGAGAGAGGGGGAGAGGGAGAGAAAGAGAGCTTTCTATAATTAAAGGACAAAGATAGATCTTAAAAAGTTAGCAGTGGGAGTTGTACAGATACCATCTACAGTAATTAACATGGCATAAAAATTCTGTTGTATGTTTCATTACTGGAGCTCTTCCACAGAATATATGTGGATAGACTGGCACTATCTAGGCTGAATGTATGTATTATTGAGGTATGGTAACGGTTTGATTGTATTTCATTGATAATCAGGACAGTTACTGTATTTTTTTTTAACACAGAGGTTGTATGTATGTTTTCCTGAATTCCTTCCATGGATGGTTTCCAGACTTTCTTGACTCAAGAAATCTGTGTAATTATAGGCTGGTCTCAAATATTCCATTTTTTGGGAAAGTGGACCAAGAATATGATCATCTTACACTAGCAGATGCAAATAGATGATACGAACAATCTGGAACCATTTTATTTAGACTTCCAATCAGAATATGATACCAAAATTGCTCTGGTTGTTTTGCTGGATAAACTATGCTGGCAACTAAATGGGAGAACTGTTGACCTATGATTTTTTCTGGATATTTGGTGGCTTTCAGGATCACTGAATAGGATACAGCCTTGGAAACATCATTTTACAATGTTTCTGACTCCTTCAGAAGGTGATTCTGAGTGATTGTTATTCAACACCACTCCATACCTAGGGTACTGATCTGTGAAGTCCCACAGAGTTCCATCTGGCTTCCAATATTGTTCAGCACAAAAGCACTGAAGGAAGTAATCCAGCATTCTCAAGTGATGTATTACCAGCATGCTGATGATAGTCAATGCTACTGCTCCTCACTATCCAATTCCAAAAGGAAACTGTTGGTATTTCTGAATTTTTGCTAAGCTTGGTAATGGGCTGGATGAGAAACACGAGCTGATATTAGATCTAGATAAGAGAGAGGTACAACAGTAAATAGGAAACCGCACTATGAGAGTGAAGTTCAGGGAATATATTCTTGGTCTGGGATTGTGTCTTGATCCTCAATTGTTGTCAGATTCACAGCTGACAGATGTAGCAAGAAGCAAAATTACACACAATGTGTCAATGGCAACTGTTTCCAAGTGTGTAAGATTTGGTAACAATTAACCACACCTTGATGGGGTATCTTTAAACAGGGGCTGGAAGCTGTAATTGCAATAGAATGATAATAACTGACGCAAGGTACTGGGATGATATATTTGTATGAAAGAATCACAGTGCTTGCTTATTGCTTAATGGATGGCATTGATATTAATCTTTAAACAGTATTGAGACTGACACCTATGGGGCAGCATCTCACATAACAAAATTGCATTGGTTTAGTGAGCTGCAAGAGATGACTGTGGGAGAGAAAGATCCTTCTCCCATGTCACTTTCAGAATATGATATACAGGACCTTTCCCACATGCATCTAAGCAGAGGAAAAACTTTCCCTGGCAATATTTTGCCATAACATTGCTGACATCTCATTTTACCCTACATTACCCTGTTCTGCTATTAGATTCTAACTCCCTAAGGTGACAAAATCCAATGGCAATTTAAAGATGAGCTAAATATTATATATTTTGCTGCTCGTCTGTTCGGGATAAAGTCTGATGATTCATAGAGACTTAGTTTAGGACCTACTGGACATTTTAAAGTCATATGGGTACTCTGCTTCCCCTCTGGTCCCTGGGTTTGTTCCTCCAAATCCTATTTGTTTTGGGGAGTGGGAGAGCCTAGCAATTTCTAATTGGGCTCTCCATTATACCCAGCACCTCCAGGAACCTGAAGATCAGCTGTTCAGATTTGGAATAGCTAGACCTTCTTGCTTTACTGACAGGTTCTCAGCGGGCGGGGGGAGAGCAGGGGGGGAGTTTTCAGCAAAAACTACATGAACCTCTTTTTAAAAAAATTGTACCATTTAGAACTTGCTGGGCTGTTCTTTAAAAACTCCATGTCTAACAAGACAGCTGAGCAGCCGTAAAGCAGATTTGTATAAATATGGAGCTTTTGAAAGAGTGCTTACTCAGAGAAAGGGAGGAACAAATACTGAAAGAGTGGTAAAGTTTATGTTTCCCCTTTTTGCCTGGAAGAGGTTAGTGATCAGGAAATCAGGCTTGAATGGGCAAAGAGAGGGTACAGGTTTAGCCATTCCTCAAAAGCACCCTCTTGTCCCAGCTCTGATTTTGAGTTTGTAGGAATATGGTGACCAATAATCATGGCTAGGTTGGTGCTTCAAGGTATTTTTTCCCATTGGATGGTAACCTGAAAGGTACTGTACATATGTTCAATGTCATGAACTTAAATAAGAAAAGCAAACAAGTAATGCACACTAGAATGGTTTGCCACTTTGTACCCAAAGAATGAGCTACTGAAGGCTCCAGGGATTGACAGCAGCCAATTACAGCCTGAGCATCTTCAGCCTACAGGGGAATGGCTGGGTTTACGCCTTGTGCTAAACAATAGATTATTTACTATTCTGTTGAATGTAGCACAGTTGGCTTGTTCACTTAGCATGCTAAGCAAAAACCAAACAAATCCAGTTCAAGATTAGTATGATGAGTACCGCTGCCAAAAATTTATTTTCAAATGTGTCAAGTAAATCACGTGAAGAAAAGTGAAGCAGAGAAATTGTGTCACACAATTATTATCTCCATAAGATTTAATGCACACAAACTCCATATTTTTCTATCCTGTCTGTTTTGTTTTACACCACTTTGGGGGAAAAAAGTATCCATAAGGCTTTTTCAAAAGTAAGAACAGGAACTGATTGAAAATGAGCACCATATGATAGGGACCAACCACTCTGGCTGCATTAAGTGATTAAGTTGTGATGTGAGACTAGCTACTGCACTTTAACATAGGCCAAATATGTTTTCCTCCAAAATCTCAATGGGAAAGCTGGTGCTGGCTGACATCCCTCAGGAGTGGCCCATTGTCATGGCAATGCCTGTGCCTTAAGCAAAGGGTGGATGGAACACTAACTCCTGCTATTCTTAAAGGGGTCTCTATGATAGTACCCCAGAGAGAGAGTCGTGTCTTAGTAACTATAGAGATTTTATGCTTGTGATAAGTAATTGCTTACTTACACAATCCTCTAAGGGAGACCTCTGCTCAACAGAGAGAAATAAGAAAAGAGAACAGTACTTTTGCTTCAACCAAGTGGCAGTTTCAAATTGGATAACAGTCAGTCCAAATGGGAAAGGGCAAAACTATTCATCTCTTTTCAGGTCAAGTGGCACACTTCAAAAGTGAATACAGATTTAACAAAAAAGACTCTTGCCTAGTTCGTCCTTTACCTGTCCCAGTTTAGCACCTCAGGTTTAAAAAAACTTTTCTAATTGAAAAGCATATTAAGATTTTATGAGTTTGCAAGAAGAAATATGCAGGTAGTTCTCGACTTACAACAGTTCATTTAGTGACCATTCAAAGTTACAACAGCACTGAAAAAGTGACTTATGACCGCTTTTCACAGTTACAACCTTTGCAGCATCCCGATGATCATGTGATCAAAATTCAGATGCTTGGCAACTGGTTCATATTTATGACCATTGCAGTTTCCCAGTATCATGTGATCACTTTTTGCAACCTTCTGACAAGCAAAGTCAATGGGGAAACCAGATTCATTTAACAACTGTGTTGCTAACTTAACTGCAGTGATTCACTTAACAACTGTGGCAAGAAATGTCCTAAAATGGGGCAAAACTCAACAAATTCTCACTTAACAACAGAAATTTTGGGCTCAATTGTGGTCATAAGTCGAGGACTACCTGTATTTGGTTTTATGTTATGTATTTATTATTTTATTAGATTTAAGGCCACAATTTCAGAATGACCCTGGATGGCTTACATTATACAGGAACAAATAAAACAATAGAAACAACAGTAGCTAGACAAAACCATGAATGTCCGGATAAAACAAACTAAACAAAATACACCCGCAGATGCAACAACCACTCTATTCCAAGGCTTCAAGAGAAGAGTCAGGTTTTACAGACTTCCAGAATATTATTAAGTGGCAGCCACACAGATCTGAAGACTATGCGATTCCAGAGGGCAGATAGGAGCAGTGCAACAAAAGCATAATCTGGAATAAAATGAAAGAGAGGTTACTATGTTTCCAATAAGCTGGAAAGGGATCAGCCTTTAAACTGTGTATCTCTAGGTTGGAAGGGAAGAGCAGATCAGCATAAGTGATCCATTGAGGTATATTCTGACTTGATGTAATGTACAGATAGTCCTCGGCCGATGACAAATCTGAGCCCAAAATTCCAATTCCTAAGCAAGGTGGTTGTTAAGTGAGTTTTGCTACATTTTGCGACCTTTCTCACCACAGTTGTTAAATGAATCACTGCAGTTGTTAGTAACACAGTTGTTAAGTGAATCTGGCTTCCCCACTGACTTTGTTTGACAGAAGGTCACAAAAGGGGATCACGACCCCAGGACACTGCAACCGTCATAAATACATGCTGGTTGCCAAGCATCTGAATTTTGGTCACATGACCACAGGGATGCTGCAATGGTCATAAGTGTGAAAAATGGTCACAAGTCACTTTTTTCAGTGCCACTGTAACTTCAAACAGTCACTAGAAGAATGGTTGTAAATCGAGAACTACCTGTACAGTACCAGAGACATTTTAATATAAGCACCAATGTTTCTCAACCTTGACAACTTGTATGATTTATATGGACTTCAGCTCCCAGAATTCCCTAGCCTAGCCATGCTGACTAGGGAAATCTGGGAGTTGAAGTCCACACATCTTTTAAGTTGTCATGGTTGAGAACACTGATATATGGTAAGAAATAAGTGGAGAGGCAATTTCGGGTCACCTAAGCCAAATATCAGGCAAAGATAAATTATTGCTTAAATGGTGGATGATAATGGACAGAGACAGCTATTTCCTTCTCTGAAATCAACAGCTCCTAATCTACTGAACATATGAACCACGTCAAACCAGGCTAAGTCCCATTGTATTCTAGCATCTTATTTCTCTCAGTAGCCAGCCAGATGCCTCTGAGATACTTCAAAATAGGAGATAGAGACGTATAGCTGTACCTGTGTTTCCCTGCAATTGGTGTTTGAACTTATTTCCCAAACTTGAAGAAGACACGGAGTCTTCAACATTAGTAGCTCTTGATATCCTTGTCCTGCATGAATCTATTGAATCCTTCCTTAACACGACCCACGAGTGGCTATCACCACATTGTATAATGAACTCTCATTAGAATGCTGCACTCCAATTATTTTGGAAATCAACTCCTGAAAATTCAAATCAAAGCCATGTTAGCTTAGAATGCTGGGAATTCCAGCCCATCTGGAGAGCACCAAATTGAAGAAGGTTGCTCTAAAGTAAATACTATAGAAGACAGAAGATTTCTCAGGATGTTATGATCAGTTTGATTTACGTCCTATCTTTCCACCAGATACCATAGAGATCAGTCCTTCAATGCTTCCCCCAAAACAATCTTTTCAGGTAGGCTAGGTTAAGAGATAAAAGTCAACCAGAGAACTTTGTTTTCTAGAAGTCTTTGGCATAACTCCTTAGTTTTCATCACTCCTGAAACAATCTAAGTTTGTATCTTTCCCAATTTATTACACATTTAAATAAGGAATGTATATATTTTTTTTTCTTCTGCTAAAAAACAAAAAGAGCTAGATGGTTGCTTTGTACATCTTGGATTTCTTCTCTGCCTACTCCCCATCCCAATGCATCACCTACATTGCAAATTTTAGTTTGGAGATACTTTGGACATAATTTTTTTTGTTGCTCTTGCATGCAATGAAGACAATGCCAACATCCAATTAACAAAATTCATGGAAAAGGACAGTCCACCACAGGCCCTATCTTTTCAAGGCAAGAGTTTGCAATCTCCACGTGCTTTCTTCATGTCTGGCAAGGGAACAGAGAGGAATCACAACCTGAGTGTCAGAAGCCTTGTTCCTGCCATGTTGGTAACATGTGGCAACCTCTGCCCTGCCAGGGCTATTGACTTCTAGGAGTGGACCTGGAATGGGGCAAGGATCATTTCTTTGGTGAACAGAACAAAGGCAACAGGGGATGACCTGTGGCCCAGTTCTTGATACCGAAGGTGAAGCAAACAATTCAGAATCGCTGGAGACAATCAATCAGATTTTCACAGGGGGCCATTATGAGGCATTTTGTATTCCTTTGAATTTGATCCCATAAATATTATATATGATACTACAAATCAATGGATTTGGTAGCTGTATTAAGAGTTTGTTGCATTAAAAATTACCCAGAATTACCATTCCAAGACCCTGATTGTCAATGATGAAAACATAGTCTGAAAATTCAAGTAATGTCGATGTAGATGAAGATATCCAGATTGTGATTTTAGTACTTCCATAAAAGCTTTTTGGAATCCTTGAAATTGTTTAAATCAAATTAAATCTAGCAAAATTAACTTATTAATTTCAAGGACAATTAAGGATAAGGTTATTTTTAGCCTTTGACTAGTATATTAGGAGTGCACTGCAAACAATTAGTAGGGTCAGCATAAAAAGTGAATGGGGTCAAACAAAAGCAAACATTAAATTTAACTAACAGAAGAAATTCCATTCAGTAAGATAGATAGTATCTGCTAATACATTTAATGGTTATCTTTTGTTGCATTAATAAAAATTACACAGTATTTTGGACAGCACCGGGGATTGCATCCAAGTTTTGGGGGCTGCATTTGTCCCTTCAGCTATGAATCTCCTAATCTATGACTTCTTGCAGAAGTAGATAAATTACCAATCACCGCAATATAGAAATTTCCGGAATGTATGCACACATTATGTATACAGTTCTTGCTATACACAATAGTAATGCAATTATATAGACAAATGCTTCTTTGTGAAGAAAGAGAATGCAATCTTTATATTAAAAAAGATTAATATTGCACAAGTTTATATTTTGAAATGGTAGGAAAAAATGACAGTATGATGGGCAGGAGTATTCTAAAGCAATTAAAATTAATTAAGAAAGCTTGTTCGAAGTAAGAGAAAAGAACAGAGATTTTTCAGTTTCTCAGAAACTATAGTTCAAAATTACTAACAAGAGAACATTTGCTTAGGAAAAGAAAATTGTGTATTTTTGTTGAGTTCTTCAAAAATTATTTACAATTCTTTGACAGCAACTTTCTCTGTCTCTTCTCTGTGTCCAGGTTTGCCTAAAGTCCTTTTCCAGTTTTTAGCAGAATTAAGATAAAAGCCAGAGGGAAATAAATAATAGACAAAGGTAGAAAAGCTGTGAATGAGAAACAGTAATCAATCCAGTGAATTCTGTGCTAGGACTTTCCCCTCCTGGAATGATGGGATTTTGCCATCAAGAATTCAGTATTCATTTCACCCACACTTGCTCTCTTTCCTCACCCAAAACAAACGGGGAATGTTTTAATCTGCAATTTACTCTCACGCAGATCCAATATTCAGAAACCTAGATTCTGATCCAGCGTCCCATACATTCTTTCAAGAATCTCTGGAGGCATTTTAAATGTCAGTTGACAAATATGGAACTGGGACAAATCTGCTGAGCCAGCCTCACCTCACCATAGGACAGGTTGTAAACCTTTTCCTTTCTTGAAAGCACTTGTGGAATCCTTACCTAGTTTTTGTCACTCTTACCCTGATTAGCACTGAGGACAACAAATAGTAAGTTTGTTTGATCTGGAAGAATTGCCCTGCATTAGGCACAATGACTGCCTGGTTAAACTAGGGGAGAAAAAAAAGTTTTTGGAATTTACCGGTGGAGAGATTGACGTTTCCTGAGACCAGTCTTGGGCTTGCACTCTCCTACCTTGTAGCCAATCAGAGGCAACCAAGCTCTGAGAGTTCACCAAGTACGCCCACAGCTGATGCAACTCTGGTGCAATTCGCTGTATCTCCGGCTAGCTGAGCGCGTTCCGCTGTCTGCGCCGATAAAATAGTCCTCAAATCTCATTTTGTCTCTGCTAATGTCTAGTCCGCGTAGGCGGCACAGAAATGAATCGCAAAGCCGGAGTTATGATCTCAGTCGGAGTGGATTGTTAGACTTTCTGACTCTGTGGTGAAAGGGCGTGAGCCACAATCGGGGATTTCCACACTGTAGTGGCGATTAGAAAAACCGATATATTTAATGTACAGTTAATCGCTACATTTATGGGGATCAGGAAGGAGGAGTGTAACCTTGTAGCCAATTCACAGTGGGCGTTTAAAACTATTATTTATTTGATGCATTGTACAAGATTTTGCCCAGTGCTATGTAGGTTTTATTAGTATTATTTTACTTTATTTGAAAGGAGATCAAGATACTGATCAATGGCTGCCAATTAACACCTGAAATGGGAAAGGAGTAACTGTAACAGGAATAATTAGGAAGGTAAACAGTTGGGGGGGGGGACTCCAGGTTTAGTTTTGCTTGTACTGGAAGATGACTCTGCTTGGCAGCCTCTGTTGTTTAACTATGCAGATTACACATTTTCCCCTGATAAGGATTGCCAGAAAAACACGCCAAATAAAAGGGACAATATTTGAAGACTTGTTGGAAATAAAGGTCACTGTGTGATGGTTGAGTTGCGGCAAGTCTATCACTTGCCTATACATTCAATGGTGAAAAAAGTAAGGTTGTACATACATTTAGGCAAGAAAAACCAAATGCACAGGTATAGTATAGGTATAGTATAGCACCAGTATAGGTGGTACTTGGCTCAATAGTAGTAACTGTGAGAGGGATCTTAGAGTCTTGGTGGACAATCACTTAAATATGAGCCAGCAGTGTGCTGCAGCTGCCAAAAAAGCCAATGCAGTCTCAGGCTGCATTAACAGAGGGATAAAATCAAGATCACATGAAGTTCTAGCATGCTTTATAATGCCTTAGTAAGACCGCACTTGGAATATTGCATCCAGTTTTGCTCGCCATGATATAAAAAAGATGTTGAGACTCTAGAAAAAGTGCAGAGAAGAGCAACAAAGATGATTAGAGGACTGGAAGCTAAAACCTGTGAAGAACAGCTGCAGGAATTGGTTATGTCTAGTTTAATGAAAAGAAGGACTAGGGTGACATGACAGCAGTATTCTAATATCTAAGAGGCTGCCAAAAAGAAGAAGTGGCACCTGAAGGCAGGTCAAGAAGTAATGGATGGAAAATAATCAAGTACACTACACTATACTACACTACACTACACTGTGACAAATAAATCTTCCTGTTAGGAAAAATAAAATGTTCAGCCTGAAAGGACTTTTTTTCTAAGACTTGTCTTTTTCTTCTATCCTTTAAGGCAGCGGTTCTCAACCTGTGGGTCGCGACCCCTTTGGGGGTCGAACGACCATTTCACAGGGGTCGCCGCGCGCGTTAACCCGCCATTTTGCTGCCACCGTCACTGCAGGACGGGTCTGCGGGTCACCGGACAGCTGGTAGCCTGGACGCCGCCATTTGGGTTCTTCTACCCTCTGCGCATGCGCAGAATGCTTTGCGCATGCGCAGAGGGTAAAAGAACCCAAATGTATGCGTCCGGGTGAAGTCTCCTGCTTCCGATGCTATCAGCTGTCCGGCGACCCGCAGGCAAGCCCGAACCGGGAGCATTTCGCCCCTGGTGCCACGCCCCCTTTGTCACCTCATCCCACATGGGGAGAGGGCGGGGAGGGGGTCGCGGTGGCGGCGGGGGGGTCGCGGCATTAGAAAGGTTGAGAACCACTGATGTAGGGAGAGTGGAGGAGCCCTTGCAGGGTTGAGAACCACTGCTTTAAGGCCTGAAACAAGATACTTTTTTTCTTTTTTTTTAAGGCTGGATTCAGGTATTGTCTCAGGCTAAAAATTTGAGGATTCTAAAGGAACAATATTGCAAGCAGGCTGAAGACATGCTTGGCAAAACTGATGCTGCAATGGTTTCCCATTTACAAAATGGCTGGTTATAACATATGACTGTTTATATTTAGCAGAATACACTTTCCTACTATCCTTGCTTACTTTTATTCTTTTTCTAGACCAGCCTCTTCCCCCCCACCCCACCATTGAGCAAACAGCTGCATGTCACATTTATGAGGACAATCTGAGGCCTAAAAGCATTTTTGGAAATAGGAGCACTGAGGGGTGGGGGTGACAGCAGTCTATTTGCAGCATGTTTGTTTCCTATTCTAATTAAAGCATTACAAATGTAAACGAAGGGTGACATTTTAAGCTATATGTGTGGCATGAGTCCGAGTTAACACTGCTCCTCCCCACCTAGCAAATTAACTGGGTTATCATAATTCACATACAGTATCCAGTCTGAAGGAACTTGATTTATACATCTATGCAATGGGAATAATAAAACCTTGATGGTCAGGTTGTTGTGGAGTAAGGACAATCCAAAATAATTTGTTATATTTTATAATCAACAAATATAAAAGTTCCATATAGCAGCAAAGGCTTTTTCACATCTCATTCCATCTAACTCTTCTTGCTAGTAAGGGATGTTAAAGAGACTGAATTCAACCCAATCAGAATAGAGCTGAAAGGGACCTTGGAGGTCTTCTAGTCCAACCCCCTGCTCAAGCAGGAGACCTTACCATTTCAGAGAAGTGACTGTCAAGTCTCTTCTTAAAAGCTCCAGTGATGAAACACCCACAACTTCTGATGGCAAGCCATTCCACTAGTTACTTGTTTTCACTGTTAGGAAGTTTCTCCTTAATTCTAGGTTGCTTCTCTCCTTGATTAGTTTCCATCCATTCTTTCTTGTCCTGCCCTCTGGTGCTTTGGAAAGTAGGTTGACTCCCTCCTCTTAGTGGCAACCTCTCAAATACTGGAATATTGCTATCGTGTCCCCCCTAGTTCTTCTTTTCTCTAGAGTAGCCAAACTCAAATCCTGCAGCCATTCTTCATGTTTTAGTCTCCAGGCCTTTAATCATCTTAGTTGCTTTTCTTTGCACTTTTTCCAAAGTTTCAACATCTTTTTTGTAATATGGTGACCCAAACTGGATGCAGTATTCCAGGTGTGGCCTTATTAATGTTTTATAAAGTGGCACTAATACTTCACATTACTTTGATTCTATGCCTCTGTTTATACAACCAAAGATTGTATTAGCTTTTTTGGCTGCTGCCGCACACTGCTGGCTCATATAAATTGGTGGCTTCATTTATTCTCCATGGGAACAAACTCAGGAGTTTACAGTTAGACTTAAGACTTACTGCACTAACAGGCTTGCCTATGCTCATGTTTTGAAATATATCGAATGTTCTGCCCAAATAAATACCCAGCTTTGGGTAGCGGTGGAAAAGAGGACGATCTTTCCAGCAAACTAAGCACTATATAAGTAAATAGTTTGGAAATCAAGTCGTATCAAAGACACAAGGTTATTTTTAAGCATGTGCAAAGTGTATCCAATAAGGGCAGGCTAACTTTTCATGACTCTGAATGTATCAACTAAATGTTGATTCCCGGCACTTTTTACAAAATAAAAATAAAAAAATCCATCACTGCCTAACGGGGTTGGAAAAAAAATAATACTAAAAGGGCCTCCTTCCCCCCTCCCCCCCCAAGCATGCGCATTAGTGAAAGCATCAGCAGGCAAGAAAGCGTGCAGGCGGAAGGATACGCGAAGCCGCTGCGATGAGGCTTGGAGGCTAGAGGGATATATATACGGAGGCTCCACCCCGCTGTGACTCATTCTGCTCCTGTCACAAATTTAGGATTCAAGATTTAGAGCGCCGGTGAGGCACGCGAAATCGAGGACATGGCTTTCTAGGGCTGCGTGGATCCCGAAGGAAAACGAGCGTGTATTGCACGCTGCAACAGAATCGGCAACATGGAGTAAGTAATACGTTGGGATGCTGTCTCTTCCCATTCACCTTCTCCCGACCCACTCTAGGGAAAGGGGGGGGGGTCCCTTACGGTGGGAGAAGGACCCAGGGATGCGGTGGGCGTAGGGATAACTGAAGGAAAAGTAACGAAGCGGGGGCGACACGTTCAAGAATGTTGGGGTTTTCCAAATGTCTGAATAGATGCAGAGTAGCAGTGCTAGTTTCCTCTCCTCCCTACCCCCCCTCCGTTTTCTAGCATGCTAAAACCTGTTTGTCTGCCCATCCCTCTTTCCATCAGGGAGTAGAGTAAGACTTTCTGCTCTCTAGGGAAGGAAGCAGATGCGGCTTGCCTAACCCCACTGAGAAAAGCCGGGCCGCTAGCGGAGCTTTTGTGTGACTGCAGCTCTCTCACTGGCTCTTCCCGTTTCCCGCAAACATACGTGTCTGCACCTGCCCTCGAATCTTCAGAGGTCTTGGACCAAACTTCCACAAAACTTATGCTGGTTGAGGATTAAGGGAATTGAAGTCCAACACAGGGGGGAAGATTCCAATTGTTAGCAAGAGAGGAATTTGTACTATGGTGTTTGTAGTACTGATGAAGGGAGCAAAGCTCATGGTCCCATTGAGTGCTTTCTTTGGTATTTTGAAGAGTCAAACACTCCCCTTAATTTTCATCAATTTGGCTAACATTCTTGCTGGGCCTAGTTGTAATTAGATACCTACTACATGTAGTCCTTGACTTACAACTATTCATTTAGAGTTCAAAGTTACAGTGACATTGAAAAAAGTGACTTATGACTGATTCTCACACTTATGACTGCTGCAGCATCTCCATGGTCATATGATCAAACTTCTGGCAACTGGCATATATTTATGATGGTTGCAGTGTTCTGGGGTCATGTGATTGCCACCTATGACCTTCCCAGCTGACCTCTAACAAGTCAGTGGGGAAAGCCAGAGCCGCTTAATGACCATGTGATTCACTTAACTGCAGTGTTTCACTTCCAACTGTGGCAAAAAGGTCATAAAATGGGGTGTGACTCTCTTAACAACTGCCTTGCATAGCAACAGAAATTCTGGGCCCAATTGTGGTTGTAAATCAAGGACTACCTGTATAGGGTATGGTCTCAGCCTAGTTATGTATCCATTATTGGCCTGCCAGCAGAGGCCTGTTCTACAAATCTTTTCACAGACGTTGATTGTACCACAGAACAAAGTGCTAAGATTTTTACTACAGGTAAAACAAATTCTAGTCTGTTCTACAAATAGAAAGAAATCTTGGCTAATGATTTCATTGAGAAAATAAGGTTCATTTCTATCGCTTTCCAGGTCCCCTTTGGCTACCACCACCACCACCATTATCCTTGCCTGCAGGAGCAGAGCCACGTCTTGCCTGCTACGTACAAATCCTGCACTGAACCTGAGTGATCACCAATACAATGTCTCTGCTGGCAGCACTGACCCTGGACCTGGACCTGGACCTGACCATGATCCCAGCTAGCACCATGTCCTGCAGGCCGGAGCTGCTCAAGCACCGGCTGCCCCATGCCGGTCACAGTGAGCTGCTACCCGGACTTGTGGATCAGGGCTTTGCCCTTGGCATGGAGCGCCCAGTGCTAACAGGTGACCAGTTTGAGTGAGAGTAGAATAAACCTTAGAATTTGAGAACATTTACATGTATAAGAGAGAAGGAATATCCGCTTTAGGGACATAAGATTAATACTAGTTTGCTAGGCTATTTTAATATAATTGAGTGCTAACATTCTGAAAGGCTCCTCACAGCGTTAGAATAGTAAAGACTTAAAGAGGAATCCTTTTAGTTATCTGAGTCTAATCTGCATGGTCAATTGTTATCTTTTTTCCAATCTGGAACCAAGGGTAAGTATGCATTCAGATGATCAGGAAAGAGTTATCTAAGGAACATGTACATTTTTGGAGCACAAATTTGATAGTTAAGCAAGGAAAGGGTAGGGCTTTTAATAGTCTTTCAATATTCCTTCCCTTAGCTTCTTTCTCAATCACCACCACCACTTTGGCTTCTGTTTACCCCATATTATAACTTGGTTGTTCCTGTACTAATTCAGATAACATATTTCTCTAAAATATTCCATACATAACTGCAACAAGCTTTATTCTGAAACACACATGAACATAAGTTTACTTTCTAGTTTGTCTTATTAAGTTGTGGCTTTGTCTGATTTTGCTTTTGCTACTCCATAGGCGATGGCTTCTCAGACTGGATGACGGAACGCACAGACCTGGCCACGCTCCTGAGTGTGTCAGGGGAGTCCTCGCCAATCTCACTGCCCTCTCCTCCTGCTCCGGACCTGGAGGCCATGGCCTCACTGCTCAAAAAAGAATTGGAGCAGATGGAGGATTATTTCTTGGAGGAAACTCTCTCACCTGATCAGGTAGCACCCAGAACCCCTCCCTCTAATGGGAATTTTCACTTTCCTTTTGGTGATGGCTTCCATTCACTGGACCACCAACACAGTACACCTGCACCCTTGCAAACCTTGGATTCAAGTTGCTTAGAATTGTTGGAGCTCTATGGTGGGGAAACACCTGCTGAGCTCCCCCTGCAGGGCAATGAAATATGTGCCTCAGTTCAGCAGTCACTTGTGCTAATGCCCAAAGGGGATCGACGGCAGAAGAAGAGAGATCAGAACAAGACGGCAGCCCTGCGGTACCGTCAGCGTAAACGAGCTGAACATGAAGCATTGGGAGATGAGTGCCAGGCCTTGGAGGCACGCAATCGCGAGCTGCGAGAGAAAGCAGAATCTATTGAGAGAGAGATCCAGTACGTCAAAGACCTGCTCATTGAAGTGTACAAGGCACGCAGTCAGCGCTTGCGAACCGCCCCCTAGAGGCCCTCTACCCTCATGAAAGGAAAAGTTTATGAGGGGAGGCTATGGAACAGTGTATATAGGCAAGAACAGAACAAGCATGTTAGACATTAAGTTTGGGAAATGTTGGCACTTACTAGCCTGCATTACCCTTTGGGGTAGGAGATAGTAATGCAAGACAGATGCAGAATTGTAGAGATAAGGAATGGTGTAGGAAGGAGAGTGAATTTAGTTTGAAAGAAATTGGTACTGCTGTTGTAGGAAAGAGCTAAGATTAGCCTGTTTGTGGCCACTTTTGGGATTATCAGGGAAGGCTGTATTGAGATGGTGTCCTTTCCCCCACCCCTCCTCACCTCCCAACTTGGACAACAGTCCTGAAGCTGTGTATTAGCTTTTTTTTGTATGTACTTTATAGAATTTAAGCTACCTGTACCTAACTATGCACTAATAAACACTTATTTTAAACACTTGCTCTGAGTCAGACTTATAGATGTCCCAGGAAGATGTCTCACCACATAAACAGGAGTTTAAAAATATCAAGGTTTATTTATACACTTTCACCAACTTAAATTTCATACCTGATCACAGAAAATTTCATTCAGCTGGGATACAAACTACTCTCAGAAACAAAAACCAGTGACCAATGTTGCCATTTTACTCTCTACCCCAAACTTAATACAAATCACTTATGTTCAGTGCTATGACTTAATGTCAAAAAAACTTCAATTAGATAAACTTTATTATTAATAGAACTCATCATCTTTTTCCAGTGACAGTTGATTTTGGATCTGCTGCTGCTTCCGATAAAGTTCAGCCACCTGCATTAAAAGAAAGGTAGCTGAGTATTTGTTTATAAGAATTGTAGGATGGTCTCTTGTCCTGAACTTGTAGTTTGCTTATCTGCTTATCCAACATTACAATCCTACTCTCAGTAAACTTCTACACCCTTGGAGAAACCTTTTATTATACTAACTTAACATTTCTTTTCAAACATACAAAACCAATCTTTGCAATTCCCAAAATAATCTGAGCAAGATAAATTCCCTTTTCAAACACCCCCCCCCCCAGTGTTTGTAGCTATGAGAGCAGCCTGAAATGACCTTTTCATGGGTCTGGGTCATGTTAGTATACATGAGGCATCTATTTTACCATGAACCCCATCCCATCAATGTTCCCTCTAAGCTGCGTGGCTGCGCATGTGACAGGAAATCGCCGCATAGCAGTTTCCAACTGCCACGTGGCGATTTTCAATGTCAGAGGGAACATTGCACCCCATGCCAATTACTTCATTTAGAAAATTGAGCAATGTGGGTAATTTGAAGCTCAATCCAAAAGGATAGAAATGTTGTCCGTACCCATACATGCCTCTTTTAGCACTTGCAGCAAAACTGTTTTATCAAAAAAAATGCAGCCCTAGGCTACAAAAATTGCTTAGTCTGTCTTGTCATGATTACAGGTAATAATGTAAAAGGACATGAATCCAATTTTGCATATACTGCAAATAATCCTTGACTGATTCATTTCCCCTTTATATATAGATATCTTGCCATCTTTACCTCAGCACTGCTAGTCGCCTCCTCTGGTTTCTTATCATCTCGGATGCGCAGGAATCTGGGAAAACGTAAGGAGATGCCCTTTTCTTCGTCCACCTGCAAGGAATAATAAATTATCCTTGAAGTTTCATAAAAGCTACTTTCTTAAGGCCTCCTCTGAAGTACTGATTTCTGGGCAAAGAAGAGAAATGGTTAATTTTTTAGTTCCCTTCCCAGTAATGTCTTTTGCTAGCAAAGATGACTTTCGATCTTAATTTGAATCCATCCACAAGGCTATAACTTCTGGGGGCAACTTTGATATCTCTCTCTCTCTCTCTCTCTCACACACACACACACAAAACTACACACATCATGCATCTGGGAAACATCGGAAGAAGACCACACATCAAAAATTGGTTTCCAGTTATCAACTCTGCAAGTGTAGAAACCATTATTATGAACAATTGTTAAAATACTGAAGCAACCATATTCAAATATAAAAGTTTATGTTAATGCACTGGCTATAATAGTTACCGGTAATATTTATTGTTTCAACTTTGCTTGCTTATCTGAGGCACAGACTATGACGAAATATATACTCATAGATCATTTTCAAGGCTTGCATGGTCCTACTATATGATTTGTTAGGAGTAAAACCAGCACTACCAGAATGACTCTTCACTGGTTTCTGAAACAATGAGATCTGAAGTCTCTTAGAAAGGCTCTGGGTTTATGGGTTGTGTGAAGGGCTTAGATCCACCAGATCTTATCAAATCCTTGGACATGCCTCTAGCATTAATAAAGTTACATTAGGTTAAGAGCATATTCTAAATTTATTTCCCCATTACAGGTGGTCCTTGATTAATGACCATTCATTCAGTGGCCAAAGTTGTGATAGAACTGAACAAGTGGCACTTATGACTTGTCACGGATGTTCTGGCCATAGCAGCATCTCCAATCATGTAATCCCAACCTGCATGCTTGGTGTCGACTTGCAATTATGATGTTGGCAGTGTGCTACAGTCACATGATCACCATTTGTGACCTTTATTGGATTCCTACAAGGAAAGTCAATAGGGAAACTGGCAGGAGGTTGCAAATCGCAAATACATATCTTCGCTTAATGAGGATGTGGGATTTGCTTAATGATGGCAACCAGAAAGTGCTGGAATGGCCATTGCTAAGTGACATGGTCATATGATGTCATGTTTTATGACCGCACCACTTAGTGCCCAGTTCCCGTTGTTAAACGTTATTTAGTAGTATTGTTTTATATTTTTTCTACCCAGAAATTCTGTTGCTGACACAGCATTTGGAAATGTAGTATTTCAAGCTGAACATCAAAAAACTACATAATTATGGTAATTTTAAACATTCAAACGATCAAATAAAATTTAAACTTTTGAGATTACAGCCGGATCACTCACAATACAGTTCTGCATTTCCTTCCAGTATAGATTACTGAACAGTTGTTACTTATACATTATATATATGTGCATTACAAGTTAAATGTTTGTACCTTATATACAAAACTAAAATAAACTGTTCCAGTGACTAGGGCCTATGCAAGGGCCTAATTAAAAAACCTACAATAATACATGCATGACATAAAAATAAAATCCTTATACCTATTAAACAGTAACAGACATTTCTAATCTTAAAATGTCATTTTAACAGCTGAAGATGTAGCTTTACAAATTTGCCTAAGAAAATGCGTTGAAATTGCTACAGAATGCTAAACTAATACTGCCAGAACTGTGATCTCAAAATATTTCCTAAGTAGTGACAGCCAATTAACAGTTTATTCACTATTTGTGGTAAGTACAAATTACATGTAGTCCTTGCTATACACACATGAATCCCTTCCAAGGTCTCACCCATCACTCACCAAACCTGATGCTGCTCTGTGGATGGGAGAAATGGATAAATCCGCACACTTCACTTCCCAAACATGCTGGGATTCCAACCAGTGATCAGGTTCTGCTGTTCCACCCCAACGATAGTATCGTCGTGGCTGTGGAATCACATAATCCTGTAATGCAGAGACTAGGGTGAGTACTAAGAAACTGTGATTTTCTTAAAAATTGGAAATATTCTACTTCAGATATAAAATGTACTTTTTGACTTTTGAAAGCATTTAGAACTTGAAATATAGCTCAAATCCTCTGAATATCTTTACAATGAGCCATTTCCAGCTCAAAATGGGCTATTTCGAACTCAGTACTGAGCTTTCGGTTTTGCAGATCACTAGCAAGAACTATTATTTATGCAGTAGAGACTTTCAGAGGAATTAGTGCACTAGCAATATTGTATAATACTATTCTGAGTTCAATGGATAGGTCGGTCACCTTAGGCATGTGAATCAGAGAAGAAATCAAGAGTAATTGCCCCATCAAATCCAAAGAGTCTGCTTTTTCCTCTTTAGTTCTTCTTAAGGACTTAAACATTAAAAAATGAAGGAAGAAGATATCAGTAAACCATATTCAAATGAACAGATAAAAGTTCCTACCTTGAGTGAATTATGGATTTTCTCTAAGTCCTCATCTGAGAATCCAGTGCCAATCTGAGAAGGGATAAAGGATACTGACAATTAGATACAAATAACTAAATGTCTACAATTAAGGGACAAGGAAACATGAAATGGAAAATATAAAAGCTACCAATTTTATACATCAGTTATTATTTATTGTGTATTTCCTTTGTAGTATTGGTAGTTTTTTTTCCTCCTTTCTTTATCTCGGTAAAATTAGTATAAGATAAACTGTCATTATGGCAATCTCATTTTATAGATTCTAATTAGAATGGGCAGGGCCATTTTGGTCTAGTGGTTAAAAACACTAGGCTAGAAACTAGGGCACCATGCATTCTAATCTCCCCTTAGCCACAAAGCCAGCTGAGTAATTTTGACTCTTGCTCAGCCCTAGGAAAGAAGGCAACAGCAAATCACTTTTCAAAACATAGAATCGTAGGAAGGATCTTGAAAGTCTTCCATTATAGCTCCCACCACCACCCTCCATGCAGGAATTTTCAGTCTACCCTGGACAAATGACTGTTCAATTTTTTTTTTCTGAAAACCTCCCTTAACTGCTCACTATATGTTGCCAAGAAAACTGCCAAGACTTGTCCATGTGGTTGCCAGGAGTCAAGACTGACTCAAACATGCACACAATCCTCTTCCCTCCACCACAATTAAAGTCAGGGCACTTGATGCTATTCAATACCAAAAATTTATAACCTGTAAATCAATGATCAAAATGTCCTAAAAGTGGTAGTCTAAACATTCTTACCTTGCAGATGCTCTGGAACTCTTCACTTTCCTCATCATAACATGCTAGAAGGAAACCTCCATATGTGCCTGCCCGTTTGCCCTTGCCCAAGTAGGCACCAATCACCACCAGGTCAAGAGTGTCACCAACACCTTCCAGATAATCTTTTTTAAGCTGGTATGGGAAACATAGTTAGTAATGGAGTAAGTCATCTGCTGGTCAGGGTCTGAACCAATATCTAGATAGATTTTTCTGGTTCTGGAAGGATATGTCAAGTAGGAAAGAATAATTTGGAATATAACTTTTATTATTTGCATTCCTTATTCCTGACCATTCTGGGTTCTTTTATTCAAACTAAGAAACAAGTAAAATGGCAAATAAAATACCACCCATCCTTGAACAATAGCATGGGCAATTTGAGGAAGGGGGCCAATTCTGCCACAAGTCAGCACAGCTAAGCAATTGTATCACATAGTATTTAGAGCTGATCAAGCATTTAGTTCTTACCTTCAGCCAATTGTGTGACCTCTTTGCAATTTCATATGTGGCATCCACTTCCAGTGTTTTTACCATTAACCCTTCACATGAGTCTGAGGAAGGCAAACCATTTTATTATCTTCTATAGCATGTTACTCAGTTTTGTTATTTAAAAGCTTAAAAGTAAAATAAATGATTCACTTTTTATTCTCCCAGTTGTACTGACTCTAGGTTATCCATCTCTGAAGAGGGACAGTTCAAAATGTAAAAAATAAATAAATTAAAAATAAATTAATCCACTGAGGTACAAAGTTAAGTAAGATGGTAAACCTCATTCTTCTAAATGTTAAGACTCTGCAATATTGGCTTTCATTTGATGCTCAATGGAAGGATGAGTTTTATAAACAAAAATACTAAAAGAAACTTGTGTATCAGCTACACAATACCTTTGACAGAGCATTCCAGGAATTCTGCTATCTCATCAACATTACCAGTATCCATGGAAGTGGCAAAAAGGAACTGGCCTTCAACTTCAGTGAAAGAATTATGCAGTAAGGTCCGACGCTGAGACAGAGGCTTCTGGACTAATGACTAAAATACAGATAATTACACATTTAAAAAGAAGGCATAAAGCCTGGACTTCAAAAGAGTAAAGAAAAAAAAGGGGGGTAACTACAAAAACAATTGAAGACGCAGAAAGAATAAGAAGCAAGATTACTATAAAGTATCAAGCATTCATTTTTAGAAAAAAAAACTTGTTATACTTACCATTCCATTAAGGTAGAGCATGTCAAATGCATATATACAAACTTGCACTCGGATTTCTGCAGCATCCACATCCTAGAGAACAATGGCACCGTGAAGGGATAGGGAGGCTAGATATTTATACCACAGAATATTAATTAAAACATTATTTGCATGACTTTTACATACCCTGAACTAATAGCTGTTAGAAGAAAAACATTTCTTCCCTATATGAGATGTTTTATTTTCAAAAATTAGAATTTCCAATATATGGTATCTTTCACCTCTCCTCCCCCCATCATTCTAAAAGTAATCCGTTTCACTCCAGTTGTGATATGCCCTAAAGCAGGGGTGTCAAACTCAATTTCATTGAGGGCTGCATCAGGATTGTGGTTGACTTCGGAGGGCCGGGGTGGGCGTGGCCAGCTCCCACTGCTGCTGTGCTCGCTCTCCTTGGCCAGGTTGCTCATGGTGTGTGCGGGAGGGCAAAGTGTATGGGTCAGAGGGAGGCCCACTCCATCTCCTTATGAGGAGATCTGGCTTTGTAACCAAAGCATCCTCAGTGATAGGATGGGAGACAACCAGGAGAGGTCAGGAGGGGACAAGGGGATGGCAAAAGGTAGCAGGGCTGCTGGTGGCCAAGTGCTAAGGCAGGATTTACCCTCACTCTCTTTAATTATAATCTTCCTTCCCTTCTTTTTCCTTCCTTCTTCATTCTTTCTTTCTTCTTCCTTCCCCTCTTTCCTTCTTTTTCCTTCCTTGCTCTCTTCCCCTCTTTCCTTGTCCTGTTTCCCCACTGGAAATAGCTGTTTGCAACACACAAGGAAGGGATACTTTCCTAAGAGCTCACAATTCAAGAATTGTGCACATGAGGGATCTCAGGATGGGGAAGACCATGGGGGGGCCTAGTGATAGAACAGGCCCTCAAGGCTTCCCCGACCCATTAAGATACCTCATGCTTCTCCCTCCCTTCCTGCCACAAGGACTCACTTACCTTGCAAACATCTGTCTCCTCTCTTTGTTTCTCTGTTTCTTTGTCTTTGCTTTGAGGAAGGGAGAGGAGAGTTGGCTGGGAAATGCTTTTTGTGCCGAGGATGGACGTTCCTGGGTGCTATCATATCGCACAGATTCAGGCACCCATCCTCTTTTGCAGAGTCAGGGACCCAGAAACTTTCATTCTCGGCGTGAAAAGTGCTTGCCGGTCAGTCTCCTGCCACCCCCAACTACTTTCCAGTTAACGAGACCTCATTGTCCCATGGAGCACGCTTGCATGCAAATGGGGCGAAACAGAGAGAGCGAGAGAGCAATCCAATTGTGTGTGTGTGTGTTTGGGAGAGAGCGCGATCTGTACAGGGCACCCAAGCTGCTGGCAGTGGCACAGGCGCCACCTGAGCAGCGAGGTGGGGTGGTGGTGGAGTATGAAGAAGGCGGGCGGGGTTGTGGAGCTGCCCCCCCTTGCCCAGCACTGGCTTACCTGAGCGCCCGCCAGCCAGGCACTGAAGCGACACAACTGCCACCGCAGCAACAGAGGGGGGCTCTCCAAACTGTGTGTGTGTGTGTGTATGAGAGAGAGAGCACACGATCCCTGCTTTAGCTGGGGCTGGCAGCAGCGGGGGGTGGGGGGGGGAGAGCCAACTGAGCAGCTGTTTTTCTCCTCGTCCTCCCCACTCAAGCAGCGCAGGCTCTACGGGACAGCAGGGCCTCTCATTTCTCCCCCGGTGTGGCGAACTCCAGCTTCAGTCGGGGCATTTAGGCTGCTGGCGGCAGCAGCCACCAAATGATTGCCCCCTCCCCAACCAGCCAGCACTTCCTGACCTACTCCATGCCAGCTGGCGCAAAGCCTCGCCATTCTTCTTC
Source organism: Thermophis baileyi (assembly GCA_003457575.1). Lineage (NCBI taxonomy): Eukaryota > Metazoa > Chordata > Lepidosauria > Squamata > Dipsadidae > Thermophis > Thermophis baileyi. The sequence continues at coordinate 546,849 of QLTV01003095.1, forward strand.
TCATTCTCCCTGCCCAAACGGCAGCGGGCTCGGGGGGACAGGGTCTCATTCCTGTCCTGGCGCAGCAAACTCTGGCGGGCTGGACGCGGGTGTGAAGGGCCTGGCCCCGCAGTGCTTCCTCGCTCAGTTGAAGGCTTCATTCAGCCTTCAAACAGTAAGGCTGGCCCATGTAAGTGAGCAGCACACCAGGGCCATGGACGGCGTTGGTTCCTGCACCCAGCCGATTCAGATTCCATGGCCGGCCTTACTGATTGAAGGCTGAATGAAGCCTTCAACTGAGCGAGGAAGCACTGCGGGGCCAGGCCCTTCACACCCGCGTCCATCCCGCCAGAGTTCACTGCGCCGGGGCAGGAATGAGACCCTGTCCCGCATAGCCTGCTGCTGCTTGGGCGGGGAGGATGAGGAGGAGAAGAACAGCGAGGCTTTGCGCCGGCTGGCCAGGCAGGGAGCAGGTCAGGCGGTGCAGGCTGGCTGGTTGGGGAGGGGGCAATCATTAGGTGGCTGCCGCCACCAGCAGCCTAAATGCCCCGACTGAAGCTGGAGTTCGCCATGCCGGGGGAGAAATGAGAGGCCCTGCTGTCCTGCAGAGCCTGCGCTGCTTGAGTGGGGAGGACGAGGAGAAAAACGGCTGCTCAGTTGGCTCTTCACCACCACCACCCCTGCCAGCAGCTTGAATGCCCCAAATAAAGCAGGGATCGCTCTCTCTCTCTCTCTCTCTCATACACACACAGTTTGGAGAGCCCCACCCCCATTTCGCTGTGGTGGCAGTTGTGGCGCTTCAGTGCCTGGCTGGCGGGCGCTCAGGTAAGCCAGTGCTGGGCAAGGGGGGGCAGCTCCGCAACCTCGCCCGCCTTGCTTCGTACTCCACCCTTCCCCCTCAGGTGGCTCCTGTCGCCCGCACTGCTGCCAGCAGCTTGGGGGCCCCGACTAAAGCAGGGATCGCGCTCTCTCTCTCTCTCATACACACACACGCACACACACAGAGAGAGTTTGGAGAGGCCCCCTCCTCTCTGTCTCGCTGCGGCGGCAGTTGCAGTGCTTCAGTGCCTGGCTGACGGGGCGCTCAGGTAAGCCAGTGCGGGGTGTGGCAGCTCCACACCTCCCCACCTTGCTTCGTACTCCACCACCCTGCCTCGCTTTGTGGCCGTTGCACCAGTATGTTGCTCAGCCTCCTGCTAGGTTACGGCAGGAAGAAGTGGCGAAGAACGAAGCAAGGCGGGGGTGGGTGGACGAAGCAAGGCAGGGGGTGCAGAGCTGTCCCACCCGCCCCGCCTTACCTGAGGGTCCTTCAGCCAGGCCAAACCCTCAGCCCCCCACCACCCAGGGCAGCCACATCCCTTCACTAACCTTTCCAGCTCCTTTAGCTGCTGCCATGTGCAGAGCAACTAGTCTGTGGGACTACAGTAAAAAAAATAGTTCAGACCTTCCAACTTCTCACAAAAAAGGAAAAAAAAAGGTTGGAAGGTCTGAACTATTTTTTTTACCATAGTCCCACAGACTATTTTAATTGCTCTGCACGCGGTGACGGAGAACTGGGGCTGTGTGCGTGCACGCCCACCGGGATGGCGTGGGCTGGGCTGAAGTGACGTGGGCCAGACCCTTAGTTTCCAGGATGGCCACGTGGGCCGGATTCGGCCTCATTGCAGGCCGGATACAGTCCTCTGGCCTTGAGTTTGACACCCCTGCCCTAAAGAAAGGACTGTAGCAGGCACAGTGATTAACACATTCTAGAATCATCCAGCCATGTTTTACCTTGCGCTTGCGGGTGGTCAATACTTGGAATGGAAGGATCTGTTTTGAAACAGGGTCCCAGGCCACTGCCTCTGCATCCAAAATGCATGATTTCACAGTGTTGTTTTTCACCTGCACAAGAATATAAGTTTAACTCAACTGAATTTCTGCATGCTGCACGTTCTCAATCCAGTACCATTTTTAAAAGTATTCCTCCTGCAGGAACCTGACTATTGAAATTGCTCTTGTGCCAGCAAAATCATCTCCATGTTGCTCCCTTCTGTGATATTTCTAACAACAATCGCACCTTGGGAACACGGGTGACAATATCAGGGTACTTTGTTGTGTTGTTCTCCTGGTTTCGGCTATAAATATGTACTTCTCCATTTTCTAGAATGTGGATCTGTATGGAAAGGAAGAGTTAATGAAAGGAGGAAATGGAAAGGAGGAGAATAGGAGTTCTCTTCTTTATTCACACCAAACATTGTTACCTGTGCCCGCTCCCCATCATATTTGTATTCACAAGTGAAGGCTGCTTCTTCAAAGCGTTTTAATACCTCCCCAATTCCTTTGGTTGGATGAGCCAGCATGGGCTTCAGGGGAATACCTGTTGGAGAAAATACAAAGCTGTATTTGCAGTAACTGTTAACGTCTGACTCAATGCATAGTAAAATCCAAGAGGACAGGTGAGAGCAACTTAGCAAACATACAAGGATTATAGAGAAGAAATTGATTACAGTACATTGTAGAATGCTCATTTTTTTATTACATCCTTTTATTGACAAGCTGCACTTTAAAAGGCAAACACAATCATAAGAAATAGAACCTGGTTACTTTTTAAGATGAAAATGCAGTTTTTGAAAAGCTAAAGCAAACATCCAGCACTGTATATATAAATTCCAAAGCATATAAAATTTTGGAGAGAAAGTGCTAGTTCTGTTTAAGGGATAGATTCTCAGTTTATCAAGTGCCCCACTCCCACTAAGATAGTTTAAAAATACCTGGCGTGATCTTGCAGTACTGAGGCAAGCTCTCCACACCATGTTCCAAAAGGACAGGTATTATTATGTCATAATTTGGTAGTTCGCTGAAAACAAAGAAATTAAAATGACAGAGATCTGTGACTAGATCTTGGCTAGCTAAACTATATAAATTCCCTAATCCAAAGTTTGTAATGGTTTTTGATTGTTTTAGGTTGTTAAATAAGAAGTGATTCAAGCTAATAGTCCTTTAATATTCTGTAAGGCTCCATCACTTTCCCCCCCCCCCCAGCACTTTCCTGCCTTTTCCAAAAGTTCTAGAAAACTCAGAGTGAGAACATAAGCCATTACGGGGGGAGGGGGGGGATCTGACAGCATTCCAGCTATGTCAGGCATAATCAACTGGATCTACACATGAAAAGTTCATGTTGACTATTATGTTCTACTTATATGAGACAAGAATCTCCCAGAGTGCTTGCCTTCCCTTGGGAACAAACAGCTAAGGTACCATGGAACTTAGGAGGGGTTAAGCTTAAGTCTCTTGCGGCTGCATAAAGATACAAGGCTAGTTCTACACTTGATCTCCCCTCTTGCCTGGCTGGCTGTTTCCTAGCAAATATACAATCAAAACAAAAAGACAAAGGAAAATTTATGCGTGAGTACATATGGACTGAATTAAGACTGAAAACTACTTAGGAAGGGCACATGCGAATAAGTGAGAGAAAGTGAAAGCATAATTGCTCAGGTTTCCTTTCTTATCCATTCACAAAAAGCTTCATTTACAAGTGAAAAAAACAAAGAGTGACATGATTGAAGCCAGATACACTTAGTAGCATTTATTGCTGTCTGGGACTTTACCTATTGTAATTTATGAAAACTGAGAGCTAGGGGAAATGGAAAGACATTATGAATAATTTATTAATACAAATAATATTTACCAGAAGGCCTGCTTAACAATCAAGACCCTTTCGTCTAGCCAGGCTTTGCGTGCATCTGCAGATTTGCCCTTTGCAGCATCCAAAATATCTGGGGGAAATTCTAGAAGGGGAAGAATATATGCATACATATTAATGATTGGATTCCTTTAGCTAGGATGTGCACATTTTGTGTAAAAGTACAGAATATCTCATTGGGACTGACCATTACTTCAAAGTAATGCAATAGGGACTGGGAACTCTGTTGCTAAGTTGAGTGGTTATTGCACACAATGTCACATGACTGTGCTGACTTATGATGTCAATTCCATTTAAAGTCTTTAAATGAATCACCACAGGTAATTAAGCATGTCACGTGACTATGATTTGCTGCCTATTTCCTCACTGACTGCTTGTCAGAAGCTAGCTGTGAAAATTACTAACAGCAATCACATGACTGAAGGATGCTGCAACAGCTATAACTCTGAGGACTGATCACGAATCTTTCTTTATAGCACTGTCATAAATTCAAATGGTCAGTGAATGAGTGGTTGGTAAGTGAGGACTACCTATATACTAAATGCCATGGACTTTTAGAAATAAGAGTACTATTTGAAATTTTTAAGAGACTGAATGCTCTCAATGCCCCTAAAATCATGTTGCTACATTTGTTTGTTAATGATTAATTGTATTTTTTGTTGACTCAAATCTTCAAATTCTGAATTATTTAGCAATAATAAAAATAGCTTATGTCTTTTAATTAATTCTAAATCAATACAGAATACAAACTTCCTGTCCTATGAATGACTCCAACTTCCTAGATGGTTCTATATATATATATATATATGTTCAATTCTTTTGCACTAGAATGCTAATCAGGTACTCCTATGTATTAGTCAGAACTCCATAAATTTCCCTTCAGCCAGCATTAGTGCTATTTCACGTTTGCAAACCAAACTCACTTTGTCCTGGGGGAGTGAGTGATGCTGCCTGGGCAAGAGCTGAGAGGACAGACTGCTCTGCTAACCCAATCCGTAACTTTCCTTCTAGTGACCTGCAATGCACAAAGAACTTTATTACAATACTGAGCAGGTTATGTTGATGGCTGAAGGAGAACTTTATATATGCGTAGCTTTGTGTTTGTTGGAATTAAGGACACAGAGAAATAGAATGCTAAGAGTTTGCCACAAACCAGTAAGTAAAGTAGAAGAAATAACTATTGTTAATAGTGTTTAGGAAATCACTGGAGATAATGCAAACTAAATATCAAGGCACATCATTTTAGGAATATGTGGATATATTGAAGTGACACAAGGAGAACAATTGTGCTACAAGTATAATTGCACTTACCGAGCCACATAACGAGCCTCTGAATGGCGACACGCAACAAACAAAGATTTGATAATGTCAATTTTCTTGTTCATAGACTGAGGAAAAAAAAGAAATGGAAATAGATTTTGAGATGTATACAGGGTGGATGAAAAGGAGGAAGGATAGCTAGGCATAGTAATTTTACAAAATCTCATTCTATATAATGATAGCAACCTCACAAAAAAGGCTCTTCCCATACATACATGATGAAACAGGACACTTCAGAAAATAGTTTTACAACCACCCCACTTTATTGACAAATAGGCATAAGAGTTAAAAATAATTTCTCTGGATGATGCTTTCAGAAACTCTATCTTCCTCCAAGCCAGTGTTCTATTAGACTGTTCTTTCAGAAATGATAACATCAAATATTTGTGCCAGATAAACATTAGTTAATATCATATATTACATTTAACTAACTGAACCCTTGCCATATCACCTATTAAATCAACACAGCAGGCTGTGTAGTTAACAAAATTGTTAATATCTTCTCACTCATTACTTACAGAGCTTCCCGCCATGTGACCAATTGCTTGCAGTTTGCCAAAGACAGCAGCAGCACCAAGTTTGGGTGGAGCAAACACAGTTCCTTGTGTTGTGCGACTGTTTTCAGCAACTACACCTAGATCTCCCTTCTCTGCTGCCTCTGCCTTGATTTGGTCCAGTTGCCGACCTAGAGAGAAGACAAGACCATATAGTCATGATTTTTTTTTTAAAAAAAATCCTGAGTCACTAGCTTATTAATTCTATAATCCTTCATCTTTTCAGATAAGAACCAAAATATTCAACTTTATTACAAGAGCATACTACTGTTTGTTTTATTGGCAGCTATATGTTACTTATCCTAGGAAGATTATAATTAGACAGACTCACCTGTGGCCTGGGCCAGAGCTTTCATGAGGATGGTTTTGCCAATGCCTAATTCTAGGCCCTCATATGCTGGGCCTAACCGATTGAGACAGAGGTAGGCACAGGGGAGCAAGTCTTGTGGAGATAGGACAATCGCAGAACGAAAGAGATTGCTTAGGGTCTCTATAATTTTCAACCTAGAAAGAGAGAGATGTTGTATGATTTTTGAGGACAAGACTGAATGCTACAACTATCCTTACTTATTCTGTAATTTGTAGCAAGTCATCTTACCGGGCAGATTCTTCCTCAATATATTCAAAAGTACGAGCCACAGCCATGTATGGTATCCTGTCAAAAGAATTAGGATAACAGCAACATTTAAAACTATGAAACTAAAATGCATCATCCAGAAGTAGTAGAACAAAGTGAACTTTCTTCTCTTTGCATATATTTATATCCCCTGAATTTGCTAAAAAAGCAGCAATAAGTGAAAAAGAACGCTAAAATCTTTAAAAGGACCTCCTCTCTCTCAAAAATCAATACTAAATTCCATCTATTTTGTTCAATTGGACTTGCATATTGTGATAAGCTATGATTTTTTTATTATGACTGTTAAATAAGGCACCATTGGGTGGGCTCGCACATATCATGCTAAGCAATAAATAATGCAGATCAAAATAACAAACTCTAGTGTTTTAGAAAAAACAGTAGCTCAATTATAACAGCTTGACTCTAAACAAAAGGCAGTTTATATTAAAGAAGTGTTAGATGATAACTATGACTGGAAGACGAGACACACTCTTCACAAGTCTTAAATACCAATTCTTGGTTTAGGACATGAGATAGTTAATACAGTAATTTAACATGATTCTATAATGAAGCTTATAATGAGACTGACTGACATGAAAACAGATAGGAAATGTCCACTGGTGCTTGAATAATAAGAGATCAATTTTGAAAAGAAGCAATGTTTTGTAGCATAAAATGTAACCTCAGTGGCACTTACTTTTGGCCAGGGCCCCAGCAAGCATCATGAACAGGATGATAACTGCTCTTTGTAGGGTTGTACTCTGCAGGCTCAAGTGTAAGAGATGGCTTGAGAAAACTGTAAAAGCGGGGGGGGGGGGGGGAGGGGGAGAGGGAAAGAAAAACATAGTATGTAGTTATCCTACACAAAATGACCAACTCACATTTTTTAAGATTTGGGAGCCACGGTGGCGCAGTGGTTAGAAGGCATTATTGCAGGCTACCTCTGCCTATAGCCAGGAGTTTGATCCTGATCGGCTGAAGGTTGACTCAGTCTTCCATCCTTCTGAGGTCGGTAAAATGAGGTCCCAGATTGTTGGGGCCAATATACTGACATATGTAAACTGCTCAGAGAGTGCTGTAAAGCACTAGGAGCAGTATATAAGTCTAAGTGCTACTGGTATTTCTAAATCTATCATCAGATTATGCTAAAGTACCCAAGTCTTTTTGTAGCAAATCAGACACTGGCAAAAGGTGTCATGTGAAAGAAATAACTTCTGCATAAATTTTCATACTTTCTTGAGGCCCGGAGAATCATTGTAACTTTTTACAAATTGGTATTAAGGCTAATCTAAGTAGGAGCCAAATGTTTTCAATACATTTTATAAAATCAGATCAGTAAACCTGCAAACTTTACCACTGACATGAAAAGAAGATGATTGCAATAAGACATCCCCACACAGTAAAATCAGGCAGAAAAACTTGTTTTAAATACGCATAAAAATCACGTATACAACCTTTTCTCTGCTTGTCATCAAGAACTGTAGACAACACAGTAAAAATAACATTGGAAAATTTAGAAAGGAAACTTTGGAGAACTGAGCTGCGTTTTTATTTTTTTTTCTTTGCATAATATAAAAGAAACTATAAAGGCCTGATGCTGGGCTGCAAGCAGAAGAAAATCTACACATTCTTATTTTGCAGAAAGTTATACTCAATTCAGTTCTAGTCTTATTTTCATTTTATCTTCTTCTACACTAGAAATTGAGTGTCTACAATATAAAGTCTCTTTATTTGACTATTTAGATACAGATGTTTCTCCACTATAGATATTCCCTTCCACACATGGAGGATGTCAACTGAAGGCAAGGCTAGTGTGTTTCTGTCACTTTGCACCGTTCAATATTCAAGAGCATCGGCATCTATTACTGTATTCTTAGAAAATGTAAAATAATGTAATTCCCACATACCCTATTCAGTTATCTGGACAATAAATACTGTCATAATTTCAGGTAAATATAGTATAATTAGAATGACTCAGTGCTTATCTTCAGCTGGAATACAGAATCCAGTGAAGTTAGAGCATTACTGGGAATCTAAACAATGCACAAATAATCAGGTTATATGAGAATGAAAAATGTTTGGAGCAAAAACTTCACAAGTTTTATTTCCATACTTTTTGATCAGTTTATATGTATGTTTAGAGCTACCAGACCTAAGCAATAAAAACACAGTTGAAAAGATCTTTAGATAACTACTGTAATTGTATTTATAAATAATACAATTTATTTACAACATATATTTACGATAAATATATATTTATCATTTTCATAGTACTTATTTATGAATAAAATATTTTATACTTTGTTCCCTCTTTGTGACATAACACTCACATTGGTTTTCCTTGAAATAACTTTCTGATTTAGTAAGAATTGTTAAATCCTTTCTGGACAAAAAGCAAGAAGTATTGTGATCTTCTGCTTACTACGTGACCTTATCCTTTGAAACACAGGTCACCAACCGGTGGTCCGCGAGAAAATCTTGGTGGTCCGTGGAGAAATCTTGGTCCCCGGGCCGGATATGACCAATGTTCCCTCTGACATTGAAAATCGCTGCGCGGCAGTTGGAAACTGCCGCGTGGCGATTTCCTGTCAGGTGCGCGGCCGCGCAGCAATTTTCCCTCTGACATTGAAAATCACTGTACGGCAGTTGGAAACTGCCATGCCGCGATTCCGTCACGTGCGCAGCCGCGCAGCTTAGAGGGAACGTTGGATATGACCGAGACCAATTACTGCGCGGGAAAACAAGGCTGCACCGCCCAACATCACCCCGCCCACACTCTTAAGGCCGAGCGCAAACCTCACCTTGAGTATAGCGGTGCGAGCCACACAAGCTGCAACAGGAAGGTAAGACCAAGAACTCGCCGTGCCCAGCCGAACGGCTGCCGGGGGGGGGGAAGGTTCAGCCGCCTACATCTCTCCTTCTGCTAGGCCTCCGGGTGAGACGCCCGAGCCTGCTAGATTGGCCCCCTGCAAATTCTCATCTCTAGGAGCCCGGCCGAAGTTTCCCACGCCGCTTCAGCGAGCGCTCCATGAGAGAGGAGTTTGCAGGGGCTGAGCTAGCGTCTGCAATGGACAGCAAACTCTGGCTGCTTCTCTCAGCTGTAGTGCGGCACCAGCATTTGAAGCAGTGCGGGAAACTTTGGCCGGGCTTCTCGAGAGATGAGAGTTTGCTCGGCCCCATGCAAATTCTTGAGGAGCCCGGCCGAAGTTTCCTGTGCCGCTTCAAATGCTGGTGCCGCACTACAGCTGAGAGAAGCACTTCAGCCGGGCTCCTCGAGAGACGAGAGTTTGCTCAGCCCCATGCAAAGTCTCACCACCTGCAAAGTTGCACCCTAGCGCAGAGATTTCCAGCCCCACCACGGGCCAGTCCCATATTCCAGAGCTGTGGTAGTCACAGGACTGGCCCTTTGGTCATCCCGGAGCAGCTCCTCCACCTGGGTGCAGGAAAAGAAAGGAAAGAAGGAAAGGAAAGGAAAGAAAAGAAAAGGAAAGAAGAGGAAAGGAAAGAGAAGGAAAGGAAAGAAGGAAAGAAAAGGAAAGGAGAGGAAAGAAGAAGAAAGGAAATGAAAGAGAAAGAAAGGAAAGAAGGAAAGGAAGAGAAAGAAGAAGGAAAGGAAAGAAGGAAAAGAAAGGAAAGGAAGAAGAGGAAAGGAAAGAAGGAAAGGAAAGGGGGGAAGGGAGGGGAGGGAAGAGACTACAGCTACAGCTCTGGAATATGGGACTGACTTTCCCAACAACATCAGCAAGCCACCATCAAATTAGCTTCAATTATTTTGTAATAATTACACTAACTTTAATAATTTTGTTACAATTAAAATAACCTGTAAAGATTTTGTTATGATTAAATAAGCATTTACGATTTTGTTATAATTAAGCATTTAGTGCCACACTACAGCTGAGAGAAGCACTTCAGCCGGGCTCCTCGAGAGACGAGAGTTTGCTCAGCCCCATGCAAAGTCTCACCACCTGCAAAGTTGCACCCTAGCGCAGAGATTTCCAGCCCCACCACGGGCCAGTCCCATATTCCAGAGCTGTGGTAGTCACAGGACTGGCCCTTTGGTCATCCCGGAGCAGCTCCTCCACCTGGGTACAGGAAAAGGAAGAGATTTCCAGCCCCACCATGGGACGGTCCCATATTCCAGAGCTGTGGTAGTTACAGGACTGGCCCTTTGGTCATCCCGGAGCAGCTCCTCCACCCGGGTGCAGGAAAAGAAAGGAAAGGAGGAAAGGAAAGGAAAGGAAAGGAAAGAAGAGGAAAGGAAAGGAAAGGAAAGGAAGAAGAGGAAAGGAAAGGAAAGGAAAGGGGGGAAAGGGAGGGGAGGAGCGGAGGGAAGGGACTACAGCTACAGCTCTGGAATATGGGACTGACTTTCCCAACAACATCAGCAAGCCACCGTCAAATAAGCTTATATTATTTTGTAATAATTACACTAACTTTAATAATTTTGTTACAATTAAAACAACCTTTAAAGATTTTGTTATGATTAAATAAGCATTTACGATTTTGTTATAATTAAGCATTTATAATTTTGTTATATTAAATAGGTGCATTTCATATTAATAAAATGGAAGTTCTCTGATCATTATTTTACAAATGTATTTATATTTTTTAAAAAATTCATATTAGTGGTCTGCGGGACTTAAAATTATGAATTAGGGTCTGTGGGATTTAAAAATATGAATTTGGTGGTCCGCGGGATTTAAAATTATGACCTTGGTGGTCCCTGAGGTCCAAAAGGTTGGGGACCCCTGCTTTGGAATACTGATGTAGTATTAAGATAAATATGAGACAGAGCCCTCTTGGAAAAAACACACCAATCACTTACTTGTTAGCCATGCTGTTGGACTCATCATTACTAACTTTATTAAGACACTTTGGTACTGGCATGTTTTCTGATACTACAGGTGCTTGCTTTTTTTCTATTTTCACAGAACTTTTCTTGGGAGCTGAAAGTGAAAACATTAACAAAAGACATTCCAAACTACAGGTAGTCCTTGACTTAAGACCATTGATTTACCAACTATTTGAAGTTATGACAGTGTTTAAAAGTGACCTGCAACCAATCCTCACATTTACAATGTTTGCAGTGTCCTGTGATAATGTAATTGCCACCTGCAACTTTCCCAGCCAGCTTTCAACAGGCAAAGTCAATGGGGAAGCTGGCTGGGAAGGTTGCAAGCCAGTCAAGTGATGTCTTACTTAATGACTGCAGCAAGAAAGGTCATAAATCAGATATAGTCATGTGATGCCACACTTAATGACTGCACTGCTTAATGATAACTTTTCTGGTCCCTACCGTGGTCTTAAGTCAGGTATAAAATCAAAGCCATTAAACAGAATCTATTATCAGCCAAAAAAGTAATCCCCCCCCCCGCTAAAATTATCAAAAGAGGCAAGAATTATGATAATCTCACTTATATGGAATGCTGGTTTGTGGGCATATTTTCTCTTTACAGGTAGTCCTTGACTTATGACTATTCAATTAACAATGGTTTGAAGTTATGATGGCCTCAGAACAAGTGACTTAAATCTGCTATGTGATCGCAATTCAGGTGCTTGGCAAGTGGCTTCTATTTATGATGGCTGAAGCTTCTTGTGATCATGTGATTAGCATTTGCAACTTTCCCAGCTGGCTTCAACAAGAAAATTCAATTGGGGAAACTGCATTTACTCTTCATGTGATTCACTTAATGATCATTTGCTTAAAGTCAACAGTGATTCACGTAACAACTACAGTAAAAATCAGCTCGAGTCACATGATGATGTATTTAAAACAACCACATCGCTTTTGGTAGCAACTGAAATTCAGGTCCCAATTGTGGTCATAAGTCAAGGATACCTATATTGTATGTTGTAGAATATTAGAAATAATCCTCATTTCTACAAAGCATTGGTTAATACTGAATATATCCTTAAATGTCTATGGAGTTTCTCAGTCATCCAGGTTATGGTTGACCCAAAGATGCTTTTTCAAGAGGCAACTGGACTTTCTGGTTTTTCTTTGAAGACGTTTCGCTTCTCATCCAAGAAGCTTCTTTAGCTGATAAGCGAAATGTCTTCAAAGAAAACCAGAAAGTCCAGTTGCCTCTTGAAAAAGCACCTTTGGGACAATACTGAATATACTTTTTCAAAGTATCCCTTTCCATTTCTTCAATATAATTTTTGAGATGTGACTAGGATTGCAGAGTATTCTAAGTGCAGTAACATCATAATTTTTTAAAAAATTATTATGATATGGCATTTTTTTTTGCAATTTCTTTACTAATTATTACCAATGGAAATTGTTTTCTTCCCACAGTAACTGAATACAATGTTATTATTCAACTATCCAGCCCATTTACAATATTAGGCTCAAGGCTGACTCAGCCTTCCATCTTTCCGATGTGGGTAAAACGAGGACCCAAATTGTTGGTGGCAATATGCTAACTATGTAAACTGCTTAGAGAGGGCTGTAAAGCACTGTAAAGCGGTATGTAAGTCTTAGTGCTATTGCTATCTTTCCTCATCAGTCACCACTTGTTCAGACCCCTAGAGGAAGTATATGACATTACTTTTTCTCTTAATATGGCACTTTGATTATATTATACTTCTTTTCTTATAAACAAGTACTTTCTCCTTCTGCACCCTTAAGTTAAAAAAATTGGAGACAGGTTTATGGAGTTCTTTTAAAAAAAATCATCCCAAATAATTGATAATGTTGGCTATTTCATTGGTCTTACTCCTATGCAGAAATGGTGGTACATTTCAAACTTACCAAAAAAACTAGAAATTGACTTGCTGGATGGCTTAGAGGAATCTGGGATTTCTTTTTCCTTTGCATTTTTGTCTGTTTTATGCTCCACCAATGTTGCATTCTCACTTTTAACTTCTTCCACTTCCATGGGTTTCTCATTGGTTTTATCTTTAGAATCTGTTTATGAAGCAGAAACCAAATGTTCAACATTATCTGTAGAAAATTCAACTGGTTTAAAGCCTAACCCATTTCAACTCAAGTTTGCTTTGACTTGCTTTTTGATACCTATTTTTGATACCGAAGATAGTTGCAAACTGCTTCTGTGAAACAAACATTTAGAGAACAATATTTTGAACTTGAAAAGCCTACAGAAGATCTGAAGACAGAGCAAATTCATGTAAGCATTGACAAACATGACTGGACACTACAGTATATTATCTTTTATGAAAAAATACATTGCAAACTAAAACTGTGGACCTAATTTAGAATATATAAAAAGGCATGGTAGTTTTAATGACTGAGTCGAACATAAACTTATCTTCTGTGTAAACTATATTAACCCAGAAATAATTCAGAGAAACTTTACTCCTAAAAAAAAAAAAAAACACGAAAAAAAGTTACATCCAGTATTTTAGACCAGCTTTCCTACTGTCTTGTCTGATAGCCACACTTTCATTCAAAAAGACTCAATAGCAAGTCATTGAGTCATCCCCTTTTGATTCTCTCATATTAATCACTCTCTTCTAATAACCAGACAATAAGGTGCTCACCATCTCCATCAAGGTCTTCCTTCCATTTTTTACTATTGTGGTTTTCATGGGAATAGCTGTTGTCATCTTCCTCTGGTTTACGTTTAGAGAGCTGCTTGCGGGCTAAAGGTAGAAGTGAATTTCATTTGCAATTAAACTGTCACTACTTTTCCCAACAGTTAAGAAACTTTAGCTGCCCTTAAAGCAAATAAGAGATTATAGAGACTTGAGATGCAGTATTTAATTCATATCAAGAGTCCTGTCTATATAATTTCTTGACCAAAAAGCTGTCTTAACTTAAGCAAAAAAGATTTACAAAAGTGGTAAGATACAGATCAAGAAAATAGTTAAATGTTAAAGGATGTCTACAGAATGCCACACAAAATCTCATTATTCTATCTAGATGGAGAGTGTGAATTTCCTCTGTTTTTCTGATGTTCCTCAAAGTTCTCCTTTCCAAAACTCAATGCAAATGTTTCTAAGTAGCAAAAACAGGGAGTTGGAAGAAGCAGGGAAATAGGCCTCAATTCTGGATTGGGCTTTGTGTAACATGTTGAGAGCTTAATTTGAAAACTGAGCAAGGCAATGTTATCCTAATTTATTCAAAGGTTATTTGAGGTAATAGGAAGTAAATAATGCCTGATGTCACTGCTAGTACCGTAGTTTCTGAGGGCTACAAAAGACGTGCTAGCAGATATTATTAAATGGTAGATTTTATCAGTGTTGGGGTACAATTAACATTCAAATGACAATGACAACTTTCCACATTTCTAAAAATTCAAAGAACATTTCTTCATTATACTTAATAGATTAATTGCTGATTGAGGACTCGGATTTGGGCAGTTTCCATGAATCAATGCAATTATGATTTTCTGAGAAACTTATATTTTCATAGGAAACCAAATTGTTTATCTGATTCTATATAGTAAAACTGTATTATAGACATGTTAGAATATTTTCAAGAAGTTGAGATTTCAATCTGCTTTCTTATGGCAGAACTATCACAATGAAGTTGGCGAGGCTGGGTAGCACTGCTTGTTGACATTTCTAATACACCAAACATGATGAAATGAGGGGCCTATAATAAATGTCAGGCATTAAAACTAACCCTCTTATCAAAATCAAATTGAGCCAAACTGCTTTGATGGAGTCAGTAATTAAGGTTCCATTCTCATCCAGCTTTCTGCAACTTAAATGGATGGACTTCAGCTTACTAAATTCCTCAACAACATGGAAAGTTGTGGAAGGCTGTCTAAAACCAGTACTACTCTCTAAAGTTCAAGACTTCCTAATTCTATTCGGACTGCATAATAGTCTTTTAAATAACTATGTTAGAATTAAAGTACCTGCAGAGCAAAGATATCAAAGTGGTGTAGCAGTTTCTGTACACAAACTTTTCTGAGTTGGATGTTCAAGAGGGTGAACTTACCAGTTTTGCGCCTTGGGATACTGACAGATGTGGCTGAATTGGAGGTAGTTGGGCTGGTACTTGGAGAGATGCTCTCTTCAAAGATCTTTTGCTCAGGAACACAGTCAGGGCTCTAAAAAGGGAGAATTATTAGGTGATAAAATATAGAAAGAATAACCACAGATAATCATACTCTTGAACATTACAATAAAAGAGTTTATTATATGTTTATTATAACTTTTATGTTAGTCTGATAAGAGCAACCTAACTTGAAATATGTGCTACAATTGAAATTAAATGAGAAACCCAACTCCCAACAACTCTGGGCAATCACAAGTAAAAACGTGTTTTAAAAATAAACTCAGTATTCTTGAAAGATGAAAATCTTCATTAAGAGTTCAAAGAGTTTTCCATAATTAATCTGTCAAAGATTAGGATGTTATAGGAACAGACTTACCAACTTGTCATCTGCTTGTGTATCCTTTCCATCTAATTCCACAGAATCTTCTTCATCATCACTCTTAAGGACCTTAGGAGCTTTTTTTGATGCAGAGTTCACTGTGAAGTCTTCACAGAGTTCTGAACCATTTACTAATTTCCTGAGAACCAAATATTTATCAATAATTACTGAACTACTAAATATCCCGTTTATTATTTCTTATATATATATTGATTAAAAGTCAGTTATAGACAGATACAGATTTTTCAGCAGTAAGGACTGTGTATTCAAAATCAGCATTCTTTGGAATATTTGGCCCAAAAATCACTGTAAGAATGCCTAAGATGATGAATAGACTTTGCAGTATGAGTACATATCTCAAAGTAACTCACTCTTGTGAAATAAGCACATCTTCCAAGTGGCTGTCTTCTGTTTTTTCTTTTTCAGACTTTACTCGTGCCAGAGGCTGGAAGAATGATCTGCTCAGACATAAATAAACATGGTTATACATATTCTTCCCCATTCTGGGGGCTACAGAGTGCATAATAATTTTTATAAGAGAATGATATCATAGTTTTTGGCAGCTTTCTAGTTCAAAAAGCCATCTTTCATAATAAAGCAAGTACATAGAGACAGATAATGGAAAAGTACACCTAAATAAAAGGGCAGATAAATATATAATAGTAATAGCAAATGCTGCCTCTGCAAAGAAGCTGAAGAAATGGTGAACCACCTAGCAACTGTAAGAAGGTCACACAAACTAACTAAAAAAAATGGCATGACAAAATGGCAACAATGGTGCATTGGAATACTGCAAGAAACCATTTGCCTGCAAGCAAGAACTGGTAGGACCACAAGGCAAAGTAATAGAAAATGAGGAAGCTAAAGTGCTGTGGGACTTTAGAATTCAAACAAACATCTGCCACATAACAGCCCAGAATTAACTGTCAATAAGAAAGACAAAAAAGTCTGGCTAGTGGATGTTGTAGTACATGGAGACAGCAGAATAGAAGAGAAAGAACTGGAGAAAATCCCAAAATACAAAGACCTGCAAATAGATGTGGAATGATTGTGGCAAAAGAAAACAAAAATAAAATGGATAGAAACAACATTAAGAGCGTGTTGGTTTAATCCCAAAACAATTGGAGCATCACTTGAACACCATCAACTCTTACAAAACCAATTGTAAATGCAGTTTTACATAGAACAGCTTGCATTCTGTAATGATACCTTTAACAACCTTAAACAAGATCTGGCTATTCCAGGTCCTTGGGAAGGATTTGATAAGTGGATAAAGATGCCAAATCCAGTCTTAAAATCTGGCTGACCAACCATAATTATATTTTTTAAAAATAATTGATTAAAAAAAACCCTTTGGAAACATTAATATGTTTGTCTTTGCCCAACCACTAAAAAAGACAGGGTGCCATTACTTTGGCATTGTTCCTGCTCATGGTGAGTACACAACTCAACTAATTTCTCCCAAAGGAAGTTGTGGTCTTCAAAACACACAAAAAACTATACTACATCTATATTTTTTTAAAAAGATGATACACTTTTCTATGCCTGAAAACTTATGTTTGTTGTTTTATTTTGGTTTCTTTTTTGTAAGCCACTGGGTGGCATTGCCTGAGTTCATGGCCACATAAACTGTATAAACAAATAAATAAACAAAGAAGTGTTGCTTGAAAACATAAAACTATACAAACTATATTTGTTAAGTATTTTAACTGCTATGTTCCTTTTACATACTTCAAGAAATTGTTAGCATTTTTTAAAAATAGTAATGCTGTTTAGTCCAGAAAAATCATTTCATAGTTAAACACTTCACCTCATTGTTTCAAATGTCTGTCTTGGACATCAGAAATGAAATATTTCAACTTTAGACTATATTTCAACTTTCAACTATACACCTTATTTGCTTATAGATGTCATGCTGTCACATACCTTATGTTGCTCTGCATTGTAGAGATCTGGATTTTTCCTTAGTTCATCAGTTCACAAAATAGCATAAACAAATTCATGGATTATCATATGGATTATATTCTATTTTCTTACAGGATACAGCTGAAAGAAAATAAGAGATGATAGACTGAATTTGAGCTGTGTAAAAATGTGACCTTTGGAATTCCATCAAGATGTAGTGATGGCCACAAACATGGATGGCTTTAACAGAAGGTTGAATAAATTCATGAAATGCGTGTCTATCAAGTTTTTGGAAGACTTGATGCTTCCTTTGCCTTAGGGATATCATGCCTCCCTATACCAGTTTCAAAAGAAAAAGAACAGGTCATCTCTCTCTCTCTCTCTCCTGCTTTACCTCAGAAGCCCCTCCTTGGTTAGTGAAGAAAAAAATAATGGTGTAATATGGACCTTAACTTGATTCAGCAAGGCTGTCCTTTGGTTCTACTTCTAGAAGCATAGCATGACTTTTCTGGATTGATTTTAAGCCCATCAAATCCACTCCTGCTCAACACAGATACAAAGATAGCTACCGGTATTTAGCATCTGCTTGAATGCATATAATGGAGCAGAACCTGCTACTTTCTATTTCTGATTGGTTCCACTTCCAACATTTGAGGAATTTACTGTTCTCTAATTTATTGTTCTATGTTATACATTCTGGAATGAGAGAGAACAGGTCTTAAACTTCTAAGTGACATTCTTTCAGATTTTGAAGAATGTTATTAATCTTCCTCTCAGGTACCTTTTCTCAGTTTCTTTAATCTCTCTTAAATCTTATTCCTGTTATTATTCATAAAATATTTAATGATTGCTAGCACACAATTATATACAGTTTTATTTATTTTTATTTTGTGGAAGCTGCCTGCAAAATCTTTTCAATATTACTTCTCACTGGACAAGTGAGCTATGCAGACCTTGTCCATAAAATGGATAAACATATGACAGCATATTATAGCACTAGGCAATGGAAACAAGTAACTTTCTAGAGAACAGTTTTTAAAACAGACATTTGTGAAATAAAAGTGCAATGAAGATGCTAAAATAGCATCTTTTGCAGGATTTCTTGAATTGTAGAACAGAGAAGTGCTCAACTCTCTTTAAAGTCATAAATTTTAATTTAATTTAAATTTTAAATCATAGTATTACAATTTGACATGCAAATCCACAGTTTTCTATATTCTTTCATCGAAACTGAAACAACAACAAAAAAATCAGGTAAGCTAGAACCAGGTAACTTGGCTCCTTCCATATGCTTTCCATGTGTAAGATGTCAACATGCTGTTCTAGTTTGATTAAATGGAGGGTGTCATTTTATTTGGAGCATTAACTAGCTATATTCTAAGATAGTTTCTTAAAGAATAGTTCTAGGTCCCCCAAGGGGTCTGCAAAATGAAACTTTTTTTGCCAGTCTATGTTGAAAAATAACATAATGTTAAAATCCCATCAAACAATTGTGAAAAGGAATAGTGGCAGTGAATGCATCAATTTGAATGTTTAACACGGGTACAAATGTATAAATATAACCCATATAAAGAAAACCTATTTTGACATCCTCCACAATTATTCAAAGTGGGAAAGGGTGAGAGAAAAAAGTTTAAGAAATACTATTCTAAAAGATCAGTTGTAAAAAGGAATCACAGACATTCAGATGAAAGAGGTTTTGGGGATGGGTCATTCGAATCTGATGGCATATAGGTCAATTATATTTAAGATGGCGTCAAGTATCAAATACTTTGATTCAGAAGCTTTGCACAGGTACCTTGGAAAATTCATTAAAGACATTCTTTACCTGGATTGCTGCTGAGTTCTAGTCTATGATAGCAGTAATATCAGCATTAGCATATTGCGTAATATGACATAGTTAGATTCCTTTCTCCAAGAACTCAAGCAGTTATACTTCCTCCTAATTCTCCCCCCCCCCCAACAATAGCACTGCTGACAGCTAGGCTGCATTTGTATTCTATTGTAGGTTAAAAACTGCTATTACTGGCAATAATTTCGTTGGAATTCAGTGAACGTAGCAGAGATGTCTAAAACCTCTTAAAATGTAGAGGCTTTTCTTCTGCATCAAACTATTTATAACATTTGCCATACTAGCAGATAAAAGTTAAACGGGTTTTTTCATTCTTCTATTCCATATTAATATTTACACAAAATAGCAAGTATGTGGAAGAAATTACAATTGTCTAGCATTTTATATATTTAT
The DNA here is from genome assembly GCA_003457575.1 of Thermophis baileyi. Taxonomy (NCBI): domain Eukaryota; kingdom Metazoa; phylum Chordata; class Lepidosauria; order Squamata; family Dipsadidae; genus Thermophis; species Thermophis baileyi. The sequence goes on from QLTV01003095.1 coordinate 566,503, forward strand.
GTTCATAGTTTTTCTTATTCCATTTCTCTCACTTAGCACAAGTTTTTAATAAGTGCGAATCTGCAGGACAAATACTTGCAAAAAGGGTCACTAGACTTTCTCATTTATTTCACACACACTTGGAAATATATATACAAGAGCAAGAGAAGAAATAAAATCCCATAGATCATACAGCAAAGAGCTAAGTCTGAAAACGCCTTTTCAATGTTTTGCAATTATGCTTCTCTCTCTTTTTAACTCATCTTCGTAATATACATTTCTTATAAGATGAGCAGTTTTATATCGATTTTTCTTTATTTTAAAAATGTCACACGCCATATCCTCCCCATAAAATTTACCACAGTAATTTATACAAGAGCATATACAAATAGAATAACATTATAAAAATGATCCTTGGGGACTAATATTTCTTTCTGAGAGGAATGGATAGAGCCGAGGTGGCGCAGTGGTTAGAGTGCAGTACTGCAGGCTACTTCAGCTGACTGTTCAGCAGTTCAGCGGTTCAAATCTCACCGGCTCAAGGTTGACTCAGCCTTCCATCCTTCCGATGGTGGGTAAAATGAGGACCCAGATTGTTGAGGGCAATATGCTGACTCTGTGAACCGCTTAGAGAGTGCTGTAAAGCACTGTAAAGCGGTATATAAGTCTAAGTCTAAGTGCTAAGTGCTTTCTGTTATTTAGCTTGCTTCCATTTCCCCCGTCTGTTCCCTGCCAAATTTGACACTGGTGAAGGGCAAGGCTGACAATAACGGCAAGTAAATACGTTACAAAACACACCTCACGGGGCATCAAAAGATAATGAGCAATCGAAATAAATGAGACAGACAGAAAAACCCTTTCTCTTTGCCACCCGTCCAGCAGCCACTATAGAGAGACAAGAGCTAATACGTATAACAATACTCGAAAGTCTCTCTTTAAAAAAGGGGTAGGTGTATGTGTGCGTGAGGGGAAGTGCTATTCACAAGAACAGTTCATAGGGGAACGTTCCCGCCATTTCCTTCCGCGCGATTTTTAGAGAGGAAATCTCCCTCATCCCGTCCAGGACGCACGAATTATTCCCGCCAAAAATATCCCCTCCCCCTCCCTCCGGTCGCGCGAAACCTCCTTCGGCAGCCCCGCAGCGGGGGCAAGCTCTCTCTCTCGCGCGCAATAAGTAAAAAAGAATTACCTGCCTCAGCTTCAATGGCTCTCCCTCACCTAGCAACATCCCGCCCATTTTCTTTTTCGCGCGAAAACACAAGCTAGCGATCGGCGGAAAAAAAAAAAATCTAGCGACCGGGATCCTGACGTCATAAGTCCGCGACGCCTTGATAAAACTCCGTATATACAATGTCCCTCATTTTCTTTCGTCATTCCCCCCCAAGCCTGCTGGGAAAGGATGGCCCTGTTTGAAAAAGTCTCGCTCGTTTCTGTTATCAGAAGGAGTTTGAAGAATTTATGAGATTGCATATAGAAAAGGAAGGGATGTCTGGGAGGCAGACGAGAGGGGAAGGAACTGGGGTTGGAAAGCCTGATAGAAGTGGCTGGCTCTCTCAGGCTTGGAAGTTCACAAAGCTTTGCCCTTTCTCGTCCCTTTCAATACTGCTGTACGGCGGTGGAGATTTATTTATTTAGCGAATGGCATACAATGTCAGGGAAATCTCCAAAGCTAGACACAATGCAATCCTGACAGCCTAAATTGCTTAGTTCAAGTATGTTAGGCGCTTGCGTGCCTATCCTTGGTACATCTCAGGGGCGAACTAGCTTACAGCAGCTGACGATGCTGAGGTTACCACTTCCAAGCTCCTCCGCTTGGTCTCTCCTCGCCTCGTGTTGCGTTGCCCCACGTCCGGCCAGGTCCAACGCCGGCTTCCGCTCTTCGCACACAGGAACGGAGCTAGGTTTTTCCCATAGAAGTGGCATCCATTTATCTACTAGTGGAGGGAAATTGGCCCTTTAAATCAAAAGTCAATTTGAGGCCTCGAGGGTGGCGCCTGATCCCCGAGAGCCAGAAAGAAGAGGTTCTGTCATGTTTTTGGTGCAAGAGTTTGGGATGATTTCCGTGAGGGAATTATCTGGCGTGCCGGATGAGGGAGTTGCCTTAAACAAAGTTGATGGTTATATTATTTGGAACCACGTTGGGGGAGGGGTGTTGTTGTATTTTAAACTGTATTCTGTGTGTGAAAAATTATTTTCCTTGGCACGTTTTAAAAAGTTTTTCATTTCAGTCCTAACTGGTTGCCTTCTCTCACTCCTCTCAACTTGGTTACAGACTCCTAAAGTCTTGTTTTGGTTTCCCTTAGGTGATTGACCAGACTCAAAGTAGAGTGTGGATTTCCGGTCAATCCTCTCCTGATTCTCCAGAGCAGCGATCACCAACTGGTAGTCCGTGGACCACTGGTGGTCCGTGAGAAAATTTTGGTGGTCCGCAGAAAAATTATTTGCATTTTTTATATTGCACTAAATACTGAAAGGTTCGTGACCCCTGCTCCAGAGGACTGGTGTGGAAAAGAGAAACCAGTTTATAGTGAAGAGATAGTGGCAGTAGAGACCTACTGTAATCATCCAGTTCCTCTTTGCCCCAAAGTGCTATTACCTAAGAAGTGAAGGGCTTTGGAATTGGAGCTGGCTTGACCTGAATTTCCTTATGGGAATTGAAAATGCTGTAACTATTGTTTGAGTTGCTGATGAAGGAACCTAACAAAATACAACATATGTATTTCTATACATATGGTAATAGGAGGACAGAATTGTTTATAGGGACCTGACTAACTTAGGGTTTGGAAACTAAGCACATTTAGTTCTGGACAGGACTTGAATGGGAGATCAGCCCAAACTACTAGGATTGGGAAGTTGACACGCATCCTATTGGACAATGGTGGCAAATTCTACACACTATTGACAGGAATATCGCACAAAGTTGAGCTTAACTCGAAGTTTATGCTATACAGGTAGTCCTCGACTTACAACAGTTCATTTAGTGACCATTCAAAGTTACAATGGCACTGAAAAAAGTGACTTATGACCGTTTTTCATACTTACGACCATTGCAGCATTCACATGGTCACATAATCAAAATTCAGATGTTTGGCAACTGGTTCCTATTTATGATGGTTGCAAAGTCCTAGGATCATGTGATCACCTTTTGTAACCTTCTGACAAGCAAAGTCAATGGGGAAGTCAGATTCACTTAACAACCATGTTACTAACTTAACAACTGCAGTGATAAACAATGGTGGCAATAAAGGTAGTAAAATGGAGCAAAATTCACTTAACAAGTGTCTCACTTAGCAACAGAAATTTTGAGCTCAATTGTGGCCCTAAGCCGAGGACTACCTGTACACCCCAAGACACTCTCTGGGGTCTGCAAAAATCAGAATTATTTGCCAGCCTATGTTGAAAAATATTAAAATCCCATCAGATAATTGTGAGAAGTTGTAGCAGCAATGAATGCACCATTTTTAATTTTTAATAAGGTAAATATTGATAAATTAATCCATACAATAAAGGCTACATATTTTTAAAAGTGGGAAAGAGTCCTCAAAGAAAAATGTTTAAAAAACATTCCTATAAAATATTGGCACCAAACATAACACAAAATAGCTAAAATGGTGCTCCTGTGGCCCTTTTGTTTTAAATGAGGACTGAGGAGACATTCTGCCATTCAAATCTTTATTCCTAATGTATTTTTATTGATGCTTTTCAATACTGAATTCAGAATTTGAAAACAAAAGTTTTTCAAAATCATGTTGTAACCACTGATGGTGGAATAATGGCTCTGCCTGACAACATGCAACTGGATGTCTCTCATCATATGGACAGCACATAATGTCTGTACAGCACGATAAGACATGGTTTAATTATGATATCTTGAATAAACTGCAATGCTTTTGCTGAATATTTTTTTTTACTGAATTCACTGTTTACATGGATAGAAAAGTTTCCTGTTAGTTTCCTGTTAGAATTTGTCCCACAATTACAGAGGATATTGTTAAAAAGGATAGCTAATTGCTCATCCTTATATCTATCAGGTGTTTATAAATCACATAAGCCAAGTAGGATGATATAACACTTGCATCTTTAGAAGCACTGCTTATTACTGGTTTGCTGTACTTGGCAACTATCAAAAGTAAAGGCAGTACATCTGGGCCTTCCTGTGGGGAAACCTGGAAGCTGGTGAACATGACCACCAATTTAGTTGTTAGAAAATGACTTTTTAGCATTCTGCACAATTCTTTGATGGTTCTCTATAATAGGTTTAACAGCCTGGTCCTATTTAATTAAACACAGTGATTTCAGATACATCTAATTCCACACAGGATCACACATTTCAGTTGCATAATCTGTGCAAAATGTATCTTTCCTTGCAAGAGGATTTGCGCTATCTTGGCAAGAAATGTTGAGGAAAAGGTTGCTCGGCTGGTTCTGCTAAATCACAGAATATTCATATCCTTTGGAATGTTCTGCTTTGATCTCCAGAATTAACTTGGTTTTGGATATAGATTAGAATGTCGACGTGCCTCCCATATATGGAGTCTTTTTATTCAGAACCCAATGAAATGTAAGACAGGTCTACAAATACCTTTTTAAAGCTGAGCATGCTTCTTTCCTTCTTTCTGCATTAGCTGTGGAGATTTTCAATACCTCAGTCCTAGCATTTATTTAACAGCCACAAATCTTTGACCACATAGATAGGCACTGCCAGCCTGCTTTTATGATGGGTGGCCAACTCTGAATTATTTATTTCAAACTGAGCACTATACCACAGTTATATGAGAGTATGATATCACCATCTTCATTGTGCTAAAATGACATAACCATGTTGCTTGTATTTTTACGATTTATATTGTTCTGTTGTTTCCTAGTATGATTTGATTGCTTATTAGTAACCTATGACTATCACTGTTGTATCTTATGATTCTTGATGAATGTATTTTTTTCCTCTCTTTCCCCCCCTTTTATGTACACAGAGCATATGCACCAAAGACAAATTCCTTGTGTGTCCAATCACCTTGGCCAATAAAGTATTCTATTCTATTCTATTCTATTCTATTCTATTCTATTCTATTCTATTCTATTCTATTCTATTCTATTCTATTCTATTCTATTCTATTCTATTCTATGACAAGTATTACGGTGGTCACTAAGACTTATGTATTGTTGTTCAGTACATATATGGCATAGGGTAATACTTAAACTGAGGGATAGAATAGGTGGCATTCCTCCTGCTGCATAATATCTTGATTTCTGTTTGATGAGCTGGTTTGAAGGTTGAGGTCAAAGAGGGCCTCTCCAACTCAAAGATGTACAACAGAGATGTACTGGAAGCTGGCGAACCATATAAATGAGATGTACAAGGAAAGTGGCGAACCATATAAATGGAGCAGCTACAAGTAGTCAGATTTTGGTTCCCCAGGAAGGAACATGTGCTTGCTTCTAGGAGGAACCCATTGTGCATGCCCTTGAGCTCATAATGTGCATGGGGCACCAGATCTAGTTCCTCAGCTACCAGCTCTGCATAGGCATGAGGGTGGAAGGTGTGGTACTGTTGTGGCTTGCCCCCGTCCCGCTCATGGATCCGGACGAACAGGAACAGTCCATAGGGTGGCAAGAGCGGTCTGTAGCTCCGGCACCGGAGTTCGAGACCGAAGAGGAAGCAGGGCCAGAGGACGATGCTCAATCAGGGCCTTCTGCACCTCCTCAGCAGGAGTTCAGTGACTCCAGTGAAGAGGAGGAGCCTCTGACTGATGCCAGAGCATGCAGGGCAGCTAGCCGGCAAGAGTGGCTGTGTAGAAGGAGGTCTCCTCGAAGGTAAACTTGCAGGCAGAGGGGCCACGCCCTAAGACTGTATAAGGTTGGATCACACCGCACACTCTTGCTGGAGACAATTGTTTGTGCTAGGGCACGCAGGGCAGCTAGCAGGCAAGAGTGGCTCTATAGGAGGAGGTCTCCTCACCTGTAAACCTGCAGGCTGATGGGCCACGCCCTAAGACTATTTAAGGTTTCAGAAAAGCTGAAACGGTCGCTGGAGACAACGCATTTATTTTCCTGGCTGATGTCAGTACTTTGGATATCTTAGTTGGATTGACTCCAGTCCGGGCTCTTGGCCAACTCCAGCAAGTAATTGTATTTGATGGACTTAATGACCTGCTTGTGTCTTTCATATTTGGAATCCCGGCCAAAGTGTTCTGTGCTTGAAAACAAACACTTTGGCAAAGAATTAGTATTCACTTTAATACTAAGCAGTTATTAGTATTAAAGCCTTTTTTTTTTTTTGAAATAACAGTGTGTGTGTGTCGCTTTCTGGGGGTTTGCCGCGCTGGGTCACAACAGGTACAATGCAATCACTGGTGTCATATTGAGACTTGAAGTCTCACATGCAAGGCCTGGAGATCCAGTAGACTCTAAACCCAGGAAGCCGGAACCATAGGATTGAGTGCAGTCAGCAGCTTATGGCGATGGGTACTAAGGTGATCAAGAAAAGAATGTTCTCTGTTCTCAAAGGCCCAACACTCTATCCACGTACTGTATATGCCCGTGGTGAATCAGCATTAGCCAGATTGAGTAATAGGTCCTCTCGGTACTGCCAGTTCACAGGCCTTACGGTAAAGGGCTTCTAGGACTTGCAGGCGGCAGATTTGTACCCGGGCACATGGTAGCACTTCCTCCACAGCATCCAGCCCTGTGACACAAGTCCCCACTGTGACTATCTTCACTTGCAACTTGATGTCTGGAACACTCTGCACCAGTGAGGCCACAATGAATATAAGGAGGTCAGAGAGGCCCTGATGTGCAAAACAATAGGCTACCTAGGTTGAGCCGAGGTGGCGCAGTGGTTAGAGTGCAGTACTGCAGGCTACTTCAGCTGACTGCTAGCTGCAGTTCGGCAGTTCAAATCTCACCGGCTCAAGGTTGACTCAGCCTTCCATCCTTCCGAGGTGGGTAAAATGAGGACCCAGATTGTTGGGGGCAATATGCTGACTCTCTGAACCGCTTAGAGAGGGCTGTAAAAACACTATGAAGCGGTATATAAGTCTAAGTGTTACCTCACGTTCATGCCCACTAGCATCTTGACACAGTACTGTATAGAGTTCAAAATCCTCAACTGTTGTGGCTTGCCCAAGTCCCGCACAGCTGCTCATGGATCCGGAAGACCAAGAACCGACCATGGGGTGGCAATATCATCCTGTGTCTCCGGCACCTGAGTCTGAGACCGAGGAGGACGCAGTGCCAGAGGACGATAACCAACCAGGGCCTTCTGCACCTCTCCAGAAGGAGATGAGTGACTCAAGTGGAGAGGAGGAGCCTCTGATTGATGCTAGGGCACGCAGGGCAGCTAGCAGGCAAGAGTGGCTCTGTAGGAGGAGGTCTCCTCACCTGTAAACCTGCAGGCTGATGGGCTACGCCCTAAGACTAAGGTTTCAGAAAAGCTGAAACCGATAGCTGGAGACAACTCGTTGGCTCTTGGCCAACTCCAGTAAGTGGAAGATAACTCGGGACTTAATGGCCTGCTTGCATTTTGGTGTTTTGAATCCTGGCCAAAGTGTTATCTGACTCTCGACAAGAACTGTGTTGAAAAACTTTATAAAACTTACTACTAAGCCGTATTATTAGTAGTAAAGTAATATTTGTTTTGCAAGCAGTGTGTGTGTGTCATTTCCTGGGGGCTTGCCGTACTGGGTCACAACATCAACAAGGCAGGCAGCATGCTCCAAGAAAAGGCAGTCAGGGAAGTGTTTCACCAGTTCATGCATGTGTGAGGTGTCGAGAAGATGCTATTAAGAATGGCCACATCCTCCTGGAAAACCAATTTGATTTTGGCTCCTGTATCTGCCTTAAAGAGTCCATCTAGAACTACTAAGAGCTCACACATCCCCTTATCTTTGGCCTTACTGTAGTCCTCCAGATTCCAGATGAGGTCAGGTGCCAAGCACTTGGAAATACTGTTTGTAATGCAGCTACGCAGCCTCAAGCTGCCCAGTTGAAAGGATCTTGAACAACAGTGAGAAAAATATCTTATTAATTTTGAGAAAAATCTAATTTGAGCAGTTTTGTGTACCCAATTTCTATATTATTTGTGCCTTTGCATGTGGTCTCTGAAATTGACTTCTTTTTTATTTATCCTGTTGCAGCAGTAAGAAGATTGGCTGCCCAGCCACTATTACATTGCACCTAGGCCCCAAGAATCGTCTAGTGCAGGGGTGCCACATCCGGCCTGCAGGGTGCTTAAATCTGGCCCACAGGGCTGCCCCTAGGAAACAGCAAAGGACCGGTCCGCTGTGCCCCTGCCAGTGAAAATGGAGCTCGCGGCCCTCCCAGGCTCCGTTTTCGGCCATGACGGCCTCCTGCAGCCCTCTGACAGTGAAAACGGAGCTCCATTTTCGCTGGCAGAGGGCTGCAGGAGGCCGTCGTGGCTGAAAACAGAGCCCGGGCGAGCCACATGTGGCCTCCCCGGGCTCCGTTTTCACTGGAGAGGGCTACAGGAGGCTGTTGTGGCCAAAAATGGAGCCTCGATGAGTGATGTCGAGCTGGCCACAGCCACGCCCACCACGGCCACGCACGCCCCCCGGCCCCTGAGGTCACAACCCTGATGTGGCCCTCAATGAAATCGAGTTGACACCCCTAGTCCAGTGGTAATTGAGGCCAGAATTGGAGCACAATCAGTGCCTGACAGAACTGGAATGTGCACCCTATTTCAAACGGCATCAAAAGCTTGTTCTCCCTCCCTAAAAGAAGGTGAATTGGCTGTAAAATGTTGCCAAAAATTGAAGAGGAGAAATCACTAGGAGATAATTGAAAAAAATTAACATATAGTATTTATAAAATTACATTCTACTTTTTCAAGGTAAGATGGAACTTTCAAGATGAATTATAATATTTTTAAAGAAAATCCTCCCAAACCTGGTGCTCTTCAGATGTCAATTCTCAACCATTCTATAATTCCAACACATCTGGAAGATATTTTGTTGAGGAAGACAAGGCTGTGAGAGAGGTTAAGAAAAAGGCTTTAAGAAGTATGATAAATCCTTTCCATAAGTTGTATGTTTAAGATTTTATATATGGATTTGAACAACATCCAAAATATGGGTTTTTCTATATAGATAGTATATATTAACTTCCTAAGATATTCTAATTTGAATAGATTCTCAGTATTCAATTTATTATAGTTTATAGTTTCAATCAGACGTTTATATTCTGCTGATCAGGGTTCCTAATATGTATGCTTAATTTCCAAGCCTGATAGTGATTTTTAGTTTTTTTTAAATGATATATTTTATAATACATAGGTTACTAATGATGTATTGAAAAAGTGTAATTTCCATATTTTAGTTGCAGTTTACTTATTTGTAATTTATTCCTTTACATGTCTTTTATCTCTTTTTGTTTTATTCCTCCTCTAAAAGGCTTAATTTAAAAACAGTAAAATATTTTTTATTTGTATGCATTTATATGATTATGTTAACTTTACTATGTACCATGACCAAATGTTTAGTTAATCAGTACTGTTCTCATATGCTTCCCAATAGTGGACAAGGAAAAATCTAAGTAATCTTAGGCAAGCATTACTGCCTGTGCATGATTGAGGCCTGCACATGAATACATGTATACAGATAGTCCTCAACGTATGACCACAACTGAGACCAAATTTTCTGTTGTTAAGCAAGGCAGTTGTTAAATGAGTCACCTGATTTTGCCATGGTTGTTAAATGAATCATTGCAGTTAAGTGAATCATGAAGCCATTACGTAAATCCGGTTTTCCCGATTCACTATGCTTGTTAGAAGCCGGCTGGGTAGGTCACAAATGTTGATCACATGGCCCTGGGATGCTGCAACCATCATAAATACATGACGAATGCTGAGTGCCTGAATTTTGACCACACGACTGGGGTATGCTGCATCAGTTATAGGTGTGAAGACTGGTTGTAAGTAACTTTTTGCAGTGTCGTAACTTTGAATGGTCACTAAACAAGTGATTATAAGTCGAGGACTACTGTACTGTACACACTGTCATTCAGATGGTGGGATTTTGACCAAAACTTATTTTTGATAAATGAAAGTGTACGTGGAAAAGTCTGTATGGAAATCCTCCCATTCTTCAGATTCAATGTAAATGTAAGCGCATGAGTTATTGTTTCCAATTTAAAAATCTTCGGTATATTACTTCTGATTATATCATAAACAGCTATGTTTAAAGAAAATAAGATTTTCTTGTTTTACCTCATGGTGGCATTTTATCATTAAGAATCTAAATTCTATCAGGGATACTTTGTACAATGTATTAAGTCATTTTAGATAATGCATCTAATAATCTTAAAGAGGGAGGAGTTTTCAGAATCTCTTGCACTTAGAAATTTACTTGACTTCCATCCTCCCAAGCTACCCCTTCTGGTTTGGATTCTTCTCTTGCTCATTCTTCTGAGTTATGCCCTACAACATCATAGCTTGTATGTTATATGATCAGAATTAAATATAGCAATATATCACAGATAAATAGCGGAGATTAAATAGGACACCTGAGTTCCTTTCCATAAATTATATATTTTTACGTTTCTTGGGAAGTGATTTTGTTTTCTGCAGTTTGCTTCGAAGTTATTTTTAACTAGTTGCTGGAAATCAGATAGTACTTATATAAGGTGAAAAAAAGTATATAAAATACATTTGGAGATGATGCCTCAGCATTACAAAATTAGTTATCTACCAGCAACCATAGAGGGACAACGTACCATTCTTGCTGAAAGCAAGCCTTTCTGTGAACTAATATACTTTGCTTATTCTAAAAGGAACCCAAGAAGAAAAAGAATAACATAATACATATGGATATATTTTAATATGTACTTTAAAAAACCATCAGTAAGAACAGTTCCCTTGTTTATTAAAAGCAAAAATTATGTTTCAGTTTACTGGAATTTTCATATAAATCTAATGTTGGAGATGCACATTAGATCTAACTTCTGAAAATGTTCATGTGAAAGAATAACGTTGTATATCCACTTAAGTATGCACATTTGCACACATTAAATCCAGTACAGAAGCCCCTGTCACCTGGGTTCCCTTAAATTCAGCCCAGAAATCTCAACACTGAAAACAAATTCCTTCTGTATGGATGCTGCTAGCCTGAAGAAATCTGATTCTCTCCCAAACCTATGATTTTTATATATTATTTACCTGTCTCTGCATACAGAAACCCACTTCGAAGTACAAATGTGTGCATTTAATACATAATGCAGTAAATCAATATATACACATTATGATGGAGCATGGGTGAAGCACATCCTAGAAATATATACAGATAGGCATGTTTCTGGCTGTGTATGTTTGTTCCTCGTGCTTCATAGAATAGGAATAGGAATAGTTTTTCTAAACTCGACCAATCCAGAGTTCCAAACTCTGGATCCCAGCCCCAGCCGTTCCAGCTGCAGTGCGCCCTCCGCTGTCTTTTAACCAAAATACTTTATTCCCTTCCTTCTGGACTCCACAGCAGTAGAACCATACCTACCACCCCTTCCAGGTGCCTTGGATCTTTACCTGTCCAGGTTGCAGCTGAACAGGCCCGAGCTCGGGGGAATAAACCCCCGGCATTCCATCTACTCTTGCTGATTCTGGCCGAGAGAAGAGGCGAACCGCGCGCTCCCCCTGCTGGAGCTTCCAGCAGAACAATCGATTTAGGACGACGTCTCCCGGCCAATGTCGAAAAATTAATCTGAGGGATGCTGAGAGGAGACGATAACTTGAAGGATATTAGGCGGAAGGTTTTGCGGTGTTAAGAGGCGACACGTGAAAAAGAGTACCTCTAGGCATGTGTAAAGGGCTTTGAGTCGGGAAGCTTGACATCTCGGAGTATTGGTGAGACAAGGGTGCAATTCCCTGCATTTACACTCTTGCAGCATAAGAATTTGTTGTTATTGCATGCAGAGCGAGCTTTGAAGATTGGGAAACTGCTTCAAGGACATAGTAGTTCCAAGCAGGGCAACCTGCAAACACATCTCTGTGCATGTGTTAAGTATGGAGCAAGTTTTTACACTTTGCACATGCTCAACAATGCTGTCACCTTCACAGCCCCAAGATAGCCAAACCCAGAACCATTATGTTATAGTAGTTATGGTACTGGCCTATAAGCAAAGAAACCCAGTTGCTAGTTCCCTTTAATCTACTGGATAACTTCGACTTAATTGTGTTCTCTCAGCCCAATCTATCTCGTAGGGTTGCTCTTGTGAAGAAAAACAGATCTTTTACTGCACTTATGCATACTACTGTATACCAGTCACACCTATTATCAGGTCCAAAATAAACCCCCAAATCAACATTGTTTCCAAAGTCATTTCATGGGAGCAGCAGCAGTGGCTTGATATTGGGTCAAACAGGGAATAAATGTTTGTGAACAGTAGACAGAAGATGGTTATACCACTCATGCTATCTGCAACCCCTATCCCTCACTGTGTCTGATATATATTCAGATTATTTAAGTTGTCATAGCTCCTGTTTGAACTCAGTAGGAGCCTGATCTCTGATAGACCCACTATACTATGTGTTTTTGAAAGCAAATGGAATTTCAAGTATGATCCCTCACCTCTCTTGTTGTAGGAACAGAAATTCACAATAAGTGGCAGGATGGATTATTCTTCAAACAACTTATTCCTGCAGATGTAAATGTCTTTGAGTAAGAACTGGTTTTTTCACTGCCCTTGCTCTGTTCTGCAATTCACAGCTCAAGTACTATTTTGACATTTTTGCTAAATTAAGATACTATAAATTCCACATGAACACTTGCATATGTTGCTACATACATTCCGCCTAATATCTGCTTTTTCAAAGGCACATGCTTGTTGAAAATAGTTTTTCCATAATGTGCATGTATTGAAGTGATTTCTGAAGCTTTTATGAAAATTCCAGAATTTGCTTTATTGATTAATTCTGAATTTTATGGAAGGTTAGGAGAGTCCTTTAAATATTTATACTTCTTTCCATTCTCAAGTCTTTCTGAAATGGAGACTGGGGACATAGGTCCATTAATGGCTGCTGGGCTGTAGAATTATTTCTAGCTGAGTTTTCAAGACCAGTTGTCTCAGGTAAAGCTGTACTTGAGAACTTCCAGCCTCTGGTTCTGCTTCAATTGGAAGCCATCATATATGTACAATATTGATAGTTTAAACATGTACCTGAACTTTATCCAAAGATAAATTAACTGAAATAATCAGGCAATTCAGTGTCTTCAGGATCTAAGGCAATGGCACAGAATCTGCATAACTCAGGACTGATGTGCTAGATAGTTGAGATCTCTTGGTTTTTCAGTTGTAGATGTTTTGTTATCCATTCAAATCACATCTTCAGTGCTATGATCGTAATATCAGCATTACCCCTCAGGACATATTTAAAACATCTGAATATTTTTCATTCTAAATTCCTGACTGGAAAACATTTGTGAGAACTTGGGGCCAATTTGATATCTTCCTGGCTATCTTTTAGTTAAATGATCACAGTTTGCAGACCTGCCCATAAGTGAAGTGGGTGACTCAGCTATGCCATTGTTTAGCAGAGATGCCAAGTAGGCTGATACAGATACAAAAGCTGATATGATAGATGAAAAATAAAGCCATTTTGAGAGGGGGGGCACTGTTGACACCTGGCAATTCCATCACTAACATAAACTGAGAAATCTGAGTTCTATAGCTTCTTTGGGGAACTTAGTTGTTCTAATTCAGTGGTTCTCAACCTGTGGGTCGCGACCCCTTTGGGGGTCGAACGACCATTTCACAGGGATCGCCGCGCACGTTAGCCCGCCATCTTGGTGCCACCGTCACTTGCAGGGGTGAAATGCTCCCGGTTCAGCCGTGCCTGCGGGTCGCCGGACAGCCGATAGCGACAGAAGCGGGACACTTCGCCCACCCGCCCGGACGCCGCCATTTGGGTTCTTTTACCCTCTGTGCATGCACAGAACGCTTTGCAGGCAAGCCCAAACCGGGAGCATTTCACCCCTGGTGCCACGCCCCCTTTATCACCTCATCCTGCGTGGGGAGAGGGTAGGGAGGGGGTCGCGGTGGTAGTGGGGCAGCGGCGGGGGGGTGTCGCGGCATTAGAAAGGTTGAGAACCACTGTTCTAATTGAAGTCAATACCACACCAAGGAAGATATTAGGTTAATCTTCCTTCCCAGGTTAACATCAGACCAACAATCAAGTAAACAATATCCCAATCAAGAAACTGCCAAAGAGCCAACAGTAAACTGCCCACCAGTAAACCTTCAACACTGGCAGGGCAAGCCACCAGAATATAACTGACAGCATACAGCACTCCTTACTAGCACTGATGATGCCCTACATGGCTCAGGGCCAGGTTATCTTCGAGACCGCCTTCTACCTCATAGTTCCCAGCAACCGGTAAGATCCCACAGAGTTGGTCGCCTCCAGGTCCCGTCAGCTAAGCAGTGTCGGCTGGCGGGCCCGCGGGGAAGGGCCTTCTCTGTGGCTGCCCCGACTCTCTGGAACCAGCTACCCCCTGAGATCCGGACTGCCCCCACCCTATTGGCCTTCCGGAAAGCATTGAAGACCTGGCTTTTCCGGCAAGCTTGGGGCCTTTGATCTCGCAATTTGCGAGGTCCGGCCTTGAATGATATGTATGTATGTGACTGTTAATTTTTTTAAATATTTTATGATGTTTTTAAATGTATTTTCTATACCCTGTTGTAAGCCGCCCAGAGTCCTTTGGGAGTTGGACGGCATAGAAATACAATTAATAATAATAATAATAATAATGTTAGGGTAATGTTTGGGTAATGAAATGTCTGCAAGAAAACAAGCAAGCTTAGAGTGCACCAAGGACCCCTCATGTCAACCCTGAGCTACAAATATTCTCTTTTACAAGGAAGATATCTTGGAATGTCTAATTAAGGAGCAGCTCTCGACTGTCTTGCCTGAGGAAATGCAGAGATGGCTAGGGGAATACCATCCAGAAACATGTGATAAGAATAGAAAGAATAGTTCCACAATGGACAACTCAAAGGGCGAGGCCTGGGAAGCACATCCAAGTTAGTAAGGATCGTCCCCCAAACTTTTGAGCTATGAATAGCCCCATCATAGATCCAGACTAGGTCTCATTCAGATCTCTGCATGGAATTCCCCACCCCACCCCACCCCACTGATCTTAAGCAATATCAGCCTGTAGGGCATGTTCAAATAGTTTAGAATCTTAATTCTTTTTTTAAAAGGGGGGGGGGAAGAATATATAACATGTTAACAAAGTGTTTGGTGCTGTTACTTTAGGCTTATCTTTTTAGCAAGTATCTTCTTTGGAAAGTCTTTAACAAGCCAATAGAGCTTTTAAGGACAAAAGAAGATTGTGGTATTATCATTCATGAGGAACTTGTCAAGGATTATTTGGAAAATTAAAAAAGTGCCTAGGGTAGGGAAAATATTTTAACTTCCAAAATTCAGGAAGGAAATGGTGGTAGACCTATCTGTTCAAATACTTAATAGGTTATTACAGCGTATTTGTCTAGTGACCTTTGACAGTATCTTTCAATCAAATCAAATCTTTCAGTGGAGAAGAATATTACTGTCATTTAACTGGATGGAATAATGGTCATGATAAAAATTAGAGAGCATGCTAATACATGGCAAGCAGCTTCCATATTTTCTTTCTTTCTTAGCCATTCTCTATTTCCTAATGGAGACCAGGTGATTCTAATTTAATCTAAATTAGGACTACCAGATCTGGGAGCAAAAATCCAGATGCAGCAAAAGTTAAAAGATTTTTTTTTACCATCCAGATGTTTGCAGTCTGGATTGGTTATATTAACTGCTGGGTCATGTTGGGAGGTAATGGCTGGGTTCATACAATAAGCTAATTTATTTTGTTTAATTTTGATAATTAACAAATTATCATGAAGCAATGCATGGTAACATGCAGTATTTATGAGAACTGCTATGGACTGACACATGTTACACAGCTTCTTGCAAAGCTCAGTAGGAATTTAAACCTGGGTCTTCTTTGACTCAATCCAAGACCCCAAATATCATACCATTCTGGCTATCATGTCTTTAGATTAGATTAGATTAATTATATTTGTAAGCTACATTAGATGTTATACTGAATGTTTTATTTACTAGACTCTGCTACTAGACACACACTAACAATACTCAGTTTGGTATCGTGGTTAAGGCATCAGGTTAGAAACTGGAAGATTATGAATTCTATGCCAGTGATAAACCACTTCTGAAAAACCTTGCCAAGAAAACTACAGGGACTTGTCTAGGCAGTTTCCAAAAAATGGACACAACTGATTGGAAGAAAAAAACACAGTTATTGTAGAATGTTTTGCATATTCAAGGAATCACATGTGATACCCGTATTTATGGTAAAGATTTAAAATGCAGAACTGAGTAAGATTGTTTTATAAACAACCAAAGTTTTACAAAAGAATGTATGGTTTTTGAATTTTGTGGAATGTTTTTATTTCTGTGCTACTTTACGTGATGAAAAGTACTGAGAATGTTAAAGCATGCATTTCTTATGGTATGAATTTGCATTCTGTTCCTCATAGAGTAACATAGCTGCAATTATTTACTTAGCTTAAGAGGCAATGATAGTTACCTGGACAGTGCTCTCAGTATAGAATTTGGATTGCCAGGGGGCATTATGGATGTGGTCTGCTGATTTCTGGCAGCAGATTAGGATGCAAGAAATCTTTTCTACTTCAAGTATAAAGCAGCAAAGAGCCATTTTTTAAAAAATCTAGCCAAAATCCATTTCTTTTCTAACCAGATGTGTTGGAATTACCATTCTCTAATTTCTAAGGTCATACATCTGCACACTACCGGTAAAAGCTTGGGATATACTATATCTGTGAAGATATATAGTAAACAAATTTCACTTTATTTAATGGGATTTTAAAATGAATAATTGGTGCATCAGTATGCCATGTATTACTAAGAGATAAATCCTATTATATTTAGATTGATTCCTAGGTACATGTATGGCTCATTGTGTGTATTTTGCAAGTCCTTTTGGTGCCGGTGAAGTGTCCTATGAAATGCCCAGATCCACCGCCAGTGGTTTCAGTTGGAGCTTACAGGTGATTCAATCCCCAAAGTATTTCATATGGCTAATATATTCATAACCTCGCTTGCTCTGAAGCACATTTTAAAAATCAGAACTATGGGTTTATAGCTAAACTACAAATGAATAAAATTATCAACTCCCAGTTAAGTGAGAAATGAAGAACTACGAATTCTGATTACAACATTAAACTTCTTTTAATGTGCAAACTAGAAAAAAATAAAGCTTTAATAAAAAAATTACAAAAACATTTTTTTTCTCTTAAAAAAACTAACATTTACATGTGCAGCTATAACCATTGCAAAATTCCAAACATGCGGTTTTGGTATATCAACAGTGTTAGAGGGATTAAAATTGGTAGTGTTAGAAGACCCTGAAATACTTACGATGTGCTTGACAGGAATTTACAAACAGCCAGATGATGAAATTAGAAAACCTCTACTTACAGTGCACTCAATTGAATTTTTGTCCCATCTTCAAAACACAAGATTCTTCAATTCTTAGCCAAATCAGTTTTTAAAGTCGCCATTTCAAAATTTTGTCATGTGCTACTGAGAATTATTGTCTGACAAACACAAACTGCAAATTTCCTTGGAAATGAGGCCAAGTTCTCCAAGAGACGTAATTCAGATGAGTTAAATAAAGTTCCTTGTATTTCTGACCAGGATGTCTGCTAAGCCAGGTCATTCTCTAGGTTTTTATCTTGACTCTAGTGATTATTTTTGGAAAACAATTCTATTTTCAGGAAAACAAACATCCTAGGAGAGAAAGTTCTAATAGAAAAGTTCCAATGAACCACAAATATTGTGAATTTTATCATCCCTTATTGAGGCACTCTTAAAAAAGGAACACACACAATTAACAGATCAACAGATCAACAGAACAGTCCACACCTCCATCACAGTTTCAAATACAGAGTTTTCAAGATCTCCACGAAAGAGGTACTGGATTGAAGGCCTTTAAGGTGACATTCCATTACACATTACCTAGAAATTTGCCCAAATTTGTAAAAATCTCATACATCATTAATTAGCTAATATATGCCTGGATAAGCTTCCATCCATGATTTTTATGCATGAGCAAATAAAGACATTTTCGCACTTAAGAACATGACTGATCAACCTGAAAGCGAGATTTGTTTTATTTTTTTATTATTTAGGACGTTTGCAGAATTGATATATACGAAAGCAATTCTGTATCCAGTTGCAGAGGCTCAAATATCTGAGCAGTTTAAGTATATGCTCTTCAATTGAGTGTGCAAAACATTTTGAGGTCAAACCATTCCATCTTTGAAATGTTCCATTCTGACGTGAGCATCTCTTCTGAGAATACAAGAGGGGATCCAATCTTGAAACTCATTTAAAGATCAGACAGCTTTCAGTATACTCAGATATCAAAGTGTACTGACCTTGAAGCATTTTGCACATTTCTATGGTCAATCACATTTTGATTTCTGGGGAGGGGTAGGACTGAATTTCCACTAGCTTTGGCTGTGTGATTGTCTAGCTTTCTTCTTCTGACTGTGATATCAAGAAGAGAATATTTCTATTATCATTGAAGGTTACAACTTTGCTGCTCTTCCCCCTTCCCTTCCCCTAGATGATTTTAGAAATTAACAAATAACAAAACATTCAATAGGTGAACTGAGCTACTGAAGGCATTTTTGCTTTGATCAATATTCAGGGTAACTGCCTTGTCATCAGAAAGTGGTTCTGGCTTCTAGAAGACTGTAGGGCCGTGATGGCGAACCTATGGCATGCGTGCCAGAGGTGGCACGCAGAGCCCTCTCTGTGGGCACGCGCACCATCACCAGCTGCTCTTCTGGTTTCCGGCGTGCCAGAAGCTGGTCTTCGCGGGTGCCGGAGCGCCGAAAAACGGCCAAAAAACGGCCAAAAAACGGGCATGTGCGTGCTAGCCAGCTGGTCTTCAGGTTTCCGGTGCTCGTGAAGACCAGCTGGCCGGCGTGCAAGCACGTGCCGGAAACCCGAAGACCAGCTGGCCGGTGCGCGCATGCGCACCGGCCAGCTGGTTTTCGAGTTTCTGGCGCTCCGGCCCGCGTACATGCACGTGCATGCACGCATGTTCCGGTTTGGGCACCTGGTGCCGAAAAGGTTTGCCATCACTGCTCTACGGCACAGAACATTTCCCTGATTTAGAGTTATTTCCTAAAAACTTCTTTGCACATTCAAGTCAGCTATACTGTTTTTCTTCCTAGGATTCAAGTCAGTTAAAGGAGTCGCCCGCATCTTGCGTCGTCTGCTCCACACTGTACTGTAGTTCAGAACTGCCTGTGCATTCACAACACCCAGCCTTTCGCTCTTGGCTCCCTTGCCCTGAATTCCGCTTTCCATTTTTCCCACACAATGAACAACGGCTTGATTCTTCTCGCACGTGGGTCCTCATGTGGTTCACCAGGTTGAATTTATGCAAGAATCTTTTCCCACATTCAGTGCACTGATGGGGCTTGACCCCTGTATGTACTCTCCGGTGTCTGGTGAGGGTAGATTTACGCGAGAAGTTCTTCCCACATTCGGGGCAAGGGAAAAGCGCTTCTTGCTTGTGCAAGGGCTGTTTTTTCAAAGCTAGCTGACTGTTGGGTGTCTGGTGAGCAAAGGGAGCCACTTGCAAATTGGGAAGAAGGCGATTTCTCTGTCTTTTTGAACTTTCCTGCAACAGATACTCTTCCTCATTTTTAGTCTGTATTTCATCACCTGCTGGATTAAAAGAGAAAAAAAGTTATTACTATTTATGTAACTATACATTAGAAAGAGTTTCATCATCTTCAGTTTTGCAAGAAGACAAACACTTAAATTATTTAGTTTAAGTACAGACTGATTCCCCCCCCTCTGGCAGCCATCGTAATTCCACAACAATTTTGCAAAATAAGATACGGTAAGAGTAGAAGACCAGAAGTTTATGGCTGAGAAGTTATTTGAACTTGGATCTTCTTAGTCCCAGAGTGACTCTCTGGCCCAATTTGGTCCCTTCAGATGTTTTTCAATCCCATAATCCCTAACTAAATGACTGTATTATCAGAGTTGACCCAAAATATTTGGAGTCTCAAAAATCCTTACCTACTGAGGAGGCATGCTCATTCAGCTCTTCCTTATTTTCTCTGCATAGTACCTGCCGGGTATCTGAGACTACTTGCTCACTTTCTTGTAAATTCACAGACTCCTCAAGCATATACGGCCCTAGCACCTGAAACAGCAGTTAGACACCATTCAAGGCAAAGGAATACACCAACCAGAGGGATATAGTATTGTCAGGGAAAGCTAGAATGCAAACAGCAACACATGAGAAACATCTTCAATCATCTTTAGTGACTAGGGAAGCCAGTGGTGTAAGATAGATTCAAATATGTGCGACTGTATAGGTGTGTCAATCCAGGAAAAAAAAGGTGCTTTTAACTTAACCTGGGAGTCGCCAAATCCTAACCAGACAAAGCCAGTTCTGGGCTGGATGTCACACCTTGCAAAATGCATGGAACCTGGATGCTGGATGTCACACCTTGCAAAATGCATGGAACCTTTTTATTTCTGGCAGTTCAGAATTCACACTTGCTTGACATAAATGAACAAAACCTGGATCTCTCCAAGAGTCTTCTGGTACTGTGAATTTTAATAGTGTATAAGGTTGCCTGTATCAGCTGATATTCATTTAAATCATTCTGGTTCTCTCAGAATGCAGAATCTATTACTTGGAACCCTGACACTCTGCTCTAAAGGTAGGAAACACTTTTTCTAGTGAAGGAGAGGGGTGTCAACACTTGTGTGGTTAAACAATGTAAGAGAATAAATGCTCCTTGTGTCACTTCCTCACTTTCAAGTTGTTTTCTCTTTGTGAACAAACAGAAAATTTAAAAAGCAGTAAAAACTCAATTTCAGCTCAGTGCAATGAATTTTCATGGACGGTTTCAGAAATCACTTTCACTATACTTTAAAGAATAGTTGTATATAAACAAAGTAAACACCTTTTTAAACTATTAAAATGTATATAGCATTAAACCTTTTGGCACAGGACATGATTTTGACATTAGGGATGTTATCAAATTAACACTTGCCTATGAAATAGGTGGTCAAATGGCCTTTATGGAACGTGACCATTTCTGTTATGTACATCGGAACTGAGCCACACTTTGAGCTGCTTGTAAAGTTTGTATTTAAAAAAAAAATACACAAAAGAGAAAGTTTCTCCTCATGGGAGCTGGGCACTACTAAATAAAATTGTAAAAACTAAAAAAAAAAAAGGGGGGGGGATGCTTCAGCAACAACCAGTTCCCTAAAGGTAGTCCCCCCCCCATTCCTGGATTCTATCATGAGTGTAGGCAGAAGCTGGTGTTTTTAAAAGTTATTTAAACATTGCATGTTCGGACATAAGCTCCCAGGTTTCATGCTGGAAAGTGCTCACCTGTTGATCCCATCTCTCATTGTCTTGCTGCTTCAGAAGAAAATGTTCTGCCAAGGTTACTGCCTGAATGCAGGTCTTTGGACGATATTCCTGAACCCATTCCTGCATTTCCTCGGGTAAGATAGTCAGAAACTGCTCTAGGATCAACAGTTCTACAATCTGTTCCTTGCTGCGGCTCTCTGGCTCCAGCCAGCGATAGCAGAGCCCCCGCAGCCGAGAACAGACTTCACGGGGCCCTTCAGCCTCCTGGTAACGGAAATGCCTGAAATGCTGCCTCTGCCTCTCCAGAGTGACAGTATCTTCTCGTAAGATTGCAGCTTTTACTTTCCCATAATCCCCACTTTCTCTGGGATCCAAGCTGTTGTAGGCCTGGAGGGCAGCTCCGTTGAGGGCTGGCACCAACCGGGTCACCCACTGTTCCCGTGGCCATTTGCAGGCTTCAGCCACATCCTCAAAGGTAGTCAAGTAGGTCTCAATGTCTTCTGTTAAGGTGAGTTCTGGTACTTGCAGATTCCTCCATGCAGGTGATTGGACTGGGGTAAGTTCTGGAGTCGGCAATTCCTGCCCTTGGATTTCCCAGCGTTGGGGTGCCTCTAGTCGTTCATTCCTGGTTTGCTGTGGTGTTACTAGCCGGAGACCTCCTCCTCCTCCTGTTCCTACTGGTACAATACGATATGTTTTTACTGAGCCTTCTGACATTCCTAACGGATCAGAGCCTGCTGGGTCTGGTTCTTTTTCCATTTTCACCAATGGTTGCACTCGTTGTTCAAATGGTGTCTGACACTGGAAGTACTGGGCCACCATATTCCGCTTTGCTGCTATTTTTCTCCTCATTCTTTACTTGGATTTGGAGTTTATGTAGGCTTCTGCTGAAGCTTTCAATAATTGGTCTGTCAACTAGAGAAGCTATCAAGTGGAGAAATTCCTTGAATGGTTTGGATCTCAAACTAGGAGGATAGACAATGACACAACAAACAGGAATATGAACACAGGTTTTTTTTATTTTTAAAACTCAGTTACAATAGAACTACCTATTTTAATATGTTAATTGATGGCCCCAATCCATAAAGATATTACAGTTACATGCTACCAGCACAAATCAGACTTGACTGCCCAATAAGATGTATAATTAACATTAAAAGAAAACTAGATATGACTACAGAGGCAGGCTACAAAAGGGTACATAAAGCTAGTATTTGAAAGATAACTAACACATTTCACATGTCTTTTGCTGTTTCCAAGCTGATCAAGCTGCATTAAAAATTACTCAAACTAATTATTAGTACCGTAAAATGACTGTGTTATAGGACTTTCCTCTCAGGTTAGCTAAACTGGAGAAAGCAGGATATTTTGATTAAAATAATCTGTTCAGCTATTAAAACTACAAACCTTTGTATATTTACTTGAATTCAGTAACATGGCCTAGAAGACAGGAGACTGAATTCTAATCCTGTCTTTGGCATGAAAGCCACACATGAAAGTGTGACTTTGGGCCAGTCATTCTCTCTCACTTGAATTAATCTCACAGGATTGTTGTTGGGAAAATAAGAGGAGGAAGTAGTATTACATATGTTCACTGTCTTGAGTTATTTATAAAAGATAATAGAGGCAAGATAAAAATTTAATAAATATTCTTCTGGAAATATATACGATGAGGTTCATAGTTTTCTTCAGATTGTAAACTTTGCAAAACCTTTCCTTGACAAGCACCCTAAAATGGTTCAATTTGCAATCATCTGGTCATACTTATAACATACTATTCCCATTTTATTAAATGTATTACTTTCTATGTTATAGTATCTCAAGAACTAAGCATGGCATGGAAGAGAGAAAGGAAATCCAATCAATGAGAAAAGGGTAAAGTCTAAATTTGACTGGAAATAAAGAAGCACAAAGGAATGGTTTAAACTATTATTAGTTTTATGTTACTTTCCATAGTTTTATAATTCATGGTTTGAGGCCAGCTCATTTATAATTGATCATAATTTATGTTAAAAACTGTTGTACCAGCCTGTGGGCTGGAAATTTGGCATCCTCCAGATGTTTTGGCCTGGACCTTTCTAAAATTGATTATTCTACTGTAAGTTGTAATGATCAATATCTTGAATACTCAATGTTTATCTCTAGGGCAGCATTACTCAAAACACCAATTGCAGGATAATATCTTGCTTCTGAGCATCATTGGGCAATCTAGTTGTAATTTAAAAAAAAATGCTGGACTAAGGTGGGCCCTTGTCTTATCCAATGGAGTTGTTCTTATATTCAGTAGTTATTTAAGTTATACTGCCCTAGGTTGATGGAAATGATGAAAATTGAAATCCAAAACATATAGAAGCATTTCACATATTCAGCACCAGATACTATGAACACAAACTTCCAAATTCTTCCATCTGCATGAAAAGAAATATTTTAGTTCTTATCAGATGTTGTGTTAAACCAGATGTTGTTATCTAGGCTTGCTGGAAATTTTTAATACAATTCAGAAAGGCTTAAGGGAAAAAACCAAAAGTTATAGAACATTAAAGTCTGCTCCATAAAAAAGAAACTTTTGTAGTATTTCTGCTTTTTTTCCTAAATAAAAGAAGGTGACAGAAACACAAATTCATTCGCAAAATTACTCCAAACTGAAACAAGAGACTATGTATTGTCTTTGCCATTAGTTCAGCTCTGAATTCTACTGGCTGAATGATGCACTGGGCATTGAGCCAAGAAACACCAAATTTTTTTAAACATGTACCAAAAACTGCACACAAGGACTTTGTGTGGTAATTCAGTACTGTGAAATCATGGTGGAATTAACTATTAAACATTCTAACAATCATATATAATGCAATCAATCATGTTTACAGTAAACAAAAATACAGTAGTAGTATTTTTTAGCTACCTCCATTAAAAATGTGCCAGGTTTATCTGTTATCCCGACATCGTTGTTTAAAAAAGAAAAAGAAAGAGAGGATCTTTTGGAGGCGGCATTTTTAAAATATCAACCAGATGTACTCCTTTTATAATCTCTGACAAGTGGATGGAAGGTTTTCTGTTCAGGTTGACCAGCAAGATAAAACCAAGAATGATATTAAATCTCAATTTACAGATCATAAATAGCCATCAGTAGAAATGTAACAAAGATAAAGTGCCTTTTCTAAGCATGCAATGCTGGTCAAAAGTAAATTTAGGATTTAGAAGTTTATGCCTCACTAAAAATCTATCCTTCTTTCCAAATCTTCCTTGCTTGCTGTCTGTTGAGGAAGGGATCAAAATCCCCAGAAAGCTGGAATACAACAGAGTCTAAATAACTCTTAGAAGTATCCAAAATTCTTTAATAGGGACCTTAGACCACCATATCAATATTTAATTCTCTGCAAACAAATTCATTGTTCCGAAGAGCAGTTTCAGTAACTGAGGCATACTCAAGATATTAATGAAACAAGATTTCTAATAAAGTTTCAAATAGAATATTTTAGACATTCTATCTGAAACTTTATAGATATAAAGTTTCTCTAGATATAATAGAAAATAATATTTTCAAGTATAAGGACAATACTAGGATAGATATGGGAGGGGTGGGGGAGACAAAAAATGAAATCTTACTAGTTTTGAGTCTTCTACTCATCCAGCTTTGCCAACCAAAAACTGCAGATTCAGTCCAGCATGTGCTTGCTTGCCCACTCCAAATGCTTTACTTGATGTCAGTTTTTTAAAAAAACTTTTAAGACCCCTCCTCAAAGACTTAGTTGACTCCTGCCTTTGCAGCCCTCACTTTCTTGAACCTGTTATTCAGGAATCCACCCCCCATCTCAGAGCATGCTCAGATTAACAGAGTTGTGCAACTGACTAGGCTTCATTGCACCCATGTGGTCTCTCAACCCATTTTAGATTTCCCACAAACAGTGGGAAAGGTTAGTATGCATGCCATTGGTGTGCTTGAAAACAAAAGCCCAGCCTATAACAGAACATTAACTTCACAAAAGCAAGCCATCAGCTATCCAGACTGCCTGGCTCCTTCTTTTTCCAGAGGTCTGCCCAATAAACATCTTTATAAATACATGCACATCATTTTTATATGATGCACCATTCTATAGCCATAGAATCTAGCACCTCAATTTTTAAAAAATGTATAAGCTTACAGGTGGGTCAGACTGATCCTGAAATAAGAATGTGCTCAGGAACAATATAAATAACACCAACAGAATATAATGTTCCTAGAAAGAGAAAAAGGGTTGAAATTATCTAGTGGAACGCTTCTCAGTAGGGAAATAGGAAAAGCATAACAACTTGATTTCAGGCTGTCATTAATATTTGAAATGTCTGTTCAGAAGAAGTTTTACTTTCACTGCAACTTATTTGCTAGTAAAAGCTTTTAGGAGTGATGTTTATCTGAATATAACATTAAAGACATTATTACATTCATGTACAAGCCATGTTTAACTGAACCATAATGAACTCAATCCAATTTTCCGGGTACAAATATCAGTCTGACCACAGTGGTTGATTTCACAAAGCAGGCTAAAATGTGGTGGGCTATACTTACTGTGCAAAAGATAATTGTTATCAGACTGTCCAGATGACTCAAACAAGTGGAGTCAAATGACTTGCCTCAAGGACAGGTTTAGATTGCAATGATAAAGCAATTTAAGATAAAGGTCCCTTTGGACAGAACTGATTCTATGGAAATGTGTTACTGGAGTCTCACTCTCTTTGGCATCTCAGTGGCTTCTGGGAAACTTCTGGGACCTTACACATCCATCAAAGTTTTCTTCGCAACAGTACAGATGTGGTTCAACATTGCCTTTTTCTGGGATATTTTCTTAAGTAACTTCCCTCAAAATTAGATAAATAAAACTTACAGAGGCCAAGCTGCCCTGCCCTGATCTAGATTTAAAACAATTAGATACAAAAGATACTAGGACTATCCTTGGGGTGGAATGGAATAGGTGTGTGTGTGTGTGTGTGTGTGTGTGTGTGTGAGAGAGAGAGAGAGAGAGAGAGAGAGTGTTTGAGAAAGTGTCTTGGGATGGAGTAGTATATAAATCTGGGTAATAAACACGTATCTTCCGCTGATTTAATAAAGCCATAACCCTAGATGCCCTTGCTTAAGTATAAGCCCTACTGAAACAATACGGCTTACATCTATGTAGGCACTAGATACAGCCTGTGCGTTTTAAATGCAAAATCAATTAATCTGGCATTCAAAAAGATGTTTTATCACTCCCCTCCCCCAACCATCAGCCTTTAATTCGACTTATTTTACATCTGCACCTCCATCCTAAACCTGTGTACAGTATTGAGGAGCAAGGCTCGCTGCGTTCAATTAAGTTTAGTCCCCGAAAAATAACGCAGGTTATATTTGTCTAAGAGCCGGACTGAAGCCGCGATCGGGGAGGAGTGTTATCTGCTCCGCCCATTGATTATTAGGAGGAAGATTAAAAAACAAACAAACCCTGAACAGTACAGAACTCCTGAACAATATTTCTGATCACTCCTGCCCCAAGATCCCCCCCCCTTTCCCTTAATGTTAACAACTCTGACAAGGTCCTTCTCCCAACTTATCTTCCAAGCCAACAGTGGACTTTTTAAACTAGCACATATTTACCATGCCAGCAGACTAGTTAGACCCTTCCTCAATTTGCTTCCTCCTTCCCTTTCCCAGCCAGTTTGCAGATTGCACAGAAGTCTTTATCAGGAAGAGATCTCTGATCTAAAACTGGAAGCGACCAGGTCCTTTAACTCAAGCCCTTCACCTACGGCGTTACAGCTGATGGAGCAGCTCCAGAGGGAAGAACTATACCTTTGTCGAGCCCTGGCTGAAATTAAGTTCTGCCCAGCAGCGTTCACTAAACACCAATCCCAGTAAGATTCGCGACCATGGTTTCAAATAAGGAATCCTGGTAATGCAACTTTGCCCAAGGATGCCGCAGGCTATTTCCCTTGAGCTTCTGCCAGCGGATAATTTCCAAATTTAAAAAAAAAAAAAAAAAGGTGCCGGGGCTCAAAGCTGCCCGGAAGCCACTTCCCCCTGACCCGGGAAGTCCTTCCCCCTAATCATCCCAAAAATGTAGAAATTGACTGCAGTGATGCATTGCAACGGGAAGGTAATTTTGGAAATGTTGGGAGGTTTTTTTTTTTTTTAAAAAAACCCCTTTCTTTTCTCTTCCACCCTCGGGTGTTTATTCATTTATTCCCACCATTGAGGCTTTCTGTGCAGAAAAGTAGCTCCCGGTGCTGCGAGCAAATTCTCACAGTGAAAAGTAAGGTGAGAACGAGTGAAAGGGGCAGCGCCTCCAGGGTCCTAGAACCGTCCGTCTCGATTAGGGAATTAAACTCTTAGACTTTTAAGAGTTTAGTTCTCCAATTCCCCGATCCCCCAAGGCTGAGAGGATTCGGTGTAGAAGCTTTTAAGAGTGAGTTTGGGGTGAGGACACCAGAGAAGAGGAAGCGTCTTGGAACAAGACGGTAGGGATTAGCTATAATACTTTAGTTATTGTGGATGTAGGAAATACAAATTGGAATATATTTCGCAACTAATCAGTGAACCGAACTTGGTTCACGTAATCCCGAGGTTGCGCCCCGAAATGGCTAACCCCATTTTTAGCTTACTTTGAGAAGCCTGGTTGGACCTGCTAAAGAAGTTTGCTACCCACTCCTTGCTTTGGTTTGTACCCCTTTTTGTGTTTCATCCAAAAAGCCTGAGTATTTCTATTAGACAATTAATTTTCCTAAATGCTGTGCAATTCTGTT
Source organism: Thermophis baileyi (assembly GCA_003457575.1). Lineage (NCBI taxonomy): Eukaryota > Metazoa > Chordata > Lepidosauria > Squamata > Dipsadidae > Thermophis > Thermophis baileyi. Next base: position 594,678 of record QLTV01003095.1, read on the forward strand.
TTAGGGAATCCTCCCCTAAATTTTTTTTTTTTTAAGATGGCCATTTTTTAAATTTAGTCTGTCGCTGTACCTTTAAGAGCAGATTTATTGGCAGATAACAATGCCTAGTTGACCTTGGCTGATCTCAGAACAGCTAAGCAGAGTTTGGCTGGGTTAGTAGTAGAATAGGCATTGGAAATCCAGCCATTATAGGTTAGACTACAATGTGGAAAAGAAAGAAGAAATCCCGGAAGAAAAGTCTTCGGCTTCAAAGGACTCTCTGGCGATATTGCATTTTGGGCCAGAAATTATTTGTTGTTTGGACCCTCAATTTTCTGATAATAAAAGAAGTCCAAGACCAGTGTCCTGTAGTTTGTTCAGGTCAGAAGCAGTTTTCTTTCCTGATTGTTTGCATATGGGTGGAGGAAGTGATTTTTGAGGAAGCGAAGAAATTAACTGAAGCCATCTGATTTGTTTTGGACACCTTTCATAAGAGATGACAGGATTCCCAGGAGGGAGGGAACGGCACTCAAAGTTATAAACTGGAAAGGGTGCATTGAATTAGTATATTGATAGCCAATTTATATATTATATACGTACAAGACCTGTGCCTAAATAATGGTCTTCTTTATATTTTCTCTGTAGATATATATACTGCTTGTTTATTGCAATAGCCCTACAAGAAAGATTACTTTTTACAATGGAGACAAGATATCCAGTTTATTCAGGAAGTACCGGAAATGAGAGAAGAGGCTTGGGGCCCCACCAATATTTTTAATTGCTTGTATAGAACTCATACAATTCTATTCTTTACTCATACCTTTCTTGAATTCTTTTTCCAGATTGTCAATCAGAAACTGGGGAAGGGGTTGTCTTCTTTTGTGGGAAGTAGAATAAATTACCTGTAAGCTGCTGGGACCACTTCAAAATGCTGATCATCATCTATAAAGCCTTATGTGGCGTGACAATGGGAGATACCAGGAAATGCCTTGGCAAGCATGATTTTGCCTTTCTACTTTAAGTTTTTTTGGGGGGGAGGTTGCTCAAAGTTCCCTCCAACTGGAAATTAAGGGGGCTTGGGCCAGATGACAAGAGTTGGGCATTATGGAATATCCCGCCTCCAAAGTGAGGTCAGCCTCCCCCCTTATTTCCCAGAAATCCCTAAAGACCTGGCTTTGTTATTATGCCTGGGGTTCTCAGGGGATCTTGAGATCTTGGGGTGGCTTATTGCTAATCCAACTGTATGGGGCGGTTTATATGCCTGTGCTCAATATGCTTATAGTTTTTATATATATATGTATGTATGTATGTATGTATGTATGTATGTATGTATGTATATATGTATATATGTATATATGATGTATATATATGTATATATGTATATATGTATATATGTATGTATATATATATTTAATTTTGCTGCACACTGCCCAGAGTAATGTCTTGGGAGATGGCCGTATAAATTTGATAAATAATAAAGCATATTTCACCCAGAGGTACAATTTTCTCCTACTTTCCTTGTGTTCAGGAAGACAATGAAAATGACTTTATTTCAATGGGGCTTTGGGCTCTAGAATGATTTAGTGCATATCTCTATATTCTTGTGATTTTCTTCGTTGTAATTTGAATTGTTTTTCTCAGTGTGGAGATACTCAATTACACTGATTTAGAATCATGCATATAGGAGTAGTCTCTGAGTAATTAAATAATTTGCAAGCCCCACCCCAGAAATTTTGTGGGAGACATCTATTCTTGAATTCCCTCTCACCAGTGTAGAAAATGTTAAGTTTTCATGATAAAATCCAATGTAACCTCTCTCCCTAAGTGTATTTGTAGGAAGATGCTGGAAGATAAAATTACACTGTACTATATCCCTTAATACAGTGGCCCCTGGACTGGAGGGGGCATGGTTTCACGTGCTGCCTGCATCCCATGGATGGGGCTTTGCTTGTTTGCACGGCCCGATTTCTGGCATGCGGAGGCCCGGTGCCGGTCCATGGACCAGGGGTTGGAGACCTCTACCTTAATATCCACTGGCCACACTAAAACAATCAATGATTTCAATTCGTGCTTAGTAATATTGAGTGGATCATGAGATTCTTCTGCTGAAGTAACTGATGAAAGTGTGAATGTCTGGCTTTTAATTTCTCATTTTCCTAGGGATCTGCAACCTCTCTTGCTTTGGTGAAATCCCAAAGGAGAAAATTGTGTGGAAACATCTCCCACAGGACTTTTTCAGTTAGGGAGCCTAGGTATCCAAGGACACTGCAGAGTTATTGAGAGATGTATAAGAAAAACAACTTAAGCACACTCAAAAATGCCATCTAAAAATTGTGAGAATGAGGTCAAAACAATAGAAATAAAAACCAATTTCAGTTACTTCCATGCTATCTCAGCAGACCTTACCGCAATCTTTTAAGGTAGCTTAGCATCTCTATTAAAAATGGAAGTCTAAAATTAGGGCTTTACTTAATGCAACTGGGTGAACTCTGGTTAAGACTAGATTCAAATGGGATTTTTTTCCTCCAACAATCTCTAAAGTTGTAGATTTAGTAAGATCTGTTGTCATGGAGTGAAATCTGATAAAATCTATAATCACCCAAGTATAGGACTATAAAGATCTGAGCTGCAAAAATCTGAATGACTACTAGATGGCAACATAGACATACAGAAATCTCATTTTTGCTGCCATCTACTGGTCATGTGAACTGATGGTTTGTAGAATATAATCTTTGGAGAAGTATCGCTAACTCTCTTACCGGGATATTTACATTTTTGTAGCTATTCATTTCTTTTACTTCAGAGCACTTTTAGATATTTTTTCATTAATTTTTTAAAATGTAATTGTTACCCAGTTATTGTCCTTATATTTTACCTTTGCCATGTTTGGCAAAAGTCTAATTGTTACTCATATAATCTGAGAGATTTAAAAAACAATGCATTAATTCCATTATTTGTTCATACAGGTAGTCCTCGATTTACAACTTGGTGACCATTCAAAGTTACACAAAGCACTGAAAAAAGTGACTTCTGAGCATTTTTCACACTTACAACCGTTGCAGCATCCCTGTGGTCATGTGATCAAAATTTGGATTCTTGGCAACTGGTTCATATTTATGACGAGATCATGTGAACAGCTTTTGCGACCTTCTGACAAGCAAAGCCAATGGGGAAGGCAGATTCACTTAACAGCCATGCCACTAACTTAACAACTGCAATGATTCACTTAACAACTGTGGCTAGAAAGGTCATAAAATGGGGAAAAACTCGTAACAAATGTCTCACTTAACAACATAAATTTTGGGCTCAATTGTGGTCATAAGTCAAGGACTACCTGTAGTCAGAGCCTATTAAGCCGATTTAATCTGGGAGCAAATCTGAGCTGCATCACTTTAAAGAACACTTAAGACTGTGGGGGAAGGTCTTGTTGGTATCCCTGACCTAAGCTTATGTGGCCTTCTATTTAATAAGGTCTTATTATGCTTATCTTCCTAGCTCAGGCAAAATGGGAGAGATGCTGCCATCTGCTGAGAGATTGCATGCAACGTTATTTACAGGCTTTATCTTGACAATTTGAGCAGGAGTGTTGTTATCATTTTGTGCCTGCCTTAGAAAACACTCATTTATTTAGGAAAAGTATTTGACTCAAGGGTCTGTAGCATACCTTGTCAAACAGTAAACCATTAATGCATCTTAGAAGCTTCGTTAATTTCACTCCCTCAGTAATCTATTTCATTGGGGATGACCAGTGCCCCGACAATAAGTACCCGACCAAAAAGTAAAGTCACATTTATATCCAAGATAAAAACAAAGGCCAATTTTTAAACACGGCATTAAATCTTTATGCAGAGTAGTTATTCTATTCATTATATAAATGGCATGAATATGTACCATCTATCCAAGATTGTATGCCTGGGGTGGTATAAGAATAATCACCTTTACAGTCGATAAATCTAAAATTCTTTATATACTAATAAACTCCCAAGTGTTTGCATAAGTCAACATTTTAAAATTATTTTAAACTTACTGTTCTTATTTCCAAACTTTATTAACTAATTTATGGATATTAAATCAAACTACAAAATAGTGAGAGAAGCTCATATTATATTTCTAAGCATGTGTGTGCCTTTGAGTTATTGTTGACTTTTGATGAAGGTAGACCCTGCAGTTTGTTTTTTTTGGTAAGGTTTTTCAGCAGTGGTTTACCATTGCCTGCTTCCTAAGGCTAAAAGAGTGTGACTAGCTCAAGGTCACCTGGCTGGTTTTGTGCCTGAAGCAAGACTCACAACCAGCGGTGGGTTGCTCCCGGTTCGGCCTGGTTCTTAGAACCGGTAGCGGTGGTGGGAGGCTCCGCCCACCCGCCCGGTGCGCACGCGCGAACCGGTAGCAACAGGTTTTAGAACCCACTACTGCTCACAACCTCCTGATTTCTGCTTGATGCCTTAATTACTACACCAAAGTGGCTTTTTTTGTAAGCATCCCCTTCATTATTTTATACTGCCAGCATAATGAAATTGACAACCAACCATAAATATTATCTGAGGTTAATACTGATCTGGGGTTTTTATTCTTAACTAGAGTGTTTAATCCTTTATTGCTCTCTCAGATCAGTGAAAATCTCATTTATTATACGAATCTATCTCGGGCTTTGCTGGGATTAGGAATGCATCCCTAATTTTTAAGTGGAGTGGAGGATGCATACATATTTATGCTCCAAGATCTTAATATAAACTAAATGGCAAATTAAAGCAGAAATATTGGGGTGGTAGGTGTCAGCCTTAATTTTCATTCTTTCAAGTGATGTATTTCCCCCCCCCCCCGGGCACATATATATATAGCATGGAATAAATATAAATCTACTGGTGGCATAGTGTTTAGAATGCAGTATTGCAGGCAAACTCTGCCCACAGCCTGGAGTTCAATCCTGATGGGGCTCAAGGTTGTCTCAGCCTTCCATCCTTCCAAGATTGATAAAATGACCCAGATTGTTGGGGGCAATATGCAAATAATGCTTCGACATTGTAAACCTCCCAGAGAGTGCTGTAAAATGCTATAGGGTGATACATAAGTCTAAATGCTATTGCTATTGCTACATTTATGCCTAGAATGCTTGCATATCAATGCACTAACAGAGCAATTTGTGATGCATTAGAACTTAGTGATTTTGTAAGCAAAGCACTGGTACTTTCAAGAGAATGACAACCCCGGACCTAATAGATTATAATGGAGGTTGCAGGAGGTTACATTTCAGCAAGAATAGAAGCAGAATAGATGCAGATGTTCCAGTTTCAGGCATAGGATGACACTGTAAACTCAGAGCCCGAATACCTGGGGGCTGACTCTACTTCCCAGAACTTCATTGCCAGCATTCACACACTTATCCAGTTGATTTCCTGTAAATGAATAGTCAAGAATCAGGATTGTTCAAGCAACACCCACTTCAGTTTAAACAATATAATGGCATGTAGCACATCTTCCAATGTCCAAAACACAGTTCACATGAATTTGGATGCCCTGTAAACTTGAGGAAGTCAACTCCCAGAATTCTCAGCAATGGCTATTATGGCTGGGGAATTCTAAGGAGCTGATCCATCAAAAAAAATACTTCAAGAAGAACTAGAATTGGCAAGAAGGATGGCATTAAGTAGTACTGCTGCTGGAATTGCATTCACCAAATCTCTTTTTCCATAAAACAAAGATTCCCTTGAATCAAATTCCTGGTTACCTCATGGACATTTCAAGATAACATGGACATTTCAAGGCAACAATACACAATACCTTCTTTTAAGATGTTTCTTCAACTTCTCGGTCTGGGAATCAGTCCCAGGATTTCCCCGTGATCTCCAAGTACTAACAAGATCTGGTATTGATTAGCTGTTTCCATGATCACCCAAGGTAGATTAAGGACTGCCACACACTACTATTTCTTATCCTGACATTGGTTTCCCTTGACAAGCTGCTCTCAATACATCACCTGCATTCACTTGGAGCCAATGGACAGCTTTTCCTTCCAGCAGTTCCCATTCGTCTTTCTGCTCTGCAGCATTCAAATGAAGCCAGAGAACAGCCAACACTGTTGCCCATATATCTGAAGCTACCTGAAAGTAATGGTGGGGAAAAGATGCTAAATGAGCCTTACATATTATTCCTGTACAGATGTGCAAAATATTTTTCCAAATGATGGCTAAAAATAACTATTCAGTACTAAATCAGAAATACAAGCTAGCTGTTATCCAGAATTCAAAGCCGGCAGCTGATAGGCCACAACAAAAATAATAAAAGTAGGAAATGTATTTATTTAGATGACTGCTCAGGCTTGCCAAACCAAATCTGGGTGGCTAACCTAAAATAATCAACAGTAATATCAATAAGAACAAAAAATACATTCCTGTTATCAGCCTTCTGAGATGGGAACATTTAACATCCCAAATGTCCAGTGGGGGAAAACAGATTTTTAGTGTCTTTTGAAAAGCTAGCAGGGTTGAGGTTAATCAAATCTTGGATTTGGGGGTGGAGGGGGGCAGGAAAGAGAAATCAATCCAAGATGCACGTGCTGCACAAAAAAGACACGTTTCTTCGATTCAGCCAGGTGACATTGACACAAAGGGACCTAAAGTATGACCTGTTCACAAGCGCAAATGAGAGAGAGAGACAGGTGATCCTACAAATAACCTGGTTACCATTTGCATATCTTTGTTTTATGTTATGTTGTAACTTCTGATAGCTTTTGCTTTTGTGAGGTTGGTAGAATGGGTTGGAAAAATATCAGGGTTCAACACTGGACCTTTAAGCAGACCCCTAGGATTTGTGCCACCCAAAGTTTCATGTCTGATGTTGCAGATAGTCAGATTTGAAGGCTAAACATAGAGGAGGGATTAAACAGGCAATTTAATAACTAGTAAGTGTGAGATCTAGAGACTTGTTCTTCAAAATCCTGTTTTTAAATCTCTTCAAGGTTCCATATTAATACAGGTAGTCCTCAACTTACGACCACAATTGAGCCCCAAATGTTGTTAAGTGAAACATTTGTTAAGTGAGCTTTGCCCCATTCTATGACTTTTCTTGCCACAGTTGTTAAGGAATCACTGCAGTTGATAAGTTAGTAACCTGATTGTTAAGTGAATCTGGCTTGCCCGTTGACTTTGCTTGTCAGAAGGTCGCAAAACGAGATCACATCTTCCCTACCACTCCAACTCCTGATTATGGCAACCATCTCCAGTGTCTAGTCCACTCCATGTCCTAATGCTGAGATAGCTTTGTTGAGTGAACTAAATGCTCCATAATATGTATGAAATATTGATGTTAAAATGTGTTTAGGGAAAGAGCCACATAAAATGGCTGTGCCCTTCCATCTCACATCATGGCAAAATCAGGGATTAAAGAGAGTAAACATGCATTGGCCTGTCACCCTACCTATTTTGACAGCTCCGGTATTCCTAAAAATGCCTGCTTACTTTCTATCAATGTCAAAGGTTTTTTTAAAGTTTGTTCTGAACTCTGGAATTTGCTATCTTCTGGATTTTCTGGAATACAACTCTCACTATTTCTTGCTTCTATCCTTGCTACCTGCAATGGGTGATTTGATGCCCTCTGCGTTTGGAGGGCTCTAGAATGCTTACATGATTTTAATTCTGTACTCCTTTCCCTCAAATTAGCTGAACATAGACTCGGGAAAGCTTTTTCTATTGATAGACAATAATAAATGAATAAAGCTTTTGCTGTTCATTATGGAAGATGTACAGAAACTTACATGGGCTGGTGCTTTGCCTGAGATCTCAGCCTCATTCAGGTCTAGTATGGTGGCTAGGGCAGGTCCATGAGGCCAGGAGCCATCTGCATTCTGCAGGGATACCAACTTCAAAAGAGGAGATTCTTCTTCCTTAGTTCTGCTTCTTGAGCTGGTGAAAAAGGGGATCTCAGTATTGGAGATGTTCAAAACCCATCAAGGTTTACCTTCAATTTCCTCTTAGCTGGTTTTTTTACATTGAATGTGTCAACTTGCCTGTTCGTATCTTTTGCTGGATGGAGCGATTTTCCCACTAAATACAGAGGCAAAAATCATAGCGTAAGAGGGGAACTACTAATGTAACTCTAGATTACATTAATAACAGTTTGTTCTGAACAATTTCCGCCATGGTGGCGCAGTGGTTAGAGTGCAGTAGTGCAGGCTACTTCCGCTGACTGCCGGCTGACTGCAGTTTGGCAGTTCAAATCTCACCAGGCTCAAGGTTGACTTAGCCTTCCATCCTTCCGAGGTGGGTAAAATGAGGACCCAAATTGTTGGGGGCAATATGCTGACTCTGTAAAACCATTTAGAGAGGGCTGTAAAGCACTGTAAAGCGGTATTAAGTCTAAGTGCTATTGCTATATTATTTACTTATTTAATCAAATCCATAAACGATCATCTCACAAATGTTACCTTCACCTTTTCACTTTTAAAATCCACCCTTATCCAAAATATTTAATTTAACTTTTTACCAAAGAGACTACTCTTAATAAGACGAAATTGTGTTTTAATAAAACCAAATAGGTTTTAAATAAAAGAACGAATCCATTCTGATATTTATATTTTATTTTTGAGTTGAGGCAAGGGAGAAGGGAAACAACGATGTCTGTTAATCCAGGTGTTGTATTTTAGCTTTATTAACCAGAGCTGGAACAACGGAATAAGATCTTTTTTGTGTTATCTGGCTACAGGTAGTCCTCGACTTACAACAATTCATTTAGTGATTGTTCATAGTTACAACAGCACTGAAAAAAGTGATTTATGACCATTTTTCACAGTTATAACTTTTGTACCATCCCCATGATGGTACAATTTTGATCATGTGATCAATAGATTGAAATAGATAATGGAAACCATGGTTTTCATTAACAATAGTTAAGACTCCATGATTTCACTCCATGTTTTCCATGGAGTGAAATTCATTTAAGACATCTTCCCTACCACTCCTCTTGAAAAAGCACCTTTGGGATCATGGACATTTGTGAAAATGGCCTTTTAAAAAATTAGCCTTCCACTGTGATTATGGGAATTACCTTCAACTTCCATTTGTGGTACAGCACATCTCTTTGCCCTCAGGTTGAAAAATGATCCTGACGACTGTGCGCCGAAATATGTTCCATGATCTGATTTGGCAGCTGTAGACATTCCAAAATAAAACATCACAGGACAACTTTTGCAATAAAAGCTGTAATAGCCCAAAATTAATGTTTCCTTCCTTCCGTGTCTTTCCAGTTCTCCATGAGCTCTGGATGGTTTAGATCAGTACAATATTTCTCGACTTTGACAACTTTTAAGATAATTAAAGCAATTAGTCCCTTTTAATAATTTAAACAATACAATTAAAAGACGAACAGCGGTAGATGCAAGCATTTTGTATTGACTCGTCAGTACCAAACTCACAATAACACGGTTAAAATTGGCATAAAATATAGGGTCTAGCAAGAACGTTAATTAAACGTATATGGTGTGCAAGGAACCAACCAGTGACAAACGTTACGCCCACGGAAGGTGTAGACTGACACACAGCTGTTTCTGCACGCACAAAGGAGGCTTCAATCGATGGATGGCAACCGCTTTGGCAAACCGCAGAAAACGAGAGTTCCAGCAAATCATGGCCATAAAATGTCTTCTTCGGCCTTCGCGAGACTTATACTAGCTATGGGTCACCAAGTCAATCCAAACACTGCGTTCAAAGTTTTATTGAGCCACAGGAACTCCGTGGGCGTAAGGTTTGTCATTGGTTGGTTCCTCGCACACGATATATGTTTAATTAACGTTCTCGCTAGACCCTATATTTTATGCCGATTTTAACTGTGTTATTTTAAGTTTGGTACTGACGGGTCAATACGAAATGCTTGCATCTACTGTCTTTGTTTAAACTTTTAAGATTCAACTCCCAGAACTTTTAAGATTCAACTCCCAGAATTCCCCAGCCAAGTGAAGTCCACGTATCTTAAAATTGACAAGGTTGAAACCCCCCACTAGAATTCATTGTTTCAATCAGTCACTAAACGAGAAGGTTTCTAGAGCTCATTATTAGTAACTATAAAACTGCCTGTTTCATTCCTCCCACCCTGTCACAATACTTTACATTTTGTTATCTGCAGCTTCAAAAATAAGACTTTCAGAGGCCCAAATGTTAGGCATTGTCTTAAAGGTCCAATTTTGGATTCCCAACAGTTGTTTCCACCTCAATTCTGCCAGCCTCACAAAAATGAGAGATTACAGCAAAACTCAAAACAACATTACACAAATAATATTCTACATGTATTTATTGTATTTATTAATATGAACAAATGCACCCCATGTTTGATCTTCATACAGAATATAAAGGAAATTAATAAGAACAACATTTCTTTTGCTTGTACAATGACTAACAGGAATTACCTTGCTAGTTATGATACATACTTGCTCCTAGAGGTTTACCTGAACATTTACGGATGTTGCATATATTTTTACGTGATGATCCTGATCGCAGGCAGAGCGCTACTGGCGATCCCATCAAAACTGCAGATGTTCCAAAGTAAAACAGAACACAGGAAAATGTTTTGCAATAGGAACTGTAATAAGACAAGATTAATTTTTCCTTCCTTTGTGTCCTATTCCCCCATGAGCGCTGAATGATCTAGAATAGATCAGTATTTCTCAACCGTGACAACTTTTAATATGGATGGGCTTCAAGTTTCCAGAATTCCCTTCCGGTAGTGAGGTTAAGTTCATACATCTTAAGGTTGCCATGGTTCAGAAATGTTAGCTTAGATCCCAGCAGATGCAGAGTGAATGAGATAGCAAGTCCGAGCTGGAATATGGAAATGTTCCCTGCTGCGTCTCCACACTCTAGTCTGCCTGGCAACTAGCTGCTGAATTCCTATTGGCTACTAACTGACAGCTCAGCCGGCGGGAAGTTACAGCCCCGCCATTGGCTGGCTGTTTTGACAGCCGCTATATAAATAGCGGCTGACAGAAAGCCAGTTCTTCTTCTTGTAGTTACGTGTTCCTAGTTCAGTTGCTGTTACTATTAAAGAGGTTCCACGCTAACACCGTCTCGCCTCAGTTCATGAGTGGTTGTTCTACCAAGCTAGAACATTCCCCTAAAACGATGATTGGCAGCCTGAATTATCTTTTTAAAATGGCTAGAAAGCAGGAGATGTGAGTTCTAGTCTTGTCATGAAGTCAGCTGGGTGACCACTTTCTCTTAATTCTGAGAGGAAGACAATAGCAAACCACTTTTGAAACTTTGACAAGTAAACTTGTCGAGGCAGTCACCAGGTATCAATACTGACTTGAAGGCACAAGCACACACACATACTTCTTAGAATGACCCCAGTCTGTAGTTTAAAAAACTGGGAAAATGGGGAATATCTGCAGCATTATGCAGCTTCATTCATAGTGCATCATTATCCAATTCTTTACCACCATTAAACATTGTGACCCCAAACTACTAAAAAGCTGCCCTTCCATCCCCAGAAGGATAGTAACTTTCTCAAGAAAGATTTGCAGCTGCCTACAAGGAGAAGTCAGAAAAATGCCTGGAAATGGTTTCTTCTCTGAAGGAAAGAAGGAATGGCCTAATGTAGAAATCATTACTGCATTTATTCTTTTAATTTTACAATCAACGATTCCTATTCAGATATTAAACATCCAACAGCCTGACAGCTCAGGAAGGAGGTAAAAAAACCTAGCAATCCAGCTAGGTCATTACAAGAATATGATATGTGGATGATACCTGGCAATCAATAAGAGTGGATACCTGCCACTTGCTCTGCCAACTGCTGGGCAGCTAAAATCCAGGGAGCAATGGGGCTTTTTAACTTAAGTTCCACCTGGCAAGACTCCAGACTATCTGGAGAAGCTCAGCTGCAAATCAGACCCCCATTTGATTCAACAGCCACTCAAGGCCTGGGACTGATCCGCCGTCTTTTGTCCCCGACTCACCTGGAAGGGGGACATCTCGGTGGAGGAGAGGTCCTTGAACTGGCTTGCCCAGCTCCGTGTTCACACCCACGTAAGCTGTCTGGGAACAAACCACCCCAGAGCTCAAGCTTGTCTCTAGCACCAAGAGCCGCTTTTCCTCCACCTTCTCCTTGTCCTCTTCTAATTCCTGCAACAGCGCCTGAGCTGCAAGACGGTGAACAGAGAGCCTGCACAGAAAGGGGAGGGATGGGTAGAGAAAGGGCTGCCATTACGTCCAAATCTTAATTGATTCTCAGTTCCTTCTATATCATGGTTTTCTGCCCAGAGGGTCAGCTGACAGTAAATACAGGAAAAAGTTAATAGTGACTAACTACTTGTTTGCATTTTAACTTGGGAAGCTGAAAAATCTGGGCTAAAAACACTTATCCTTGTTGCCTCTTCTCTGAAAAGAGAAAAAGCAGAGCCTGAATGTACCCCTGGGGGACATGCCAGAACAATTATGAATCCAGCCAAATCTCTTGGCTAAATGGCCTATATGGCTCAGGGCCAGGTTATCTTCGAGACCGCCTTCTGCCACATAGCTCCCAGCGACCGGTAAGATCCCACAGGGTTGGGCTCCTCCAGGTCCCGTCAGCTAAACAGTGCCGGCTGGCGGGCCCACGGGGGAGGGCCTTCTCTGTGGCTGCTCCGGCCCTCTGGAACCAGCTACCCCCTGAGATCTGGACCACCCCCACCCTGCTGGCCTTCCGGAAAGCGATGAAGACCTGGCTCTTCCGGCAGGCTTGGGGCCATTGATCTCGCCTCTGTAATTGGCGAGGTCCGGCCATGAAACGGTATGTATGAGTTTTTAACTGTTTTTAACTGTTTTTATTATGGTTTCTTTTAATGGTTTTTTATATTGTTGTGAGCCGCCCAGAGTCCCTTGGGAGTTGGGCGGCATACAAATTTAATAAATAATAATAAATAATAAAATAAAGGATATGAATCCAGAGGGCAAGAGATGGCACACACATCTAAGCAATAAAGTTGATTAAGGTGGTGGCTTCCTACTTTCATTTGGCATTAACATACAAAGGACATATAATCTCCAAGAGGAAATGACTCTGCTAGGTGAAAAGCACCTCTCTTTGAATCAACAAAACAGCTACATTTTTTTCTTGGTTCATAAGCTACTTATCATGGCTGCATCGTGTGTGAAAAGATAGCTAGGAGCAGCTCATGAAGAAACTCTGTGAATCTGAAAAAAGAGGCATCTGCTTCAGGATTCAGAGAAATATTTTGGATGTGCTGCCACTGACTCACTCATGTGCCTCTTTTAAAGGGTTTGTTCAGACTTGGGTTCTACCTCGAAGGAAAGGTTCTGGGTTCTACCTGTCTGTCTTCTCAAGTTGGAGTGAGAACTTTGTTGTTTCTGTCGGAGTCTCATTTTGGAAATTATACCGAACAACGGCTGTCCCCTCCATGGAGCCTGATGTCTGTATAAAAACAAAAGGAAGGAAGGGGAAAAGAAGGGAAATTCTTTCTGAGAATCAGGATGTTCTAGGATTAGAGCTGCGAAGGGAGAGCAACTGAATACCCTTAGCTGAGCCAGCGCAAGGCATAGTCTACACCACAGGACGGAGGATTTCTCAGGTTGGTGGGCCTCAGGTGGATCACTTGCCTGAAGTTGGCCCCGGATCTGGGCATAGATGAGGCAGCGCTGACCTTGGAAAATGAACTGAGGGCCTGAACCCACAAGTTTGGCCTCAAGGCCAGAAGGCAACTCCCAGCTCAGAGAGATCCCCGACACTGCTGGCTGAAGGGCCTTCTTCAGACTTTGCAAAGCCTGCAGGAAACAGGAATTTTATGAAAAAGAAATATAAGATTTCAGGATCCTCTGAGAAATAAAATACAAAATTTACTTTGAAAATGTTAAGGTTGTTACTGCTCTAGCTTTAAGATTATAAAAACAATCAACATTTTGGCTGCACACGACGTTCTATTCTGCTCCCGCTCCTCATGACACAGTAAGTCCTCTGGACTGTGACTGGTAATAATATTGGCAAAACAAAACTACTTGACTGAAAACTGAATATAAACTGCAGCTTCTGGCTGCAAAGAAGGCAAATGCAGTTTTATACTGCAACTGCAGAAGAATAATTTTCAAGTCCCTGGAAATAATTATTCAACTATATTCTGCTTTGTACAGACTCCACGTTGAATGCCATGTCCAGTTCTGGCCATTACTCTTTAAGAAGGAATGAAAAGAACCAAGCAGATTCAGAGGAAGACAGGAAAGAAGATCAGGGAATTAGAAACTAAGCTCTGTGAAGGTAAATTGAAGGCGCAGAATATGTTTAGAACTCAGAAAAGATGGTTGAGGAGGGATACAGTGGAACTCTTCAAATATCTGAAAGGGACTGCAGAATTAGTGATGAATTGGGTGGCCTTAAAATATCTAAATAAATTAATACATTGCCTTGAGCTCCTATGAAAGGAAGGATATAAATCTAAACAAAGAAGAATGATTATGTTTTATTCCAGAATGCAGGGTATGGAATAGTGGATTCAATTACAGGAAGACAGATTCTGATTTAAAGTTAAACAAAACTTTCTGATAGTAAGAGAAATTCTGCAGTGGAACCAACTGCCTAGAAAAGTAAATAGGCTTCTGTTCATTTGATGTGTTCAGATGGAGGTGAAACAAGTTGTTTTAATTAGGATTCCTGTTCTGAAAGGGAATTGGACTGAATAGCCTAAATAGTACCTTCTGTGATTCTATGAATTATATCTTGCAACTTTGATTAATACTGGACAACCCATGACCCACTGGGTCATTGTTTCAGAAATATTTCTGTACCTAGTAGCATACAGATAGATTTTATCCCATCTGATGAATTCCAGTTTAGAAAGAGCTGTCATACAGGTAATATTTGACTAACAATCACAATTGAGCCCAAAATGTCTTCTACTAAGCGAGATAATTGTTAAGTGACTTTGCCCCATTTTACAACCTTTTTGCCACAGCTGTTAAGGGAATAACTGCAGTTGTTAAGTTAATAACATGGTTCTTAAGTGAATCTAGCTTTCCCATTGACTTTGCTTGTGAGAAGATTGCAAAAGGTTATCACATGACCCTAGGACGCTGCAACTGTCATAAATATGAACCAGTTGCCAAGCATCCAAATTTTGATCACATTACCAGGGGGATGCTGCAATGGTCACAAGTGCGAAAAATGGTCATACAGCACTTTTTTCAGTGCTGTTGTAATTTTGAACGGTCACTAAACTTATAAGTTGAAGACTACCTGTAATAACTTTATTATTAATCCCCAAGCTTCCAAATAACAAGGAGACAAGGATCTATATCTGCTACCCCAAAATATGTTCCTATACTTGTGCCTTGTGTAGAACATGGATTATAAACCAAAATAAACAATGGGTTTTCACATTAGTTCCTGTTAGCACAAAAGAACTGAATCCATGTAATTTCTGATGCCTCCCTTTATCTCAAAGGTATTAAGCCACTGCAACTGAAATATTAAAAACTTATAATTAAGTTTTAGGCAGCCTAAAAGATGCTAAATCCTGGAACTATATATCAATGACATGCAGCAAAGCATGTCAAAAGTTATTTAAGAAGAAGAGACCTCACCTTGGCCTGCATGCGTTCTTTGCCAGTGATGAATTCGGCACTGCCTCCAGCAGCTCGAGCAATGCCTTTGACCAGAGCCGTTGAAGCCCCTTCCCCAATGCCAAAGGAGAAGCACCTGTTTGGTGAGGAAGGAAGAGGACAGAAGCTGATGGAAACCAAGCGACAAGAACATCAAGAAAATAATTTCATCCTCTCTTCTTACCTACTCTGTGTGCCTTTGACATATAGCCATGCTGGCCACATGACCATGGAAATTGTTTTTGGACAATGCTGGCTCTCTCAGCCAAGAAACGGAGATAAGCACTATGCACTAGAATCGGACACGACTGACAGGGAAACTTTTACATTTCCT
This sequence comes from Thermophis baileyi, assembly GCA_003457575.1. NCBI lineage: Eukaryota > Metazoa > Chordata > Lepidosauria > Squamata > Dipsadidae > Thermophis > Thermophis baileyi. The sequence continues at coordinate 610,563 of QLTV01003095.1, forward strand.
TACCTATGGAAGTGACTGTTATGTCGAACTTCAGCAATGACCTCATTTGTATTGGACACTTCTCCATCAGTGAACACAAAGATCTGTGGAGATAGAGAGCAACTTGAAGTGAAAATTGTAAAGGGCAGGGAGAAGAAGATTAGAAGCAGGCAAGAAGAAATTTAATTTAAACTTCCTATGGCTTGTCAAAGAGACAACAGGACTGGAACAAAGCCAAGGATTTGCTTAACAATCTCAACATTATTATTATTATTATTATTATTATTAATTATTATTATTATTATTATTATTATTATTATTATTATTATTATTATTATTATTATTATT
>QLTV01003095.1:610910-624818 GCA_003457575.1 Thermophis baileyi
GGCAAATCAAGTCCTTTTACTTCGCCTCATTTTTTTTTAATTTTGCCATTTAAAATTATTATTATTATTATTATTTATTGTATTTCTATGCCGCCCAACTCCCAAGGGACTCTGGGCGGCTACATTCCACAAAATGGCTTAGCTGTAGATATGGTGACCTGCTCGCTCTGTGTATAGTTACTGTTTTTGTTCTATCAATGTTCGTGAGGTCTGAGTAACAGTATGTTGGCTTGAGAAGTAGTCTCTAGATTTGAAATTTTAACCTGATAAAAATAGCACAAAAAAATTTGGAGTGAAATTTACCTTGGTTTTCTTGGTGGCATATTGACCAAAATATGTCCAAACTGATCAATAGTATTTACCATTAATAAAGAATGCTGCATATACAGTAGTATTGGTATAACTGAGACTGGTCACCTAGTTCAGTGGTCCCCAACTTTTGCAGCTCGGCTGGGGGTGGAGAAGACGGGAACTGGGCTGCATGAGTGGTGGGCTGGTGTGTGTGTGTGTGCGCACAGCTCCACTCATGCAAGAGAGAAAAGAAGCCTTTGGGGCGTGGTTTCACCAAAAGCTTTTGCAAAGGGACAGAAGGCCTGAATCTGTGTGAAATTGCTCCTCTAAAGCCTTTTGTCCATTTGCAAAAGCTTTTGGCACGAAGAAGAGAAGCCTTTGGGGGCACAGTCTCGTGCTCCTTCAGACTCACCGAGGTTGCCCAATTCTCCAAAAGCAGATCAGTGTGCAGGCAGCTCACTCAATCAGGAAAGCTGAGCAAGGCACTCTCGTCCCACTCAGCCTCTGCTTTCACAGCTCCGCTTTTGGAGCATCGGGAGCAGGTGGCTTGGTGGCCCAGCGGGGGAGGGGGGGAGAGGGGCACTGGGTCACGCGAGTGCTGGATGCACATGTGCACAGCTACACTCACGCAAGAGAGAGGTCTTTGTGGTGCTGCTCGTGTGAGTGGATCTGCGTGCACTCACCAGCCCACCTCTCATGCAGCCCAGTTCTGAATAGGCCACGACCTGGTAGTGGGCCGCCACTTGCGGGTTGGGGACCCCTGACCAGTATTTTCCCTATCTTATTAAAAGTGGCATGTGAAGACTTTAATGATCTAATGCCATGATGGGCTGTGGAGGTCAATATTTATGGGCCCACCAGGTGATAATTATTACATTTGGAAGAATGTAAGAGTATTAAATGTAGGGAATGCAGATTAATGGAATAAATGGAAGGAAAACAGAAATGTACCTGTGAAATTAAGAACAAGAGAAGGATGTAATAGATCTAAATGAAGGTCTTGTAGAATAGAATTGCTTTATGTAGAGAAATGAAAGTGAACATTTAATTATGGATGAAAGGTCTCAATTGTATGTTAGAAAATATAAATTGGTCTCATCTATTTGGTTGCAAACCATGAAAGGGACTAACATGACTATGTTTGTAACACTTACAGCATATAATAAAAGTAAAGCTTCCTTCTAAGAGTCCTTATATTGGTAGTTATGGGCATTATTATGTGCTTTTCTATAAATCTTTTTGTGCTCATGCATAAATCCTGATTCTATCTAAAAAGAAAGATCTTATTAGAATTGAATACCTGTCGAGGATGTCCTTCAAAGCATGGCTGGCTGTAAATAGCCTTCAGGGGTTTTACAATCTCTGTTCCTCCCAAGTCACAACGCAGCTCTTTCACACGTTGGACAGATGTATCCATGGTCTGCTGGGTATATTTAACACTCTGCCTGTGAAGGGTGCCAGAGAGTGAAAGCTATTACTAAGCTAAACCAAGTTCTCCCAAACAACCTTTTATATATTCCCCATATCCACAAGAATCTACTCTTCATCATCTTGCTTTTCATAGCCTTAAAGCACAACCACACAGATCAAAGCCATTCTTTGTAATTTATCATCCTTAATATGCTAAGAAGTATAGAGAACCCAAGGGCACTTATATGGCTATCGAGAAGGCCAAAGAAGACAAGAGAATACCTCCTTAGGACCCAATAGGAGATCTCAAGTTCATGAACTTTCACCCAATTATAATTTTCATTATAATTCATGATAAAGGAGGAAACATTGGGAGAAATCAAACTATGCTTACTTAATGTTCCTTTATGTCAGTAAAGTTTTTGTGCTGGCATTATTTCCTTTTGGAGTACCGGCTCTCAAAAGTGAAGTGGGACACTACAATCCCAAAATCTCACATGCTCTTGGTCTATGATAAAGCTTTCAGATGATTTTCAAGTTAAGAAAATGGTTTTCAAAGAAGTGGTACATGCAGGACACATCACTGTGCAATTTTTTTCTTCTACTCCTAATTTAAGGATTTTGGAGTTTCTTCTATTTAATCCCGTATTTCTTTTAAAAGCAAATTATCCATTTGATTCTTTCCAAATATATTTTACATAACAAGTAGGAGCTGGAGAAACCAAGAAATAAAAAGATGGACAAAAGGCATCTTTTAATACTCACGGGTAAAATGAGTCATAAGTAGAGCCAAAGCCATAGATATTGAAGTAACATCCCAGAGGGAGACTCTTTAGCAAGAAAATCAAGGTCTCCTGAAATGGTACAGGGGGAGAGAAACATCTGGAGTCACTTTAGATATTCCAGCACATCCTTTCAGATTCAAAACGGCAGTTTCCATATTTATCTCTACTTTTCTGAGGTCCTCCCTTTGCAAGGTCAACTGTTGTGTTTGAATGTAGGTTAAAGGGATTTGGGCTTCAATTATCACCCCAGCTCTCACTTTGTGACCTTCCCTAGACACTAAATCCATTGTACTTCACAGAATTGTTTTTATAGGTCAGAGGGAAAGGAACCATGTACAGCAGCTTAAGCACCTTGAAATATCTGAGGAAATTCTACACAGGCAATACATGTGGCCTATAAATATTGTAGACCAGCCTTTTCTTCACCACAGACCCCGTTTAAATATCTTTTGTGGCCATAAACCATGGCCATGGACGCCCCCCAAGACAACTCACAATTTAAATCATGATATTTCTTCAAGACTTCACGGACCCCCTGTGATGACATAGCAGCCCCACAGGGGTCCGTGGACTGCAGGTTGAGAACCACTGTCCTAGACCACTTTTCATTCTCCATCTTCAACAATCCAACTGATTCACCCACTCATCCACCTTTAAAGTACCTTAGCGCTCTCGATGCGTGATTGTGAGCCAAAACTGTTACCCATGATGGTACCCATGCTGCCAGAGCGATCCAGCAGGAAGATAAACTCTCCAGGAACACATTGACCTGCTTTGGCAGCTAGAATGTTTGGGTACAGGCTTAGCAGGAGGGCTGGGTCTCCCATCAATGAACCTATATTTGCAGGAAGAAAGCAAGCAATAGGCATTTTCAAACGAAGTCCAGGCAGAAGAAGAACATCATGGCTTCAAAACCTAAGGGACTGGTTTGGACAAAACTCAACAGCACTTTTCCGTGTGGCTGTTGATAAAAACAGGATCGCCAACATGATCACCAATGTCTGATGATTGATATGGCAGAAGAAGAAGAAGAAGGATGAGGATGAGGAGGAGGAGGAGGAGGAGGAGGAGGCATTTTCACTCAAGGCAAGATTCCTCCAATTCTTAGGACTTCCACTTCAGCCACATGATAGTGTCACTACATTCATTTTAGTTTGTCAGCAGGACTCTTATTCTGAAACAACAATGTACACTGATATGCAGTCATGTAATACCTGTACTGTGCATGTGTTAATCTTTCCTTTGTTCTCTTTGTTCTTCACCATGTAGACACAGACGTAGATGTTCTTATTTTTGTTTTGAAAAATATATTACTTTTATTCTTTCCTGGACTCCGGTCTTATTCATGAGGATTGAGGGCAGGGAAACAAGATTCATTTCACCTCTAATTATTTTTCTCCGCAACAGATAGCTTATGCCAAAGATAAAGAACCTGTGTTCCTCCATATGTTGCTGAGTTGCATCTCTCAGCATCCTTCACTCATAGGCCTAGTAAGAGGGATTGCTGAGAACTGTAGTGCAGAGGCATAAATTCCCACCTCTGCCTTCAACTTTGCTTACCTGGGGCAGCTCCAGATTTCCCAGTCTCTAAAATGGCACTGGTCTTGTGCACATCTTCATAATATATCAGCAGTTCCACATCACGATCAAATTGGTGCCCTTTAGCCAAGGAGACCTTTGGGAAGATAAGTGAAACCAAAGTGCTTGCAGGTTGTAGTTCTAACATTGTGGTAAACCCCAGGCCATGAATTCTTATAGCAAATGCTATGCTAAGTAGCTAAGACAAGGAAGTTGCTTAAGATTTTGTTATGTAAATACTGCCGTGCCTTAAGTCTTCCATTAAGGGAGGATCCCTTTTAACTCTGATAGGAGCACCCAGATACCTAGCCATTTGGCCCAAGATCTGTTTAGCCTTGCAAGCTCATCTACCCTTTGTGAGAATGGCCATATAAACAACCTGGTGTCCTCTCATTTGCATAAGCCATGCTTTCTGGGAATGATAGGACTGGGAGCATAACATATCCGAAGACTACCTGATTGGGGAACATGCAACTGGGAATCTTTTGGCCAGCACAGTCAGCCCTTGGAGTCCTAAATAATATCATCAGGGCAAGTGAGTGTGGGATTTGTTCATTATTTCTACATAAATAATATGCTTTATTTATGTACAAATAATTATTTGAGAAACCATGTACATATAATCCTTGACTTACAACCACAATTATCACATAATCTCAGTCGTTGAGCAAGACCCCCATATGACTGCTTTGCTCAATAGCTACAATCCCAGCAGAGAGAGACACTTGCGTGCAGCTTGTGCTGGACCTGCCTGAAGCCCTCTTCACTCCTTTCCTTATAGCAATAGCAATAGCACTTAGACTTATATACCGCTTCATAGTGCTTTACAGCCCTCTCTAAGCGGTTCACAGAGTCAGCATATTGCCCCCAACAATCTGGGTCCTCATTTTACCCACCTCGGAAGGATGGAAGGCTGAGTCAACCTTGAGCCGGTGAGATTTGAACCGCCGAACTGCAGCTAGCAGTCAGCTGAAGTAGCCTGCAGTGCTGCACTCTAACCACTGCGCCACCTCGGCTCCTTAAACTGCTTCTCTGCTCAGGAGCTGAAAGTCTTCTCTGCCAAACTCCAAGCAGGATTTTTAGCCCCTGAACAAAGAGACATTTGTGCAAGGCCTGCACTGGGCCTGTCCGATCCTTCAGGCACCCCACACTCCTCGCCTTACCACCCAGTCTCTCTGCTTATATTTTGGTGCCCTCTTGTCTCTGGGGGCTGGCTGGAAAAACTGTCTGCCAAAGGAGTTCAGCTCCCCTCAATGCACGAAAGGGAAATCCTTTGATTGGGTGCAAGAATGCAGCTCTTTCAGCCAGCATCTATAGACCAGAGGGAGCCCTTTCAGCAGATGCAGTAGCTTACAACTACTGACTTTCTGGGAAAGCCAGTAGAGAAGATTGCCAATGACAATTACATGATTGAGAGGTGCTTGGCAACTGGTTGTAAATGTGGTCAGGTTGCCAAGCAACCAGACAGTGATCACATGACTGTTGGTGTTTTGCAATGGCCAGAGATGCTTTATGGCTGTAAAGCAGGGGTGTCAAACTCAAGGCCCAGGGGCCAGATCCAGCCCGCAGGATGCTTAGATCTGGCCCGCAGTGCCGCCCTGGAAACAGCAAAGGACTGGCCTGTGGTGCCTCTGCCAGCGAAAACGGAGCTTGGGAGGGCCGCATGTGGCCCTCCCCAGCTCTGTTTTCGCTGGCAGAGGGTTGCAGGAGGCCATTGCAGCCGAAAACGGAGCTCGGGAGCCCATTTTCTCTGTCAGAACGCTTGGACCACCACAGGTGCCCTTGACACGAGTGACATCGAGCTGGCCACGCCCACTCCTGCGCCCCCCCCCCGAGGTCAAACACAACCCTGATGCAGCCCTCAATGAATTCAAGTTTGACACCCCTGCTGTAAAGCATCCTTTCCTAGGCTATCGTAATTCTAGATCATCATTAAATAAATGAAGTGTTAAGTCGAGCATTACCTGTAGCTCTTACTTCACAGCAGACCAAAATTTTTCAGCAGTTCTAAAAGGAACTACATCTGGCAGCTCCTATACATTTAGAGCCCTCTATTGGGGCAGCAGCACCACTGCTTTTCAGCATCAGTCTTAATCCGACATCCTATTTTTGTTTTTTTCCTCTAAAAGTCAGTTCAAATGGAGTGAACAATCCTGTATTTCATTTGGTTGTTGGGTTCATGCAGACTATTGATGTGCTGTATGAAGTGTGCAGGTGCTGGAAAAATACTTTTTACCCAAGGTTTCTCCCAATCCAAATCTTTAGATCCCGAGCAGCCTTACCTGGGCAGCAGTGCGATCCTCTGACATATTTTGTATAAGACTGCATTTTGAGTCCACCCGGTTGATGCCATAGGGGGACTCCACCTTGGCACTGAGGCTGAGGGTGTAAGGCAGAGCTTCTTTGGACACTCGTGGTATCTGCTGGGAAACAGTGCCTCCTTCTGAGCCTGCTAACAGAAAACACATGTGAGGCTCTGCCTATAGAAAGTGGGGAGGTTCCTGGGGGATTCCCAGAATCTGGGGCAGCAGGACACCACCCGAAACAGGAAAGTGGCACTGTGGTGCTGGGATTATTAGGTTGGACCAAGACAGCTCAGGTTCAGAGTCCTGTATGGCCACAATCTTCACTCTGATTTTCGATTCCAGCAGATGCTTTGCTTGGACTCCAAAGCTACACAGGGAGGCATATGATTACTACTTGGCTACCACAGAAGAAACCAATGATAAATCACTCCTGCCAAGAAAAGGAGCTGTCCATGAAGCCATAAGGCAGTGATGGCGAACCTTTTTTGGTCTGCGTGCCAAAAGGGGGTGTGCGCGCGCGCGCTCACACCCATTCCCTCCCCCCACGCATGTGCACAACCCCCCACGCTGCCTCCTGCACATGCACCCCCCCCCGCGAATGCGCAAAGGCCTCACTGAAGCCTGGGACGGTGAAAAACGGCCCAACGGGCAAACCGGAAGTTCGGAAAAACGCACTTCCGGTTTGCCCGTTGGGCTGTTTTTTGCACTCCGGGGCTTCAGGAAGCTTCCCTGAAGCCTCCGGAGGGCAAAACGGCCTTCCCCAAGGCCAAAAATCAGCTGGCCAGCGCGCACATGCACACTGGAGCTGACATAGGGCAACGCCTCGCGTGCCCTCTGATATGGCTACGCGTGCCACCTGTGGCACGCGTGCCATAGGTTCGCCATCACTGCCATAAGGAATCCTGCTCAAATTGGAGGACATGTAATCGTGTCCTAGTCTCCCAGACTGCAACTCCAGCCTACTTCATGAAGATGGTGTGAGAAGAAAATAGGAAGGGAAGAAAAGCACTGTATATTACTATTTTTTAATTTGGAAAGGAAAATAATGGGATGTGATAGCTGAAGGTCTCTAAGTTCTTTGCACCTTCTTCTACTCATCTGGAGGGCACCATCTTGCAAAAGTCTGGTCTAGTAACTGCACACCATTTTGAGCTGTATCCAATCCATTAGTAAAAATAAAGAAAATTGTAAAATTAAATGGAAAGGATCAATGGCAGTATGCCTCTTTCTCAAGCTTCTTATTTCAAGAGTTTATTGTTTTAATGGCAAACTATAGCTGTGTTTGCACAATATGACTGAAACACTGCTAAGTGCACATCCCCAAAGAATGTACAGAGCATGTCAACTCCTATGCAAGCATCGTACATTATGCCTTCATGTCTTGTATGAATCCAGCCACAACTGTTGGTTTTTAGGATGAAGCTGAGTTAATTGTCCCAGTGCTTGACACCATTGAGCAGGGACAGCAGGAAAGGAACCCATTGGAGGCTTTGCTTTGGGGACTCCATGCTGGACTTGGGAATATAGTTAGTTACCTGCAGGAACATAGCGGGGGTTCAAGACAGCTGGCAGGACAAAACGGACGGCATCATCTGGTTCCACCGCTAGTGCTTGAACGTAGCGCAGTTTCAATGTGGCTTCCCCACCAGGAGGAAGATTGCCCAGGTTGCACGTGAAAATGTCACTGGTGTTTTCTTCTCTCTCAAGCAGGAAAGCCTGACGGCCTTCGCTCAGGGCATCTTCGTATTCTTGCTCTGCCTGTGTTGAAGAAGAGGGAGAAAGAAGCAAGAACAGGATAAGATCACTGATTAAAGTGGTCACAAATAAAGTGCCTCTGGGACTTGGGATTTTAAAAAAATCCCAGCCAGCAATGGCAATTCACTTTCATAATGTTGTCAAGAAGATTACATGTGTTTCCCCGAAAATAAGACCCTGTCTTATATTTTTTTGAACCCTGAAATAAGCGTTTGGCCTTATTGCCATGCACTCAAATGCCCGATTGGGCTTATTATCAGGGGATGTCTTATTTTGGGGGAAACAGGGTAGTTATCAGACACGGAGTTTAGTAACCTTTCCAGATAGTCTTCCTTTCAAATGAAAAACACATTCACATGTGTGGGAAGTTACTATTCCTACCACCACTTACCTTTCATTATAGTAGAGGAATAAACGTCATCAAGAAAATATATCAAACCTGAAGGAAATGTATTTAAGGAAATGTTTAGCATAGCTGATTGTGACGTATAGATACAATCTGGGTGCAGCGATATAACCTCTTCTGCCTTCCCAAAACTATATCCTTGTATTCTGAAATGTTTTATTACTTTGTACCTGCTTCTTCTCTCGGATCTGGGCCTCAATCCGTGTCCCACCAATCAGACCTTCAAAGGCATAGACTGCGGCTTCATCATCCAGAGGGAAGACAAAGGTGGCCTCCACTGAATTCTTTTCCTCATTCTGGTACTGGAGTTCTGATACTACGTCAGCCACGAAACCTCGTATAATGACATCCACAGAAATGCTTTTCAAAGGCACTGGGGTGTGGAAAAGAACAAAAAGAAGATAGTTAACTCACTATCTGGCCTGGCCCAGAGCAGAAAACCCCGTGCTAAGAGTTAACTGTTGAAAGTGCTGGCAAGATGTCTTTTGTAGGTGTTATGCCCCTACCCCAAGATCTGTAACCCCCAAATCATTATTAATGTATGGGATTTATATGGCCACCCATCTCACATGTGTGACCCTGGGCAGCGTACATAATTAAAAAACGAACAATCACAAAATCCAATGATCAAAACCAATTAAAAACCGCAAAAACTACGGTAACAAAAAGGCAGGGGGAACACCTTCTAAGCTTACCGTATATACAATGCAACCATTTAAGGAGCTCTACAATTGCATGGGATTCACAAGCTAGATGCATATACAGGTTTTGAGGGCCCTTTCTGAGGGCCCTGCAGGATGGGGCTAGCTTCACCTCAGGGGAAAGTTGTTCCAAAGGGTGGGTGCCCCAATAGAAAGGCTCTCTTCCTGGAGAGGCTGTAAAGCATTGTGAAGCGGTATATAAGTCTAAGTGCTATTGCTATCCCGCTGAGGGAGACCTAACATGGACTTTTTAATTTGTTAACTAAAATAGTTACTTTGTATTTTAATTTAAATTATTTTTCTCTCTTTTAAAATGGCGTTAAGGCTCATTACAGGCTGGAATGTAGGAGAAGTTTTTACCCTTTTGCTGTATGGATTGATTGATAGTTTCTAACGTTCCTAAACTGAAAAGATAAACTATAGAAGGGAGGGCATTATCTCCTGATAAGAAAAAGTTTGTTAGCTGCTAATTGGCTGGCGTCTGGTTTGTCTCTTCGTGAACTCCAAACAACCTTTTCCTTGCTAACATCTTAAATTTTACGCCTCTTCTGACACCAGATCTCATTTAAATGGACATACATGTAACATGTTTGACTATATGTAGCTGATTTATTGTAGGAGGGGTTACTTTTATCCTGTCCAATCAACTTTTCCTCTTGCATTGTCCTCGTTGTGTTAATATAAAATGGAATGTAAGATAAGGATTTGGGTTCCCCTTCTTTGAATGAGAGGAATCCCCTCTGTCTGAGTATTCTGATAAATTGTCATTAAACAATCTTCCTGTCTCAGTCTGACTCATTGGAAAATATGCATACTGAGCTGCGAGCCTAAAAAAAGACATATTTGGCCTTCACTGCTAAACAAAGTTCATTGGCTGACTGGACCCACAGCGTGCCATTTCTGCCGGATATGATGGAATGGATAAATGGAGTTGGGGAGAGGCGGTCCCTCAAATAACCTGATCCTGTGCCATGTCGGGTTTGAAAAGTGATACAGGTAGTCCTCGACTTACAACAGTTCATTTAGTGACTGTTCAAAGTTACAACGGCACTGAAAAAAGTGACTCATGACCCTCTCAGTTACAACCTTTGAAGCATCCTTAAGGTCACGTGATCAGAATTCAGATGCTTGACAACTAGTTCACTTTTATGACGGTTGCGCTGTCATCCCCTTTTTTTCGACCTTCTGACAAGCAAAGTTAATGGGGAAGCCAGAGTCACTTAACAACTGTGTTACTAACTTACCAACTGCAGTGATTCACTTAACAACTGTGGCAAGGAAGGTCAAAACTCACTTAACAAACGCCTCAACAACAGAAATTTTGGGCTCAATTATGGTAGTAAGTCGAGGACAACCTGTAATTAGCATTTTGAATTGGATCAGGAAGCAAACTGGCAACCAAAGCAGCTCACAGAACAGAGGTGTAATTTATGCAGGTCTTGGAGCACACAAAGCTGTCTACCTTGTTGTATTTTGCACCAGCTGAAACTTCCAGATACTCTTCAAGGGCAGAGTATACAAATGACCAGCAAAGCTATAGAATTAAAATCATAAACTCAAACACACCATAGCTTCCTTTTTAAGTGATATGCAACTTTCCATTTTACTCAACCTTAACTGGCAATCAGATACTCAGTTTACCTGGCACTTTAAAGGATGTGAGAAGGCCACATCGATGCATAATTGATGGAGGAGAAACAAGGCACACCAACTGTGGAAGACAAAAAAATATTACCCCCCCTTTTTTAAGAGAATAGTATATTCCCACATCATTTATAATTCATTTCAACTAAAAAAAAAAAGATTTTCTGACATGGTACAGGGACTATTTTAACTAAGCAAAATGGTTCATCTGGCCAATTCCTGGTAGTGAATTCTTTCATTTTTAGCCATTGTTATCTTGCGTCTTCTGTGAATTAGCTAGAGGTTCGATGGCCCATAACACAAACCAGGAATAACCGTGTTTCCCTGTTTGCACTGTCCATTATGTCACATCTGCAATCAGAAAGCCAGCAGAGAATAATCGAATAATCAAATCATAGGACAACAAGGGACGTTTGAGGTCTTAGTTTACCTCTATAAAATCATGGGTTATTTACTGACCCTGTATGCATCACGATAAGCCAAATTAAACAAGCCATATTGTAGTTTAATTCAGTTTGTGAATTCATCCAGAGAAAGATTTCCTGCAGCTAAAGCCAGATAAAACTTTGCTTTCTTCAGCAGAATCCATTACTGTAATGGAATTGTTTTTTCTGTTCTGTTAAAGCCACTGAGATTGAACATCATCCAAATTATAAAAACCACAAACAAACAACACTTTAGCTATCTCTATGCAATGAAAAGCTAACACAGCATCCCACTGGCATAAGAAGGATTTGAGAGAAAATATTTTCATGCTTTTCTTCAGGGGAGCAGATTTCAAAATAAGTGCAAATAGATACAGCCGCTATCACTTCCTGCTACATGACATGACTTTTCTGGATAGTTCGATATAAGAGATAACAGCAAATGCAAAAAACTCAAGCTAGATATTCTTTCTATAACGTAATTGTGTATTGTCATCCTATAAGGTAGACCAGACAGGTCACAAAAATGACTCCACCAGAAGTCTAGAATATATTTTAATGCAGCTTCTTCTCCATTTGTTGTCTTAACAGCTTCTAGGTGGCTTCTCCATAGTCATATTTGTGGCTCCCTACACATATCAAGGTAAGAGAGAAAGACATTTCCCAAATATTTAATACACCAATCTAAGTTAAAGCTAGGAATTGAAACCTTCCAGAGCTTGTTTGATTCCCATAAACATCACTAATTATCAGAAGTTATGGGAACTGTAGTGTAACAACTGGCCATTTTGCTTGCTCTGATTTATGAGGTTAACTAGACTCCTGGAAGTCATTCTTGAGGGCAGTGAATTTACTAGATTTTAGGCAGGGCTGTTAGCCAACTCTGGAGAAGGTAAGAGGCTTTGATCAGGGACTTAAGCATGCAAAATATGAATTTTATAACTGAAGTTTTCTGTTCCTGAACCAACAAAAGGAAATGAAAAAGAGTCATTACAAACAGATGAGGCATTAATCAAGAATTTTAAAGGGGAGGGGAGAAAGGAGAAAGCAAACATCTAAAATGTTTTTTGTACTTTTCCCCCAACCCACAATTAAATTGCTTCTCTGTTACACAATAGGCATATCTGCAGCAGATATTTTTTGATACAATATGGATACCTTGAAGAACTGCATCATCCTCTGATTGATGGGGAAGTTTTCTTGATAGCAATTGGAATGGAAACATTGGCTTCTCAGCACTAGTCTAATAGACATTCTGTCTCATTCTTCACTTTCTTTAGGCAGCAGGAATCCACCTAGTGTCCACTGCCAGTCAAAGATTTTGAAAGTTCAGCCTGCATAAACATCTAGAAACGAAGTGGGCCTGGGTAGGGGCTGAGGACAGAACCACTTGCCATAGACCTGATTTCTCCAACCGGATGCTATTAAAGATCTTGTTGGACTGAAATTCCCATAATCTCCAACAACCCTACTTTGGAATATGGATGTTACAGTCCAATGCAGGCTGAGGGCTGTGTTGAAATTCTAGATTTATGGTAGGGGTAAATTCTCAGAGAGCCAGTTTGGTGCAATGGTTAAGGCATTGGGCTAGAAACTGGGAGACCCTGAGTTTTAGTCCCACCTTAGGTATAGAGCCAGCAGGGTGACCTTGCGCCAGTCAGCCTTTCTCAGCCCTAAGAAGGAGGCAATGGCAAACCGCTTCCAAAATTTTGCCAAGAGAACTGCAGCGATATTGTAAGATGAGTGGAAATTTGCCTAATTATTAGCTTATTAACAATCAGAGGCATTTGTAAGCTATGGATGAACTTCCACCAGAATGTGCCTTTGCCACTTTTTAACATCTGCCAACAAGAGCTGACACAAATAGGCTGACCACAAATGTCTCTTATACAGACTACTGATAGGATGTGGCTTTAACACTTGGCTAAAATACATTGCAGGCCAGCCCATAACTAGAAATTTAATGATATTTACCTTAAACAGTGGTTAGGGGCCTACAGACACTCAGGGTCTAGAGGAGAATGAAGTTTATCAGTAGCGTAGTAAACACCACATCCAAGGATAGTCAACTTATACGGTAATGAAGTAGGAGTAACTACCGGTAGTTAATAGAGTATTACTGCTTCAGACAGGAAGGCAGCGTAGAGAATGGTAAAGATGGCAGAAAAGATTATTGGCAGTTCACTTCTGTCTATCCAGGACATGGCATATAAGCGATACTTGAGCAGGGTCCGCAGTATTGTCTGGGATGCTACACATCCTCTTCACAACCTGTTTTCCTTGTTACCTTCTGGGAGGGGGCTTCGTGGTATCCGAAGCAGAACATCCAGATTCAGTCAGTTTTGTTGCATACAGCATCAACCTTGTAAACTCTCAAGTTTCCTCTTTCCTTTATGTATTCAAAATGGACAGTGATTAATATTTACACACACACACACACACACACACACACACATGTATGTATGTATGTATGTATGTATGTATGTATATGTATATGTATATATATATGTATATGTATATGTATATGTATATGTATATGTATATGTATATGTATATGTATATGTATATGTATATGTATATGTATATGTATATGTATATGTATATGTA
>QLTV01003095.1:636504-648061 GCA_003457575.1 Thermophis baileyi
TGCTAGGAGAGGGAGGGGAAAGAGAGAGGGGGGTGGGGGGGGCGGAGGGCAGGGGGGGGAGGGGAGGGAGGGGGGGGGGGGGGGGAGGGAGAGGGAGAGAGAGAGAGAGAGAGAGAGAGAGAGAGAGAGAGAGAGAGAGAGAGAGAGAGATGTCAAAAGGGTTTTGTGGTTCCGGATGTTTTTTAACAACCGGTTCTCTGCCCTAATGACTGGCTGGGTAGGTGTGGCTAGGGGGGGTCATGTGACTGGGTGAGAGTGAGTGATGTCAAGTTGGCCACACCCATTCAGGTTTTGTGGCTCCCGGTGTTTTCTTTTCTGTGGGAAATGGGTCCAAATGGCTCTTTGAGTGTTTAAGGTTGCAGACCTCTGATAGTCGCCCAAATTCACCCATTTGGCTTTCATTGTTAAGGTGGGCCTTGAACTCATGGTCTCCCCCTTTCTAGCATTGTGCCTTAACCACTAGACCAAAGAAGGGAAGGAGAAAATGATGCATGCATACATATTCATAAGTAATAAGATAATCAACGTCAGGTTACTTCCTGCCCTTCTGTTATCTGCAGTACAGAGAACAATGGTCTTAGTTAGAAGAAACATTTGCATCTTTAGATTCAAGGGTTTTGATGGGAATGTTCTGATAAAATTTTCTATAGGCTGTGGGAGTTATAAGCTAGGACCCATTTTTTCAATTAAACAGTCAAACAAACGGTCCCATTTATCTGAAAACTGATTTCCCCCACAATAATATTGGATTGAGAGTCAGTTTGGTGTAGTTGTTAAAGCATCAGGGAGACCATGACTTCTAGTTCTCACTTAGACACAAAACCATCGGGATGACCTTGGATAGTCACTGTCTCTCAGCCTTAGGAAGGAGGTTATGGCACACCACTTCTGGAAAACTGCAGGGATCTTTCCAGGCAGTCTCCAAGAATCAAACATGATTGATGGGGGAAGAAACCTTTTCTCATTCAATTTAACCTCACCTGATTAAATTGTCCTTGCCATGTAATGATCTCCTTGGTAATATTGACCTCTTTGCCTGGTGAATCCATTCTTCCAATTTTTATTCTAATGATGGATTGGTTTGGAAAAGCAAGCCAGTTAATGATATCAAATCCAGTTGCTAATTCTCCATTGGTATTAAAATATACTTCCTCTCCAGCACTGTTGTTAAATGAGATGCTCTTCATAAAAGAATAAAGCTGTAAGGAATTAAAAAAAGGAAGTCTATAATACTGAAATTAATGAGTATTTACAGTAGAGACCTTCAAATTTCTAGGTTCTACCATATCGCAAGATCTAAAATGGACACCTAACATCAAAAACGTCATCAAAAAAGCACAACAAAGAATGTTCTTTCTGCGCCAACTCAGAAAGTCAGACTGCCCAAGGAGCTGCTGATACAGTTCTACAGAGGAATTATTGAGCCTGTCATCTGCACCTCTATAACTGTCTGGTTTGGTTCTGCAACCCAACAAGACAGACACAGACTTCAGAGGATAATTAGAACTGCAGAAAAAACAATTGCTACCAACCTGCCTTCCATTGAGGACCTGTATACTGCACAAGTCAAAAAGAGGGCCGTGAAAATATTCACTGACCCCTAGCATCCTGGACATAAATTGTTTCAACCCCTACCCTCAAAATGAGACTATAGAGCACTGCACGTAACTCTGTTGCTTGTATCCTTACAATTTATATTGACTGGTTCCTAATATGATTTGATTGCTTATTTGTACCTGGACTATCATTAAGTGTTGTACCTTATGATTATTGACGAACGTATCTTTTCTTTTATGTACATTGAGAGCATATGCACCAAGACAAATTCCTTGTGTGTCCAATCATACTTGGCCAATAAAATTCTATTCTATTCTATTCTATCTTCCATATATATATGTATACCCACACACATATACATTTATAAAGTTCAAAAATCACACACACACACACACACCCCCTAATATCACTTTTCCAGGTTTAGAGATTTTGCCTAATCTGCATATAGTTTGTACCTAATTAATTTTATGATTTCTGGAATTTTCTTGTGGGATATTCGGAAGATATTTTAACTTATCTTGGCAGAGTACCCCGGAAGAAGCCAATAAGTATTGAATGCATTGATGCAGGAATTCTTGAAGAACACAGACATGAAATTGCTGAGCTACTAGGAAAATGTAACTTGTCCTTAATTTGATTCTCAGTCCCAATTTAATGGTTTTTTTCACTTGTTCATAAATACACTTGACTTTGGAGGAAACAGTGAGCAGGCAAAGTTTGAAGATGAAAAAAATATTTTTTTATTCAGGGTGATAAAAATCAAAAGTGTCTTTCTCTCAGCTTGCTAGATAAGAAGATCAAATATGGTTACAACATTGAGGAGGACTATCAAGGGAATCCAGAAGTGTAGCTAGAGAGGGAAGTGGAGAAAATGTGACAGATGAAGGCAAACCACTTCTGTTCTGTTGCTAAGTAACTGCATGAATGCATTACTTCTTATTGAAGTCAGGATGTTTGGGATGCAAGGAGAAAAGACAAGTAGGGAAGATATTTTCTCTTTCTTTCTTAATAAAATGTCATAATTTGCCAGAGAAATGACTGTAAACAGAGAAGTGGAAGAGGAAGAAGAGGAAAGAAACTCAGTGGCGTGTCTTGAATAGCATCATATTCAAGCAGTGGGCAGTCACTCACCCAAGGAATTCACATCAGGACATAGAATTGATATCATATACTTTGGTGGTGTTTATTCAACCCATTCAACAGCTCAACTAATTTGACTTTTAAAATGTAAGTGTTACAGCAAGAAGATACTTGTGTGTGAAGAAATAGTTGCGCATGAAGCATGGAAAACAAATGCCATTTTCGATGAAGACAGCAGGCATCTAAGGAAACTAAATGCTCTGTCCAATTGATATTCTCACAGAGACTAGTTTTCCCATACAAGATGCGCTGATTTTGATGTGAAACATTACCTGCCAATGTTGCAATTTGAGGTGATCACGTCCCCCTTCATTTTTGTTGGATTTATGTTTGGATCTTGATGCACTCATGGCCTGTAAAGCATGTGCTATGGTGTGGGCTGCATTGTAAATGTTATAGCTTTGGCCAGTCATGCTCATTTCAAAATATGGTCCAGGAATGTTCTTTAGCTCTTCATCTCCACTGCAGATTTTCTGTCTCTCTTCAACCAACTCAAAGTCTGATAACGAACAGTTAAATGCATTCTCCCAGAAGACTCTGATAAAACCATCTCCTTTTGGATAAAGAGGATTTAAGCTCTGAAGGAAATTTTGGAATTCTACC
Source organism: Thermophis baileyi (assembly GCA_003457575.1). Taxonomy (NCBI): domain Eukaryota; kingdom Metazoa; phylum Chordata; class Lepidosauria; order Squamata; family Dipsadidae; genus Thermophis; species Thermophis baileyi. The sequence continues at coordinate 639,805 of QLTV01003095.1, forward strand.
AGCTCACTGAAGTGATGACTGATAGATAAAGCACCATGGAAGACTTGGGTGTTCAGTCCTTGTTGAAATGTGTGTGATGCAAAAGACCATTCAGCAGTCATAACCCAGACCTTACTTATAGTTGCTACTGTCATGCCCATCAGTATTGCCATATACATTAGCCCACTCAAAGCAAACACAGTGTGAGTCTGTGCACTAACAATAACAACATTGGTCTTCTTGAAAGAAGACAACATTATCTCCACATGTTCCAGCAAGGCTGCAAGGTCATACAGAGCAGACAAGGTAGATGGGATCCTTTCAATAAAAGCAGTACAGATGCCACCACGAGAAAGCTTTGGAGTCAATGTTTCAATGAAATCTATTCCTTGATCATCATCCTTTGCAATAATTCCAATCCATGTCCATTGAAAATACAGAAGTAGCTGGACAATTCCAGTATACTGAACCTCTTCATTGGGAACCATCTGGTAGATAGTAGGAAACATAGTTTTATAATCCTTTCCAGAAGCAAGGAAGGAATATGTGAACTGTGGAAAAAATAATATTTTTAAATATAGGGAGAGTTTAGATAGTCTTATATGCAAATTAATTATTGAAAAATATTGTTTGCTAAGGAAAATTAATAACTTCATAAGGTAAACAGTTACTAAATTTAGTGAGCCTATGCCATCAGTCTCCTTGCATCTTGTTTTTCTTTCCATAGCTAGAAAGAATAAGTTACACATTCTTGAATTCCTGAATACACATTCAGGAATTATTTCTGACTAAATCTTCCCATGTAGTCTGTTGTAGACTAGAATGTTAGTCTCCCATATGAGCAGAATAGATAATGGATTTTGATTTATATTATTTAGGGACAAGGTGGGAAGGATCAATTTCCTGGAAACAGTAGGGCTGTGCAATAACCACAAAATTGGCTTAGATTTCAATAATTTGGAAATCACCCCAGTTCCTCTCTGACCACTGAGGACGCCACTTGGTATGCTAAATATGAGCCAAATCTAGTTCTTTTTATTTAAAAAAACCTGTGTTTTTCTCTTTCATTGACACTGGGAACTTACAAAATGGCATTTTTAAACAAAACATACTACCGGTAATTAGTGACTCGAACCAATGAATGCAGACAGCAAGGATGTGCCAAATGCCTTTAAATTTTGAACTTTTATGAAAAAGATCTGCTAATAATGTTTTTATTTTATTTCTTGGTCAAAAAGATCAAAGAAAATTTGCAGTCTTATTTCTTTATTCTCCATTTTTCAAGGATTCTGTCTGCACAGTTTTAAGATATTTATTTAATATAATAATTAATGATGGTATATAAAATGGCTAGAATCCTGAAATACGATGGTATTTTAATAAAGGTAATAACCATATTACATATTTATGTACATATATATGTACATGCATACACATATGCACATACACATGCACACACATACAATTCTCCAATAATCAGGACACTTTAAGGTCAGTTTTCAATAATAGGATCTGTAGCATTTGGATTGCAGATAACTGAGTTTAATTAGCTAATCCTATTGAAAACCGAAAACTTTTTTTTTCTTTTCTGCTGAATTACCGGTATATATTGTTCCTTAATCAAGGAAAGTACCATATACCATTAATAATTTGGCTGAGATACAAACAATTTTGAATTTACATGAAAAAGAACACAAAAACCTAGTTATGGTTTTAGGACTTAAGTTCATGTAGTGGTTTAGAGAATGAAAATATGTTCTTTATCAACCAGAATAACATACTTATTTGTTACATGACTGAAAGTATATTCTAGTTTTACGTGTATTATTTTGTATAGTAAAAGACTTGAATTAAGAATTGGATTTATTATATAAATGGCATTTGAGAAAAATGAATGCTATCTATATATCTTAAATAATGAAGGCTAAATCCATTACAGATTTAAAAGGGATACCATTAGGAAATTGATGTCATAAGTTATTTTTTTCAGCATCAACATGAAGAGAGATTCTTGTCCTTTGTCTGAATTTACCTGAATTCTAAAACCTTATTTTCCTTGAAGAAATGTTTCATTTTTAAATGACCACGAACAATATAATTTACTTTCTGCTTGTTTTTATTACTATACTTACCTGTGGAACTTTGTAAAGGCTTATGATGTCAGATATATGGAACGTGGTTTCAGAGTTAAGTCCTCCAATGACAGATACCAGTTTTTTTTGAATCCCACAGCTGTAGTTTGGAACAAATCTATGCCAGTTGGACATGAAATCCAGGCTGTTCTGGTAAGTCATCTTTGCCTCAAAATAGTTGTCATAGATGTGGAATCCTAAACTGATATTAGGTAATATGCTGGTGTTCTCATTGATCTCCTTCACAGCAAACACCAAAGACAGAACATGCTGATAATTCTTCAGGACTATGCTAAAACAATCATACAAAAAAGTATGGCAATAACAATAGCACTTAAACTTATATACTTCTTCACAGTGCTTTACAGCCCTCTCTAAGCAGTTCACAGAGTCAGCATATTGCCCCCAACAATCTGGGTCCTCATTTTACCCACCTCGGAAGGATGGAAGGCTTGAGCTGGTGAGAATTGAACTGCCGAATTGCTGACAGTCAGCAGTCAGCAGAATTAGCCTACAGTACTGCATTGTAATCACTGCGCCACCACGGCTCCTAAATTGAATTTATTCTTAACTTCTCTGGAAACTGTGTCTACTTTAGCAAGAATGTCCAAAATTCAGTCACTGTGGAGACCGCCTTCTAGATATATACAGGCTTTATACTATAAATTGACAACAAAGAAAATGCAAATAATGTACTTAGGTTTCATGTAACTTTTTTCTCTCTGAGGCCCAGTTATATAAATATGAGGATACAGAGATTGTTACAATAAAGAATGGAATGCCTACTCTTTATATCCAATTATTATTTTAGCTACTGGATGCAGAAAAGAGGTTAGTTGACATGTCAAAGGCAACAGTCAATGGAATAGAGAATCATGGATAGGCAAAGGAACAAAGAAGAAAGGAGAGGAAATATGGTTTTTCTGGAAAAAGAAAGTTGTTACATAATTTGATTTGCTTTTAAGCATCCTATATCATCTTCAATAAAATAGCTTGCTTTTTGGATGCATTATAAATACTGTAGCTATATCACTCTGAAATTATAGTTCACTATAACTGCTTTCCCTACAGCTTTTTATATTTGTTGTATAAAAATTGTTCTTACATGGGTTTGTCTGTAGATTTTGTTTCTGGAAATTCTTTGAAAGATATAAAGTCACCAGGAGAAAAAAGATGAGAGACAAGCCCACCAATGACAAGGTCTCCTGGCTGATAATATTCTGGCGGGAAAGAAAGATCACCTTTCATGCTGCACATAGAACTGTGTAATCTAGATTCAGCAAGAGGTAGCAACAGACAAAGATAGAGGAAAAAAGGAAGCACTTTGATAGAATAACAAATGCCCATTTTTTATCATTATTTACTGCTTTTTTGCAACGGAATCCCTGATTCCCATCTAAAGAGTGATGCATGCCTTAGAAGAATTATTCAGAACTTTGTATATTGATCCATCAATCTCGTCATCCAGCATGCAGACAGGTTTCATCACTTTTTCACCTGTGTTATCTTACTTTTCTAACAACTTGATAAATGCCTTGGTAACCCTAAAGAGAACTAATGAAAGGAATGGTGTATTCTGTAGGGCCCATAGTGCTAACCCTAAATCAGGAAGTTAGGTTATATGTTTTTAGATTTATTTATACAATAATGGATACTGAAAATTCAGTTTGGCTTTGGATTAAAAAAGTTTCATTGGAAGTAATTATAGGGTTCATAATTAAGTCTCCAGTGTATTACATTCTTAGTGGAATCATGAAAGAAAACATGTTTGCCACCTGTTATGTTAAAATAAGTAGTAAACTTTCTATGGTTTATGTTATTAGTTTATGAAAATAAACTAATAATAATATAACAATATATTTATGAATAACTTAATAATAATAATTAAGCAGATAGGAAAAATCTAATGTTTGTAACAGCTAACGCTGGAATAAAATGGAAAATGTTTAGATATTTGTGCCATCTATACAACAACCTTGTTTGAATTGTTATAAATGGAAGCAAATTGAAATGATTGAGAAATTTTCTTAAGTATATTTAGGCTGCTCTCAAAAGTTAGATTGAAGATAATTTGTCTTCTAAAATTGATGCTTACTTAATATGGTTGATTTTTCTCCTTAATTTCACAGAGGTTTAAGTGCAATCTTGCCTCTTTTTCTTCCTCTAGCTCTGCCTCATTCCAATCTATATAATCTACAACTAATTTACAAAGTGCAATATCCACTTTGTGTCTATTCTTAACTTAGATCTCACTGCAGATCTCATTAAGTTTATCTAGCTTTCATTTATATGCCTGTGAGCCTGTCATTTGTGGCCAGAGCCTTCATTCAATTCCTTTTTGCGATGATTATTGAGTGAATAAGTGTGGTCATTATGCGACTGTGACAGTTTGTTGAAAACTGAAATTAGCGCTAGTTTCTGGCAAAAATGCCATAAATCATGGTCATGTGGCAGCAGAACTCTGTAAATAGCTATAAATGTGGGGTAGTTGTCAAGCACCCAAAATACGATCACAGGCCTGGTGGTGGTGGTGGTGGGGGAGAATGGCCATCAGAACTTCAGATCCTGGTTGTAAAAAGCTGTGGGGAGGCAAGGTATGTGCCTGTAATCAAGGTATGGACCTATATCTCTTTCATCAGAACTATAAGGGCAAATACCGAAAATAGGGGTCTTATGGTAACTACCATCAATCACAGCTGAAAGTAATATCTCAATACTAGAAAACAATGCTTCGGCATTAAATAGAGCCTATTTAAATTTGTGTTATAGGTGTTATAGGTAAGAAAGGTGTCATCTTACCATTTTCTCTCCTATTTTGACTTGTATTCTAATCTGTCTTTTATGGCAGGGATCCCCAACCCTTGGGCCATGGCCCACTACTGGGCTGTGGCCCATTTGGAACTGGGCTGCGGCTGATTTGGTGAGCGTGCATACTACCATAGTTAAGATTGTGAGCATGGGTGAGCATGCAGTCCCACTTGCGCCAGGGGTTGCGTGTGCACACGTAGCCCCACTCATGTGCACACCCACCACTCATACATGCCTACCCCTCACACAAAACCATTCCCTCTTCCCCTCCCCCTGCACCAGGCCGCCAACCATGAAAGGTTGGGGAACACTGTTTTATGGTACTATTTTTATTAGGTTGGACTATTTTTTTCTTTTTGTGTAAAGACAGATGCAAAGAATGAATTAAGCAGTTCTGCTTTCTCCCTGCTACCTGTTACCTCCTTGGCATCTTCTACCGTTAGTGCATCAATCGTTTCCTTGAATTTTTTTGTTTTGTGCATGTTGAAAGAAACCAGGGATCTGAGATAAAGTAATATATACTATTTTTGCTAATTATTAAATGGGATTGATCAAATGATACACTTACTTTATCTAAAATGAGCAATTGCCAACTCAGCTAAATTCCAGGCTTTGCAGGCTGAATCTGGCATCATGCTAAAATTGCAATTACCATGTGAACATCTTGAAATCCAGAAGAGTTTTTGTTTTCCGAAAGTGTTTGCAAGCCAAAAGAGGCTAGGGAAACTAAAACACTCCTTATTCTGGACCACATGTCACATTTTAAAGCTCTTGATTCTTCCTCAGCTAAAAATTGGTAATATAGGAGAGTAAATTTTATTTTTTTAGGTGCCACAGTTTGAAGCTAGTACTATATGACCCAGGTTCTAGGAGCATTCAGGATTCCTAAATTAAAAATTTACTGAACTAAATGAGAATGACTTATTAATTTCTTACCAATAACATGTTTTGCCTTGCTTCAAATGAGGAAATTAACTTATTTCACGGTTTTCATTTTACATCTTCTAGAATTTCACTTCATATTGTTCAAAGCTGCATTTTATCAGGTTAGTTTTGGTCAAATATTTAAGTCCCCCCCCATCTATCTACTGTATCTATCTATCATCTATCTATCTATCTATCTATCATCTATCTATCTATCTATCTATGGTCAAATATTTAAGTCCCCCCCCATCTATCTACTGTATCTATCTATCATCTATCTATCTATCTATCTATCTATCTATCTATCTATCTATCTATCTATCTATCTATCTATCTATCTATCTATCTATCATCTATCATCACTGTCTCTCTGTCTGTCTGTCTGTCTGTCTGCCTGCCTGCCTGCCTGCCTGCCTGCCTGCCTGCCTGCCTGCCTACCTATCTATCTCTCATCTTTCTATCTATCTCTCATCTCTCATCTCTCTCATCTCTCTCATCTCTCATCTCTCATCTCTCATCTCTCATCTCTCATCTCTCATCTCTCATCTCTCATCTCTCATCTCTCATCTCTCATCAATTTACATACACATATGGGGAAACATATATGCTATCCACACTAAGTGTAAACTTAGTCTTAATCTTAGTGATGCAATATTTTGATCTCAGCAGTATTTTTAAACAAATCAATCTTTTAAAACAGGGGTTCCCAACCAGTCTGTGAACTTGCACCGGTCCACGCAAATAAGGAAAGCCCCATTTGTGGGATGCAGGCAGCACGCAAAACCATGCCCCCTCCGGTCCACAGAAAAATCTTTCTCCACGGAACCAGTCACTGGTGCCCAAAAGGTTGGGGGCCACTGCTTTAAAACCCAAACAATATTTGGAATTTTAAAATATACAGTTTTCCCTAAAGCGTATATTTTGATCTATAATAACTTGTTTATTAATCTCTTTCTTTGCAGTATATCAGAAGCTACATTTGGTCATATTACATTATATTTATATAGTTTGATTCTGGTAAGTTGTAGAAAAAAACCTACCTATCCAAGAAACCATATTTAACACAACTATGTCTTATTTTTAATTTGAAAATTTCCTTGATGGATATTTCCTTAATGTACTTTCCATGCTGGAAAGGCAAGCATCCAGGGACAGGTTTTTGAGGACTTATAGTCTTATAGTTTTCTTGGTGCTCTCTGCTTACGCTAATGTAGGAATATGGTTGGGGAATTAATTATGATTTGCTTAGAGATAGTAAACCATTGCTAAAATTACTATTTGTTCTTGCTTAATGATTATAAGACATAATTAATTAAAACCATTGCTTAGCACAATCTATGAAAACATTGACATGTAGTCACCAGGAACAAGATTACACATTTTACTTCCTAGTGTAATCTAATAGCACTGAGATTTCTCTGGTGCTGTGCCATTCAGAACTGATCAGATCTGACACTGTTTTATTTTTCAAGATGAACCAAGGTGTACTTCTTATTGTAGATAGCTTTGTAGATGCAGATAGAATTTTGTTCCAAACTCATGTGCTAATAGACATGAGAGCTGGGAGCTACCCTGACATCTAAAATGCAGATATTTCAAAGGTGCGAAATAAATGAAGCAAAACACTAAAGTTTAGAATGGGATTTAGTAAGCTTGCATACTTCTAGTTCTTCATTATTTTTCAGAGTTTTTATTTAATATTGATATTAGATGTTGTTCCTGATTACCTTGCATGATAAAATTCAATATTGTGCCAAATGCAGAACTTGCGTTCTCATTTGGAAAAATTCATTTCAGGCAAAAATAATCATAGTTCTTTATTTGAGTTTTCAAATGATTATCAAAAGTTGTTGTGCAAAAAATAAATTAAACATGATAAATTACTGAGTGGTATTTAAAGGGGAAATCAAGAGATTTAAGAAATAGAGTAGGTATATTTTGTAATACAGAGATATATAAAAATACTAGCTGATACCCGTGCTTCGTTACGAAACTATGTGATGGGGCTTGAGAAATTGACACTTAAAGCTTTAAAATGAATGAGTAGTTAGATAGATAGATTAATAGAGTTGGAAGGGACCTTGTAGGTCATCTAGTCCAACCCCCCGCTCAAGCAGGAGTCCCTACACCATTTCAGACAAACGGCAGTCCAATCTCCTCTTGAAAGTCTCAAGTGTTGGAGCTCTCACAACCTCCGAAGGCAAGCTGTTCCACTGGTTGATCGCTCTCACTGTCAGAAAGTTTCTCCTTATCTCCAGGTTGAATCTCTCCTTGGTCAGTTTCCATCCATTATTCCTTGTCTAGCCTTCTGGTGCCTTGGAAAACAGCCTGACCCCCTCCTCTCTGTGGTAGCCCCTCAAGTATTGGAACACTGCTATCATGTCTCCCCTGGTCCTTCTCTTCGCTAGACTAGC
>QLTV01003095.1:650809-671237 GCA_003457575.1 Thermophis baileyi
AACAGGCAGCTTCCCTTAATTGTATTTTCATAAAAGAATAATTAAATATATTCCTTCGTTTTTTGCCTCTTTTCCCTTTAACTGGTGTTACAGTAGAAGGAACAGAGTCGTCTGAACTGAGGAGGAAAATAAGAAAAAAAAATCTGTCTGCCTAGCAGCATCCATTGGTATTCATCTGGCTAGCGTCCTGTTAGTGTGTGTGAGAGTTGAGGGGTGTTTGGAAACTCAAACAGTATTTGCTGTGTGAGCAAGAAGGAGACAGGAAGGAGTCTGTGCGTGGGTTAGCTCAACTGTTCTGTAGTAAAGATGCTTGCTGCTGTGAAAGCAAAAGCGAAACTGAAACTCCTCTGCTTGTGTTTTGCATTTGGATCAGATTTCTTTTCAGGTGGGGAGTGGGGAGTAGAACTCCTTAGCATCAGAGCTTGTTAATATTAATATAAGAAATACTCATGCTGCGATGGTCATTTTGAAAAATCCTTTCTTAGTGAGCACCTAGAAGCCAAGAGGAACATACAGGTACATGGCAAATTTCAAGTTTGTAGGCTTTACGGTTCTGGAGATTTCGTGATTAATGTGTGAGTGGTTTTTGCTTTTATATATATAGATTTTTCTTATTAGGTGAAGTGAAAGTAGAGCTCTGTCTTGTATTTAGACAAGGAACTGGGAACTAAACACCAGTAGCAGATTATATTTAAGTGAACTGAAAGAAATCTTACTAGTTTGAAGGTAGGACACCAACACCCATATTTGCAATGATGCAGTTGCTGGGTCTCTGTCTTCTTTGTGAGTATAATAAAGATTAATAATGTTTTTTTTTAAAGATTGAGCAGTTTACTGTTAGATAGTGGGTAGAGATGACAGGAGACAGACTTCCAAGCAGCTCTTTATTTCAGCTCTTGTATCAGCAACCAGCAAAGAGCAGTCTGACAGCTTGCCCTTTTATAGGGAGCTGTCAGACAGACCAGCCAATAGCGTTTGAGCTTTTTCCCGCTCAAACGCTGGACCTGGTTGGAACCATGCAACACAGTTATAACAGTTAGAACATAACATTTACAATATGAATGAATAAGGGTTTTCACCCAGTGAATTAATTCTTGGGTTCTGCAATGAAATGCATTTATAATATATAACAGAAATAAAGAGTAGCTGTATCACACATTCTTCTATAACTGCGGAATTCCCTTTTATTTTTTTTTGGGATGTGTTTATTCAAAATCGAAGTAATTTCCATCTTTTGCATTATTGCCTCCACCCAATCTATGACCCATAAACCATGGCATAACAAGGAGGAGCACAAAATAGAAAAGAAAAATCAGGAAACCAACAACTAGATTTTTTTCCCTTCTCTTTTGAGCAAAAGACTGCAATGGAAAAAAGATTTTATTGTGTTGTATTATTTCTAAGCCTTGTCACCAATAGATCCCACAGATAGGCCTACCCAGTGAAGTTTTTCTAAATTAAGTGGATTAAGGATTTATAGAACAGCTGTAATATTTTAATGGGTTTTGCTACAAAACAACAATTAAATGAGTGATGTGTTCAGGAAACATGTCAAAATCTGAGGTTTAATTGGTGATATTCAATAGGACAGCCAGCAGTGTGTATCTACAATTCTGCACATGGAATTTATTTTTAAGAATCAGTCTTAATAAATACTTCAGTGTCATATTTTATCCAGTTATGTTATATTTGATGCATTAATTTATCAAGTAATGCATATACCGCATGGCTCTGTGGATTTTAAAAGAATGACAACTCAAACTTGATCATGATTGATATGTTGCTGGGACTTTGAATAAAATATTTGCTGGATGTATGTAAGCAATTTTCCTGATTGATATTTCTTGTGCTTCAGTTTTTTATTTCTGGATTATATTGTGAAATTTTCTCCTTTCAGAATACTTACAAGAACTATTCTTGTTAACTGCAGGAAGAAAAGACAATAAAGCTAGAACTGAAAATAAAAACAATATATAAATAGTTCTTTTTCATGAATAATGCATGCATTATATTATAAATTGAAATTGTAGACTGTTTAATTAATTGTAATGAGAGAAACAGTGACATGTATATACACTTTAAACAATACCATGTTTAAAAATGTATCATTATTTAAAGTTTGGTTTCTCTTTTTTTTAAGAATAATATTTAGTTTATTCAAGAAAAGTTAAAATACAAAATACCAAAATATTGGAAAAAAGAAAAACCCAACCAACAAGACATTAAAAAAGTGTCTTAAAAAAGATTAACACATATATGGATAACATCCTTCCTAGTTGAATGTTGATTAATATAATACAACAGTTAATCTTCCATCCCTTACAAAGGCCAAAAGAAATTTTAAATTATTTAACTTCTAAATTGTCAGCCTGTTATCTATATATTATAAGAAAATAGTTAACAGGAAAAACAACAGTAATAAGAATAATACATGAAAATATAAAAATAATAAAGATTTTCAATAATAATGAAAAAAAGATAGGTTAAAATTCCAAAACCCTCTGTTAACAAACTGTTGTTATAATCAACTCATAGAAAATTTACCACAGCTTCAATCCAAAATCATCCCAAAAAGTTAAGCCTAATTGGTCCCGGATCAAATATTCATCTTTGTTTCTTAATGCCATCTTTTATCAATTGCTGATTGATTAAATACAATAAATCCAATCTCCAAAGTCAATCTATCTTCCCCCCAAAACCCAGATGAAATCTTTCCCCAATTAAATATGATAAGTTTCTTCACTTTATTTCAAATCCTTTAGAAAAAACCATAACATAATTTATCAGTTATCCACCCAGAGAGTTCTCTACTATTATATGAAAACACAAGATTGAGCTTCAGAAAGGTATATGAGGTTGGCTCTGTTATTTCTAGATCCATGTTTCTTCCTGACCACTTTGCTGCTGGAAAACAGAGTCGTCTTGCCTTTGATTTTTGACAGTCTGTGTTGTTTCTGAGTCCATGTTGTTTTCTAGATCATCTGCTACTTTAAAAACAGGTTCCTTTTGTAAGTTTAAAATATTTAGAGTGGGTTTTTCCCAAGATGTTTTCCACAGATGTTATAAGTTCATCAAACCTTTGAGAAACAAATTCAAGTAAAGACTGCATGTTTACTAAGCAGTCTCTTTTCTCTTCCCCTCCTTCCTCTTTCTCTCTGTAATCTGACCTGCTATTATTCAGTGAAGCAGATCAGCAGAACAGGGGACAATAAAGAGACAGAGGCAGTGGTGGAATTCAGCCGGTTCGCACCAGTTCATTTGAACTGGTACCTAACTTTTTGAGCAGTTCGACGAACCAGCTGAATAGCACCATGCCCGGCCACACCTTGCCCCTCCCAGCCACTCACCTCAGATGAGGCTGGTATGTCTGACAATGGCTTTGATTGCGCTCTCAGCGCTGGTCAAGGCTGAGGGGGTGGTACCCCGATTGGCCCCGGAAAGCAGGGCTCGCTTGGGAATCGGAGGCGGTGGTGGTGGCTGCGGCAGTTTCAGGACTCCTGAGCAGCTCCTCAAGCAGGGCTTCATGCATCCTCAGGAGCCTCTCTGGCCGCCCAAGACAGCACCTCTAGGCACCAACGCCAAGTACTACGCTCTGTCACTTCATTGCTGTGTACTCAAAATTCAGGCACTTGGCAACCAGCATGTATTTATGATGGTTGCAGTGTCCTGGGGTCAAATGATTGCCATTTGCGACCTCTTCAACTGGCTTCCAACAAGCAAAATTAGTGTAGAAAATTGGATTCACTTAACAACCATGGCGATTTGCTTAACAACTGTGGCAAAATAGGTCATCAAATTGGGTACAACTCATTTAATGACTGCCTCAATTGGGAACAGAAGTTCTGATCCTAATTGTGTTTGTAAGTTGAGGACTACCTGTATAGTTTTAATAGATTGTAGTAACAGGATATGGTTGGTACAACTAAAGAAAGATGTGTAGATCTTTGATACCTGACTCATGGAGGTGGATTAGGTTAGTTTAAATCAGATTTAAACACAAGTGACTTGGAGTCAGAGTTCCTCAAGCAATTCCATTTTGCATAAAAAATTTGCATAAAATTGTTTCAGGGACAAATATAATGTACCAAATATGAAAACTAGTTTTTAGATTTGTCCCAGAGATTCATCAACCTTTGCTTAGTGTTGGCAACCTGTGATATGCAACCCCAAAGCAAGTACAACTCTCTTTGGTTTTAAAACTAGAGAGTAGAAAAGACTCAGTACATCAAGGGAAAAAAAATCAATAGATGAAAGAAAAATGGGACACAGAATACTTCATCTGGCTACAAATGTGTAAGTACAGTTGATATGGTTAGCAGATGGTATTGCATTGAAACAAAAAATGCATATATGTTGAAGAATTGTAGGTCAGTGATAAACAAGAGTTTGTAAGATGTGTGGCAACTGATACATAAATCTATGCTTGTAAAGCCGTCAGATAAACTGGCAATTGACTAGGGTCACAAAGTTAGACTTATCATGATTCCTTTTGCTTCACGGTTGATTAATAACAGAATGCCCGCCTGGCCAGGCAGGCGAGCAGACTCCTGGCCAGGCAAGCAACTGGCCAGGAGGTGAGGCAAGCAGCTGGATGGCCAGGCAAGCGAGCGGCCGGGAGGTGAGGTGAGAGGCCGGGAGGTGAGGCAAGTGGCCAGGAGGTGAGGCGAGTGGCGGGCGAGGTGAGGGGCCAGATGAGGTGAGGCTGGGTGTGACAAGGAGTGGCTGGGAGGGGAGGGGTGAGGCATGGCCGGGAGAGGTGAGGAGAGGTGTGGCGAGGTGAGGCCCCCTCAACGTGAGTGACGTTGAGTTGGCCATGACCACCCAGTCACATGACCCAGCTGGTCATTAGGGCAGAGAACCGGTTGTTAAATTATTTGAATCCTACCACTGGACAGAGGGAATAATTTCTGACTGTTTTGATCCAAGTTAGTAAAATACAAATTCCCTATGGTGAATATTCAATAAAAAAATAGTCCAATATAAACACTTTCTCCATCCAGAACACATGCCATTTTTCCATATGGAAATTACAGAAATTGATAAAGGCAACCCAGTAAATCAAAAAGAAGACAGAAAGAACAGATAAATTCCAGCAGGGAATTGAAATAAATAAAGCCAATTAACATTTAGAGATAAAGAACAAAAGCAAAAGTTCAAAAGTGAAAGTTAAAAGTCCCAGTCTTTCTTATTTAGATATCTGCAGATATAAAAGTTCCCTGACTTTTTGGCTGCCCCCACAAGTTGCAGTCTTCAAGATTCCTCCTCCTGGGTGGGTCCACAGCCATCCAAAAGTCATTTGGGGTCATTCCAGAGTGCCCCCATCAAATCCAGGAGGCAGGGCTGCTAAAAACCCAGCTCTGGCTGCAAAGAACCAGCAGATTTTGGGTAAGAGAAAGAAAAGCTCTCACCCTCCAGCAGTCATTTTGGGCGAGGACTAAAGTTTGGCTTCTGTTGTCATTATTAGCCATCACTGATGCACAAAAGGCTAGAATTCAGATAGACATATTTAAATAAATAAATAACCACTTAGCTAACTAAAATAGTTAGTTGCAGCTGAATTGATCATAAAAATAAATATTTCTTTTTTCATTTTTTCCAATGGTCTATGAATTGTTTTTAATTATTGCTGTTATAGGCCACTAACTGTCTCAAGAAACCATTTTTCAGTGAATCTTAAAAATCACAGTTAAAATTAATTACTAGAATAATTTATGCACCTTCATAATCCTCATAATTTAAAGGGAGGAAATGGTTTTTAGATCAGTAAATTTTAAATTCTTGTTTACTATAATTATTAATCCTAGCATTGTAAAAGGGAATTGATTATATTGATTATATTCATTATTATTAATATTACTTTGTACTTTAATGATAAAAATAAACATTTATTCTGAAGTTATGCTTAGCTCTATTTCTCTCAAACTACACTATCTGATTATTCATATGGTCATGGGATACACAATAAAATATTTAATTATAGTATAATTTTGAATATTCTCAAGGATGGCATATTACTGGTAAATATAACAAAAATAGTATAATTCGACTATTAATATCTCTTAATTTTAAAGACATACAGCTAACAAGACAAGACAGCTGTAATTTTCCAGGTAAGTTTTTGCTCCATTATATGTCCTTATTGTAGGAAAACTTGCCTTTTCTCATAAATATCTCTACATCCCCCACCTAATTGCCATTTCCATCCATCTTATTTCATGATTAACTTCCTCTTAATATAGGAAGGCTGAATCTGCAAATATTATTCAGGTTGTAATGTCATGTTATCCAGGGGTGAAATCCAGCAGGTTCTGACAGGTTCTGGAGAACTGGTAGCGGAAATTTTGAGTAGTTTGGAAAACCAGTAGCGGAAATTTTGAGTAGTTCAGAGAACCGGCAAATACCGGGTGGGAATGGAGATTTTGCAATATCCTTCCCCCAGGAGTGGGGAGGAAATGGGGATTTTGCAGTATCATTCCCCTGGAATGGGGTGAGAATGGAGATTTTGCAGTATCCTTCCCCTGCCATGCCCACCAAGCCACGCCCACCAAGCCACAACATGCCCACGAAGCCACACCCACAGAACTGGTAGTAAAAAAATTTGGATTTCACCACTGATGTTATCAACTTCTGAAGGTGAGAGAGATTAGATATTAATATGTATGTTGATTTGGAAAATCAATGTATTTTTTTAGATATTTATGATATGCAAGAAGGAATTGACCTCTCCTAAAAAAACAGTTAAAGTAGCTCTTGGGCTGTAGGAGTCCAGATCTTTGTCACCTAGCTTTCTCACACTAATCAAAACTTACACAATCAGTAAAAGTCACTGTATAATTGTTTTTCTTCACAGGCAATCTTCTATCACCTGATATGTATCTGAATAACTCATCAAGAGGTGAAGGAGATACTATTTGGTTTAGATGTAAAATACCCCCACTCTTGAATTTTACCCGGGTTGTTTTTTGTAAAGATGGGAAAGAGATACAAAGTTGTAAACGAATGGAGAACATATTTGCATATAACCTTCATTACAAAATATCACAAGAGGACACAGGGTCAATTTCCTGCATGTATCAGTTCAAGGACTTAAAAAATTGGTCCAATAATTCTGGTCTAAGCAATACCATATATCTTCAGCAAATTTTGGGTAAGAACATTTTTTTAAATTCAATATTGAGTTTCTTAACTGGTGAACTAAAAATAACAACTTATTTCTTACTTAAGAGTGGATCTAAATTTTATTCAGATTTCATAATTTTAGCCTAAACTTCATCTCCAATCAGATATTAATTATTATCTCCTATCATAATAAAAATGATAGGACTCCAACAAATCATTCAAGGACTGTATCTCTCTTGTTTGTTTGAAAAATCACATCTGAAAACATATATGAACTTGTGCAGTTTTGAAAAATAATGAACTTATATGAATGGAGTAAAGTGTTGTCCATATTAGGTAAAAATGAGGAAATGAATAAGATGAAAATAAACAGGTTAACTCTTAAACAAAAGAAAATAATGCTTTTAAAAATTGCTTTAATTTCCTTCAGAATTCAGCCAATTTCAAATCTGGAAGAGACCCAAGAGGATTTGCAACAAAATGTTGCCTCTTTCTTGTTTTAAGTCTTACAAACTAACACTATAACTTTTTGTGTGTTAACAGTCAACTTCCAACCTGAATACACATTCATTAATTGAATATTACACTAAATTCCTTGTCATTAGTAGTACAGCCTTTTTTCTCTAACACAGAAACTTTTGTCTGAAATAGGAACCTTATAATAGCAGTAGCAATAACATTTAGACTTATATACTACCCTATAGCCAGGGGTGAAATCCTCTGAAGTCTGCTACCGGTTTGCTTCGTGCGCGCTTTGCACGCGCGCATGCACAACGCAGGCACTACCGTGCAGCGCTGAAAAAGGAGCATTTTGAAGCCATTAGAGTCTGCAAAGGTAAGTAGAACAGCAAGGGGGGGGATCAGCTGTGCCGCGCAATTTAGATTAGCTGGAAAGCAGGAAATCCTGCTTTCTAGCTAATCTAGATCGCGCGGCACAGCTGATCCTCGCACAGCTGATCATTGGATATACCGTTTCGCATTTTTACTACCAGTTCGGGTGAACCGGTCCAAACCGGTAGCATTTCACCTCTGCCCATACCAGTTTATAGCGCTCTCTGGGCTCTCTCAACAGAAGAGGAGGGATAAGATACCACCTATTTCCAATATACAAAAAAGCCCTTGCAACAGTTCCAAGAAGATTTCACAACCAATCACACTCTGATTCAGGTGACCCCGAGGGTAAAGATCTCAGTTTTGTGAGAGTAAAGTTTTCATGGAGTTTGCTAATGACCAGATGACTGCAAAGAAATACAATCAGAATCTATTCCCCCCATCATCCAGTCTCAACTGTCAGTACCTTTCCTTCCATCTCCCCCCCACCATCACAACTGATGAAACTTCTTGGATGAGAAGCGAAACGTTTTGTTCTTCCTCAAGAAAAAATAGTCCAGTTGCCTTTTGAAAAAAAGCATCTTTGAGACAACTATGACCTGGATGACTGAGAATCTCCACAGACCCTTCAGGGAGTTTTCTCCAGGGCTAGTCATCAGTCATTCATCTTCACCAGAAGCCAGAATTTTCCCACATTTTCTTTTCCTCAGAATCTTATGTACTACATTGTTGTAATTTTATTTGTGGTAATTAAAAAGTTAACACTTTGCGATTTTTTGTAAAGAAAAACAGTATAAAAATACTCAATATGGATGTTTAAAGG
The DNA here is from genome assembly GCA_003457575.1 of Thermophis baileyi. NCBI lineage: Eukaryota > Metazoa > Chordata > Lepidosauria > Squamata > Dipsadidae > Thermophis > Thermophis baileyi. Next base: position 659,583 of record QLTV01003095.1, read on the forward strand.
CAATGAGAAAATTAATTAAGCAGAGTTAGGGGGACCACTAACTGTGGACTCTATATAGAATGCCTCTTATTGGTTAGATTGATGTTCTTAGGGCTTTCAACACTTCCTCTATATAGACCTCTATTTCTCTTCTGATTCTAACTTATGCTGAGCAGGTATTTACTTGATTTACCTGCTCTCTGTAGTAGAGAACAGCACTGTAGCTGTAGATAGATTTAAATAAAGCATGCTTTCCTATCAGCATGTTATTTCCTAAAGAAGCATTAACTTTATTTTTCTTTCATTCAAGGGCCAATCTCAAGCATACTTTCTTATAAAAATTGTATACTTAATGCTTGTGTTTTAGTTTCCATGCATTCTTTTTACTGTACCTGTTACCCAGCTAAACATTATATAGAATTAGGAGTGGAAGAATCATTTGATTGTGATTCTAGGAGATTTGGATATTAGCTAAGAAAATAGCAGTGTAGATGGTTGGCTATGAAACAAAGAGCAACAAAATAATAAATGATGTGGGAACAGAATTCACCATATTGGTTATAATATAAGGTTTGGTTTCATTAATCCAGCTGCCCAGACTTTGTATATAATTTTAAAATCTATTTATTTAATGCTCTTTAATATCTCAGCATATATTTAATTTTCCAGCTAATAGTGGAAATATTTTAATTGTTATTCTGTATTTTTGTATTATAGAACCCAACTTCAGAATAGAGGAGCGAAGCTCAATTTCTCTGAGTATTTACAATATGCAATTTTTCATTTTTCTCTATCTTTATTTTAGAATCTGCCCCCCCCCCCAATGTTTTTTCCTACTTTAAATACTGTTCTTTTCTTTCTGAATCTGCTTGTAGTTGTACATTTCTTCATTCTGGTAGGTATTGGTACTGAAAAATGCCTGAAATATTTGTTCTTTCTACTTCTAGTTAACAACAATAAGAATGTATTTAACAATGAAAATAGCACAATTTTCATAAATATATCAAAACTCTGCAGATAAACCTGTACTCAAAAGAAAATCATTATATTTTGTCAGAGTTTAGGCAGCGTGATTAGTATTATGAGATAACCCAGGAGCAAAACACACAGAGCTTTTAGATACTTAATAGTGGTTTATAGACAGCTAAATATATACAAACTTATACGTGGTTAAATACTTTATTATACAGCTACTGATATATGGAGAAGAGCAATGAGACTACACGGATGAGAGAGAACATTAGGAGAATGAGCCGAGGTGGCGCAGTGGTTAGAGTGCAGCACTGCAGGCTACTTCAGCTGACTGCTAGCTGCAGTTCGGCGGTTCAAATCTCACCGGCTCAAGGTTGACTCAGCCTTCCATCCTTCTGAGGTGGGTAAAATGAGGACCCAGATTGTTGGGGGGCAATATGCTGACTCTGTGAACCGCTTNCATAAAGCTACTGATACATGGAGAAGAGCAATGAGATTACACGATGAGAGAGAACATGAGAAGGGAAACACACTCTAATGGCTTCCCTTATATAGGCAGCTTTTTTACCCAGCTTCTTAAAGTAACCCTGCTGCCTCATTCCCATTGCATCAGCTTCTGGTTGTCTTCGCTTACAACTTCTCATCAGCTTACAGCTATTAAATCTACATACCCTGACATATTTTCTATTTTCTATGTATCTGTCTGAATCTCTCTCTCTCTCTCTCTCTCTCTCTCTCTCTCTCTCTCTCTCTCTCTCTCTCTCTTCCTTTCTTTCTCTTTTCTCTTTTCTCTCTCTTCTCTCTCTCTCTCTCTCTCTCTCTCTCATCTATCTATCTATCTATCTATCTATCTATCTATCTATCTATCTATCTATCTATCTATCTATCTATCTATCTATCTATCTATCATCTATCTATCTATCTATCTATCTATCTATCTATCTATCTATCTATCTATCTATCTATCTATCTATCTATCTATCTATCATCTAGCTATCCATCCAATTTCTTGGCTGCCCATCTTACCACAGGGTAATAGTATAAGGGAGGCAGCTTATACTATTAAAAATAAAAACGATATAAATAAAATACTATAAAAGTATAGAAATACAAAATATAATAGCTAAAGGATGGGGAGGGAGTAGGATGAGAATTGCTTTAGAAACAGAATTATTTTAGTTTATGATGATTGAAATGATGCTACATTTCATGTTTTACAATGCTGAGAAAATCATATTAATTCTAATAACATTTTGAAGTGTTCATCTCAATTATAAAAACTATAATCTATAAAACTATTCTCTACTCTTGGAGAACTATAAAGCCTATATAATAGTAGCTGCCATTTCTCTCTCTCTCTCAAAACACGGTCTTGCCTCCCACCATTTCCGGTTAAATAATTGATTAATATATAATTTTTTTTGTCTGCTTTTAGGCTTAGGAATTGGAATTACAGCTGCCATTTTACTCATTGCTGTAATATCTTATGTAATGAAGAAACAAGGTAATATTTAAGTTTATAGTCATGTTTAGATGTTAAAAACTGATGATCAGTGCAAGGAGCAGCATACGATGATTGGCAGCTCAGATTTTCTTTTCTATTTTTTCTGCCACATGACCCAGCACTATTACTGTGCATTTTGACTATTGTAGCTAATGACTATTGAGGACCATTAGGCTCTATATTAACTATTAAAGGCTGCAATCTAAAATGAGGAGGGGAAGGTCCTATTTTTGAGAAGTTTGAAGGAATAAAATGCATGGTTGAAAATACCCCTTTCCTTCTTTGAATATTCCATTTAAAAAAAAGGATTAAAATTTCAGCTTCCCCCACCCTGAGAAACTATGGAAACATTGGTGATAGTCTATATCAGGGGTGTCAAACTCACATCGTCACAGCCGTGTCACGTGACATATCAGGACTTTTTCCCCCTTCACTAAACTGGGCACGGGCAGCACGTGACGCATCTGGCCCGCGGGCTGGGAGTTTGACAGCCCTGATCTATATGAAGAAAGCCAGTTTGGTGTAGCAATTAAGACACCAGACTAGAAACCAGGAGAACATGAGTTCTAGTCCTGTCTTAGGTACAAAGCCAGGTGGGGTATCTTGGATCAATCATTCTTTCTCAACCCTAAGAAGTAGGCAATGTCAAACCATTTCCCAAATCTTGCCAAAAAAATCTGTAGGGATTTGTCCAGGTAATTGCCAGAAGTCGTCACTGAATCAAAGGGGTTGCCTCCACGCCCACATACACCCATGTCTATATGAAGTTCCCAGACCATACTTTTTTGCACCCTGCTCTATGCTTTATTGTGAAAGACAGATCACAGATCATGTAAAATTTCTTTCTTTCTTTTTCTCTGTCTCAGGTATATTAAAGTGGAAAGCAACCAGGTAAACATATTGAGATTCAATGGAAACAGGAGATTTAATTAATATACATTATATTCTTAAGGGCTAAGTAGCAGTATTGTAAAACCTTAAGTTGTTGTTCTTGTAGTGAAGAGGAAAGGATAGCCATATATTATTCTCCATGTACTTTCCCATATCTTTTTCTCACCCTTCTTTGAAGCCAGAAGTCAAGGTATCGATTTATATTGTTAACAGAGCATTTTAGAATTTAAATATTGTGTTTTTGTTGTCTAAAAAAGGAGTAACAATTATGTTCTCAAAGTCTAAAAGAGATCAGTCAGCAAAACCTATTACTCTTTTGAGAACAAGTTTATTTGATACTATTGCAATATGTTGACCAATTATTGCATTGTCTGTCTTTGTTCACGATGGTATAATTTTTTTTTTAAAAAAATCTCTTATTCTTTCTTATAAATTTTTATCTTTTTATTCTAAAAAATTACTGTTCTGTCTTGATTATATAACCAGTGACGTATCTAGAGGGATGAAGAGGGAAATGCTTAATACTAACAGAAATCCTTTCACTGAAAATGTATATCTATGTTCAAGTAAACCATTATTAATGTTTTTTTTAAAAAATTATGGAGCTCTACTTTTTAAAAAAGGTAGAAATTAAACTTTTATTAAAATTTTGGAAATGTTCAGTATCAGTTCATTTGCATTTCTCAATTGGTATTTCATGTATCTTGTCTCTGGTTTAGCAGATAATATCATCATCAATAGCAGTAATATCATAATCAAGAATAACAACTTTCAAAGCCTGATCCTTGTCTCTTTTAAATTATTATTCAAATTGGTATCAATTTTATCAGACAATAAAGACATCGATAATTGTAGTATATAAATATCCATTTATTTATATTATTTCTAAGTCTCCTTGCATTCTGTAGATGGCCCAAGTTCTAATGTTTTAACAGACAGGAGAAAAGAACAAGTTCTATGTTTAGACTCTTCAGACCATACTTATTTTTTCTTATTCCTCAAACAGCCTAATTATTATCAGAATAAGAAGTATGGTAACACTTTCATTTCATTTATTAGATAGTAATGAAATATTCTTTGTCATTGTGTATCAGGGCATTCATACAACACCATACAAAAGAAAGAGTGTAAAAAAGCATATAGGGATGTACTATAGCAGAGGTAATGAATTGCCATCCAAGCCAACTTAAGTGAGAAAGATAATTCCCTAGGCAGAACAAATAAGTAAAAAGAAGTATGTATCTTGAATAGAGAAATTGGTTGGATATTACAATCAGTTCAAAGATAAATACAAAATTCTTCACTGAAGAACAGAAATCAAATGTAAAGGAACAGAATATGGGATAACTCACTTGACAATGTTATTTGTGATGCACAGACCTCTCAGAAAAATACTAAGTACTAATTGGATATGGCTCACCAATATGATATGCAATGCGCTTTCTCTGTCTTATGGAATGCCCTTCACCCTGAGAACCGAGGACCTTGTCACTCTTGGCTTTCCAGAAGGTCCAAAAGATCAGGTTTTTACTAAGGCAATAGGGCCAGGATTTTAATGGACTTCAGTATGCATACTCATGTATTGTGAGTTTCATTTGATTATTATATTACAATTGTAAAAATTGCATTTTTGCTTCATTTTTAGAATTTTATCATATTTTTTCTTGTCTATTGGTTGCTAGTTCTCAGAATTATTTATTGAAGAAGGATGGTAATGTGAATGTTATAAAGTTCAAAATCAACAACAACCACAAATGTGCACACCCACACAAACCCACCAGAGGACAACAACAAATGTAATAATTAACTGAAGTACAGTTTCCAAATCATGAGGATTAGTAGTTCTGCTTTGTTCTCCAATGATCAGACATCATCTTGAACATTACCTTCCGTTTCTGGCACCACATCTTTGAGGGATTAAGACAAATTAGTCAGAGAAGGGCATAAAACTGATTAAGGCCTAAAAATGGGCCTCAGAGATTAGTGGATGTTTACTCTTGAGAAGAGAAGGCTGAAGGATGGCATGATAGCATTCTTGAAGCACTTGAAGAAGTGCTTCAAGGCCTAATCTCTCTTCTCCCAGAGGGTAGATTATGAACAATTGATTTAATGGGCAGGAAAGTGGATTCAAACTGAGCATTAAAGAAAGCTGCCGCCGCCGCCACCACCACCACCACCACCACCAAATAGCTTCCTTATATCAGTTCAATAGTGGAACCAATTATCAAGCAAGATATTGAATTCTCATTTGCTGAAGGTGTTCAAGAGAAAGGGTGAATAGCCATGTATCAGGTAGATTTTTGGATGCCTGCACTAAATGGTGGATTGGACACATTGACATAAATAGCTTCTTCCATCTCCATGAATCCAGGATTCCAGATGAACATAATACAGTAAACGGATCTTTCCATACGCTGAGATTCTCATTCTCTCTCCCTCTCCCTCTCTGTGTATGTGTGTGTGTAAAGAAATGTTGGATATTTGTGGTAATCAATTCTGTTGTATCTTTTTGTAATGCTTTCTGAGCAGAATGGCCAGGTACAGATTTCAAGATGGCCAGGCAACTTCCAAAGCAAAAGGCATTCTATTTTTATGTGTTTTACCTCCTTGAATGTTGTGATAAAAACAACATATAACCTTATGTAGCCTGTAATATCAACATACTAAGATGAATATGTTCACATGCAATTTGAAGTTTAAAATCTGAGAATTTTCCCAACAGCCCATTTTCACTTCAGCTTTATTATCCAATCTATTTTTTTCAGAGAGCAACATATACCCAGTGCTCATACAGAAATGGAAAGCCAACCAAGTAAGGCTACCCAAGTCAATCCTTTCTTTCTGTTCACATTTTCAAATGAACTTAAATTGTTCACCTTCTGGGCAGGAAATGAAATGCATTATACAATTTTTTTTCTATCCAAGCTACAGAAAAATAGAAATAGATTACATCTTGTGGCTCTATAATATTAGGCATGATTTTATTTCTCCCCTCAAACTACAAGGTAAAAAGTTCAGATAGGACTTCAGCTACTTGAAACTTGAAAAAAATTATAGAAACTTTCAGTTTACTTCAAAAAAATTAATTTATAGGCAGATTTTTTTAACATGAAGAACGGTTGATAAGCAAACATTTATAGGAATGGCTGAAATAATGAAGCTGCCTTTACTACAGGTGAAGCACAACGGTGATATTAAGTAGATTACAGTTGTTTCCCCTTATATAGATAAACCTGGACACTAGGAAATGTAGCTCTTAGTCTACTTTTTAAAATAGGCCACTAGAAGAGAATCTCAATTGGTCTTTGGTCCACTTCCCTGCTCCCCTCCATAATTAAAAAATATAGTGAGGAAAAATGTTTCCTGCTGAACTTTGCCCATAAAGATATAAAGTGATAGATGAGGCCTAAATGTTTCATCCATGCTACAAAAACATTAAAGTGGCTACATTTAACCTAGTTTATTTCTAATTAAAAGGGGCCAGCTGTTTAAATCCAGACATGAATGTTCAGTGGAGCTGGCAAAGTAGTCCAAGACTCCTTAGATGAATACCCAGGACTGGCAAGTAACTCCTGCTAGCTGGCTTTCAAAAATGTTGTGTTCACATTTGATCCCTCTAACCTGAAATAATTGAGATAACTCAAAAAGCTTCAGAAAACAGATATAGCTTAACCTCTTCGTACAGAAACGGAAAAGTCATTTCAAGCTAATATATTTTAATTTAACAAGTCTGCACGTTAAATGTTCACAAAATAATTGCTGCTACCAATAGGTGCATACTCCCTTATCCAAGAGAACCAACAAATCCATTCACTTGATGAAGGTGGTTCAACTGATAATGCTCTCCACTTCTATGCAGAAGTGACTTCCAATCAGTTTAGCAGGACATCTTCTCAGGTAAGTATCAAAGGATTGCACCCAGGTTAGTCTGATTTTAATTGGATGAATGAGGGGGCGTGGGAGGCAAGCATAATGGGAACAAAATAAATAAATAAAAAAGCCAGTTTATCCAATTGATCAACTTGCGGAAGTTTAAATTTACACAAAATGATGTCAGTTAATCATATGGGAACATCTAGATGTAGTCAGTTAACCTGTTTAATTTACCTAATCCTCCAGGAAAAAGAACTGGAAGGAACAGAAGCAATGGCTAAAATAGGATGCCTTTCATTGTCAAGACCTGACAGCATGGAACGTATCTCACAAACACTAATGAGCTGTAGAAGTCAAATTATGCCCATTATTACCTATCCAGTGTTAGTGATGTAATGAAGCATTTCTATCTGTGCAGACTGGATGTCTTCATTGGAGGCATGGCAATACAAAGAATCTTCTCCCAGATTATAGTTCAGAAGAAGGAAGAAACTAGAAAATGAAGGATTTAGGAAGTATATATGGAAAGACAGGCCTCAGGAACCTTCAGATCCATGCCTAGGAATACATATATTTGTCAGGGAGGAAAGGTTAGGAATATACAATATTTAGTGCTAGGATAGACAAGGATAGACTAGTTATTAGATACAAGTAGTTTTCAACTTACAATGCCAATTGTGTTTTGTGATTTTGTCCCATTTAATGTGATTAAGAGTGGCATGATGGCCTAGTGGTGAAGATGCTTGTCTCCCACTTGGAAGGTTGAGAGTTCAATCTTGGTAGCAACAGATTGTTCTCATCTAGGGAGCAAAGAAAAAAAAATCTGCTGTGAACTCTGTATAGGTGTCAGGAAGGGCATCTGGCCAGTAAATGTTCAGCTCCATCCAGTCACCGCAACACTATCCGAAATAGGGATTACATGCAATGGTGGGATTCAATTTTTTTTACTACTGGTTCTGTGGGCGTGGCCTGGTGGGCGTGGCTTGGTGGGCGTGGCTTGGTGGGCGTGGCAGGGGAAGGATACTGTAAAATCTCCATTCCCTCCCCACTCCAGGGGAAGGTTACTGCAAAATCCCCATTTCCTCCCGATCAGCTGGGATTCGGGAGGCAGAGAATAGATGGGGGCGGGGCCAGTCAGAGGTGGTATTTACCAGTTCTCCAAACTACTCAAAATTTCTGCTACTGGTTCTCCAGAACTGGTCAGAACCTGCTGAATACCACCTCTGAATTACAGGAATGTAAAAAGGGAGGTTTTTTTTTTTTTAATGTGATTGTATATTGTCAGAAGTACTAAGAATCTGACTGGGTTAATGACCAACTGAGTTAAAAGGACTTTGAGAACAAGGCCAATGAATCATTTTTCATCAAAAAATGGATCACAGCCGATTGCTTTAAACATGGCAATATTATTAATCTTTGTTCACTTTCATTTTTGCTATTAGAGTTAGATGAGAGTTAGAGAAAAACTAGAGGAAGTCAATGTTAATTTGTCAGCAATTTTTTTTTTTTAAATTTTAAGAGGGAAGAAACCCAAGTGGTACTCCACCAAGTCTACAGCTGTGTTAAAATTAAGAGAAAAGAAGAAACTCATTATCTGCCAAACCTCTGTTAGGTGAGTACCTCACACTATAACCTTGAAGTTGGTTGGTGGACAGAGCACCATCTAACAAGGGTGATATTACAATATATTGAAAAAATTGTACGTTAAAATAATAGATCTTTTTTGTTATTTCATATGGAATGCATTATATTCTTTTTTTGTTATCTAGGAAGAAGTATGATTTCAGCTGCTTCAGGGTTGAATAACCACAAACCATCTTGTGATGAAAGAAAGCAATTGCCTCAAAATCAGATGGAGATGTTAATAAATCATCAGGAATTGAACTCAGCTCAAGAGATATTTACTTTAATCTATTTATATATCTTGGAAGCCAGATTTGCTGCTTTGAGACACATGGAGCAGATCATAGGGAGCATAAAATATTGTACAATATCAGTAGAACTGAGAAAATCTAATGATTCCTAGTTAAAGCTAATGGTTTTGATATATGTATGCTCTTATGTGATTCTTTTATTTTCTTGTGTAATTTATTGTTTCAATATTATGGCAATGCTTCTTCTTTTGTCCTACTGTATATTTCTAAATGAATTTAAGGTACAATCCTCTTCATATTTTCTTGGAAATAAGCCACTTTGAATTTTGTGGGACTATATCTATATATTGTTATAATACATATAATAAATGTGGTGGGATTCAAATAATTTAACAACCGATTCTCTGCCCTAATGGGTAGGCGTGGCTCGATGGTTATGTGACTGGGTGGGAGTGGCCAACTTGACATCACTAACCCCTCACCCTTCCCCTCCCCTTCCCATCCAGCCACTCCTTGTCACACCCGGCCTCTCCTCGACTTATGACCACAATTGAGCCCAAAATTTATGTTGCTAAGTGAGAAATTTGTTAAGTGAGTTTTGTTTCATTTCACGACTTTTCTTGCCACATTTGTTAAGTGAATCACTGCAATTGTTAAGTTAGTAGCACGTCTGTTAAGTGAATCTGGCCTCCCCATTGACTTTGCTTGTCAGAAGGTTGCAAAAGGGGATCACATGACCCTGGGAGACTACAACTGTAATAAATGTGAGACAGTTGTCAACCATCTGAATTTTGATCATATGACCGTGGGGATGCTGCAACGGTCATAAATATGAAAAACGGTCATAAGTCACTTTTTTCAGTGCCATTGTAACTTTGAGCGGTTGCTAAATGAACTGTTGTAAGTCGAGGACTACCTGTACAGTATTGGAGGGTAGAGTTTGGTGAAGTAGTCAAGGCATTTGGCTAGAAATGGAGGCCATGAGTTCTGGCCCTGCTTTTGGTGCAATGCCTCTAGCCTTAGGAAAAAGGCAAGGTGTAATGGCAGTAAGAAAGACCACTGTTACTTCGAGGAGTTCAGTGATATATTTTTATTTCTCCTTCATATTTATTTAGGTCATTTAAGCTCTTCAGAAAGTGGGTGGGCACACTTGGGCTACAAAATGCCAAGCTAAAGAGACAAATTAACAAAGGATATAGGGGACCCAGGTTCAAGTCTCTGCCCTCCCAAGCTTGTCAGAATCACAATAAAATTAGTATATGCCACAGATATCTAAATAAGCTTCAAGCCTGGTGCCATATTACTAAGCCTTATTATCATGAGAGAAAACTAAAATGGATTGGAGGGAGGATCCACACCCCTATCTCCTATTTTTTTAAATCTTACTATCAGTGAGCAATCATGTGGCTCTACTCTTGGCTACTCTGAAGCAATGCAAGCGACTCCTGTCCATAAGGTGCTTTTTCAAGAGGAAACCAAGGAAGTCCAGTTGCCTCTTGAAAAAAGCACCTTTGGGACAACCATGACCTGGATGACTGAAGAATCCCCATAGACAAGAGACTCCTGTGCTCAGTGAACTGACAAAGCACAGTTTCCCTCCCAAGCGAAGCAATCCTTAGATCCATTTGCACCACTTAAAGATACCGGCTGGTCTCACTCACCTCACAAGATATCCTAAGGAAATCATCCAGATTTAAGGAAAGATTACATGCCCCCAGAAAGCAGTAAAAAAAATCAGACAGAGTTTATCTTTGGTTTATTACTAATTATTATATTAATGTTAGACCTCATTGATTTAGTTGTACCTAATTCAACTTCCATTATTTAATTCTCATCCAACTTCTGAGAATCAATTATATTCATTCAATCTAGATTCCTGCAATTTCCTGGCTGAGGGGCAGGATGCAAGCTCGGCACTCTGTCTGATTGGCCATGCCCACCCAGTCACATGACCACCCAGCTATGCCTACCCAGTCATTAGGGCAGAGAACCGATTGTTAAATTATTTGAATCTCACCACTGCTTAGATCCATACATTGCACTCTTTATTACATTGCACTCTTATCAATATAAATATGCCACAAAGCATATGTTTTAGGTGCCATCAAATCTACAATGCCACAGACTAACATAGATTTTTCTGTTGGAATATAGATTCACAAATAATCACTTATTGTTCCATGCCTATGTACTATAGATTTTCTACACCATTTAATTTAATTTAATTTAATTTAATTTAATTTTTAATTTAATTTAATTTAATTTAATTTAATTTAATTTAATTTAATTTAATTTAATTTAATTTAATTTAATTTAATTTAATTNACTCTTATCAATATAAATATGCCACAAAGCATATGTTTTAGGTGCCATCAAATCTACAATGCCACAGACTAACATAGATTTTTCTGTTGGAATATAGATTCACAAATAATCACTTATTGTTCCATGCCTATGTACTATAGATTTTCTACACCATTTAATTTAATTTAATTTAATTTAATTTAATTTTTAATTTAATTTAATTTAATTTAATTTAATTTAATTTAATTTAATTTAATT
>QLTV01003095.1:737970-791204 GCA_003457575.1 Thermophis baileyi
AGAAGTTGGAAGGTCTGAATTTCTGGTATTTTTTTTACCATACTTTTCTTGTCCTGCACGTGCAGCAGAAAATGGAGCTGGAAAGCAGGTTAGTGAAGGGATGTGGCTGCCTTGGAGTGTGTGTGTGTGTGTGTGTGTGTGTGTGTGTGTGTGTGTGTATGAGAGAGAGAGAGAGAGAGAGAGAGAGAGACAGAGACAGAGACAGAGACAGAGACAGAGAGAGAGAGAGAGATCTGATCCAACCTCAGAGAGTTACCATATACCAGGGCTGGCGGCGGTGTGCTCTCTCTGTCTCTCTCACACACACAAACACACACACAGAGGTTTGCAGGAGCTCTTCGCCCTCCTGGCAGCGCTGCTCTCGGTCACCCTGCTAGGCTGCTCCTGCCTGGTGCAGGATGAGTCGGCCAAGATCTACAACCTCCGGAGTGCCCCCCTGCTGCCGGCCTGCCAGGGCTCTTTGCCAGCGGCCACTGGTGGAGCCAAGCCGCTTCACCTGCTGCCGCCTTCGGGCTGCTGAGCACCTTCCTGAAGGTCTAATTGGTGCTGCAGGCTCAAGGTTGTGAGCTGAGCCCGGCGCTCTTCAGGCCCTTGCCCTGGTGGGCACTAGCTCTCATGCTGGCTGTGCAAGGCGGCGCGGGCGGCGCAGCTCCACCGGCAGCAGGGGGTGCTCCAGAGGTCATAGATCTGGGACGACTCCCCCTGCACCAGGCAGGAGCAGCCCAGTAGGATGACCAAAAGCAGTGCTGCCAGGAGGCTGAAGACCCCCCCCCGAGGCCAGAGCAGCACAGTCAGATGTTCGGCGGCCAGCCAGCAGCAAGCCCAGCAAGCAGGGCAGGTGGAAGCCAGGGCGCACAGAGAATTTGGGTCATTGCGGCCGCAGGCAAGCAGGTGGTGGGATGGAGAGGGTGGGGCCGGTGGGCTTGCTGCCTACTGCACCCCCAAAATAATAAGCCCCCCCGATAATAAGGCCAAGGCCATATTTTGGGGGTCAAAAGAAAATAAGACCCTGTCTTATTTTTGGGGAAACACGATATATATTCAGGGACTCCCCTATTTACTATAAAGTAAATAGTATTTCTTTCCTGCTCTTTCCAATTGACAGATGTTTCAGTTACCGGATCAGCAAACTCATCAATCACCCATATAGGACAAAAAGTTATACTGTCCTGTGAAATGAATCGATGCACATCCTCCAACTTTTGGATTCACTTATATAAATGGGAATCCTCCAAAAACCAAACATTGTTTATCCACAACAGCACAAGGCAACACAATGTACAAGAAAAGCATCCAAGAGAGAGAGATAAGAATGGCTCACCCAGAGGAGAGTACAAGAATGGGCTTCTCTCTGTGACACTTGATCAAGCTGAAATAGCAAACAGCGGCCAGTATGTCTGTGCTGGGATGTGTGATGATGTCTATAAAGAATCTAAAATGGAGTTGCAAACAGAAGGTAATTAATATTGTTCAGACTTCTTGGGATGAGAAAAATGGGACTTTATTGACATTCAGAGTTTTATTGATACAGTCTAAAACAGGGGTGTCAAACTGGATTTCGTGGAGGGCTGGATTAGCATTGTAATTCTCCTCTGCGAGCTCGCTGGGGGGGCAGTGGGAGGGAGATGGGACAGACGCCTCCTGGGGCACCCTGTTGGCCAAAATGGGAGATGGGGGCTATGCGCGCCTCCCTGCCCCATTTTGGCCCCAGAATACTGCAGGAGGCCGAAAATGGGGCACGGGGCACAGGAGAAGAGGCACGGCAGGCAGGTCCTTTGCTATTTCCAGACCGCCTCTGCGGGCCAGATTTAAGCACCCCACAGGCCGGATCTGGCCCGTGGGTTTTGAGTTTGACACGCCTGGTCTAGAATATATATTCACAGTGACTTTGGTTCCATTGGTATTCATTATAGCAAACCTGATCAAAAATCATCCTTTATATGAGGAACAGTTGAGCCAGTTTAGAGTGGCACAAATCAGAAACATTGTATGTGGGATACTGGAACTCTGCAAATAGTGGAAAGGTTCCTTTTGGCATTATTAAGAAATCCTATTACCTGACTCATGGATTCTGCCCACTCACACCAGCATCCAGCACTTTACTCTCTTTTGAACTTCACAATCTTGTAACATTGCTGCTCCCACCATCATGCTACCTGCTGTTATTATCAAATGAATAAGAAATGTATTGTTGGGAGTATATAATTCAAAAATATTTTCTCTACTGAGTAGCTGGTCAGTTGGAATAATCAGTCAACAGTCCACTTTTGGTTATAATGGAATTTACTTAAGTTTCAAAGTACTACATAACCTATACAGCTTTTAGTAAACCACTCTTCTACCATAATTTAACAAACAATGAGAGTTCTGTATTTCACCTCCTAAATTTTCAGTAACTGATATTAATTTACAATAATAATATTAATTAGTTAATCATTTCATCTATTATATCTTCCTTTATGCTATATTTAATATCTTCCTTTGAAAGATTGCTTTCAGAAATTCTTGGAATCTAGAAATTGTCAACTTGTTTTTCCATGCTTCCTAGTCTGCCTATCAGGGGCAAAGGATCAGGACCATATGTTCAGTTGCAATCCAAAAAAGATTTTTTGCTGAAGCCTACATACAACAATCTAGTCAACTAAAATTCAATATTAAATTGACACCAGATAAGGGTCAATGGAATTCAGGAGGGATTGGACTTAGACTATTTGTGGGAATATAATGATTCTAAACTTATAGCATGCTTAACTCTGCCCCCAGCTCTGCCTGCTTGTATCTTACACTGCTGTTCTTCTAATAGTTCTAGAATTCCCACATATACATACACAACACAATGCACATTGATATCATTATCTTAGTATGTAGAGAGAGAGAGACTAGAATAGATATTTGATTTATTTTTGGCTAAAGCTGGCCACTTTAACATTCCACTTTAATGGAATGTTAAAACAATCTCCTACAGTTCTGCTAATTTCCAAGCATTTCAGGACTTTAAAAGACAGAGGACAGCAATTTTAACATAAAATAATATGATTGTTTCATCAGTTTTCCCCACTAATTACTGAACTACAGTTTACGTAATCATTGCCAAGAATAAGGAAATGTGCTTTATACTTACACATTGGGACTTAATGTGCCTCTTCACTAAGCAGCATTGCAATGGTAGTGATGTAGAATGTAATTCAGTAATTATTGACATGGTTTAATGTTTTCCAGGAAAAATTAACACTAGTATTGGGGAAGTTGCTGTTTTCAGTTTCCAGCTATTTGAGACATGCAATTTGTCCCATCTGAAACTGCTTTGGAGAAAAATATATTCTGGGAAAAGACAGAAAATTTACTCTTATCTGCATCAGGAAGCCTGCCTAAGTATTTATTCTGAAGATATCCTTGGTGACAGATGCTCTTCTTCACATGGACCCATCATTCAAGAATGGTTTGGCAAGAATTATGAACAAAGGGCTGAGATTTCCAAAACTCAAATGCTTATCAGAAATATTATTTCATTTAAAGTAAGCAACATTTGTGCAGAAGATCCGGGGAAGTGGAATCTCGGGGATTTTCAGTGGAATCTCAGGGACTTCGCAAAGTAGTCATCTTCACCCTTTATGTGACAGGTAATGAAGAAGACATCCAATCCTGTTCTGTTGCCCTTGACAGAAATCAGAAATGAGGGTCCATTTGTGTTTATATAAAAAAATTAAAGCCTGCTTTTCATATTCATGATTAAACAAAACTCTAGAAGTAGTTTTTGTAATAGTAGTAATAAGGTAGTAAGGAAATATATGATTATTTAAATCTGGTTGGATGCTATTGAATTCTTATGAAATGTAGATATTATTGAATTTGAGTGTATTGATTTTCCTTTTCTTAATTTTGTATGACATTGGTGGAAAGATAAGAACCTTAACTTTCACCAAGAATATTGAATGATTTAACCTTTCAATCTTTAATGTATCTTTTAAAGCTAAGGGTCATTCATTTTATGCATAGGTACACACACTGGTTTTTGTTGTTACTGCAGAAAAATGGGAGAAATATAGACCAGGGCAGTCACTTGATTAACATTTGATTAAACAACGACATAATTCATATTTCCAAAAACAAAATGATGTACAAACAAATCCACTCATTCCTATATGTAACCTGTCAATAAGGCAATGTGTTTTTCAGTTATACTTTGAATTTGTGCAGTGAATTATTTCCCTCACTCCTACCTGTTTCTTCTACTTTTCTTTTAAACCATTTAACACCCATTTTATTGTTTACTTAAAATATATCAATTTTTGAACTTTGAGTAATTTACACAGATGTCAACCCCCGAAACCGCGAGTGTCTGGCAGGCCGTCTCAGGGTTGCCATTCCAGAAGGGAGTTCCATTTGGGGGGAGAAGGCATGGAGAGGGAGGCCAGTTTAACATGGACTTATATGGCATGGGAGGCCGCCAGCAGTGGAGAAACTGGGCCGATAATCAGCTGTGGAATCGGTGCTGATCAACTGGAGAGCTGGAGTGCCGATCAGCTGGAGGCCTGGGGCACCAATCTACTGACGAGCTGGCTAGAGAGCAGGCAGGATGGCAGAGAGATGGATTACGCGCAGTCGAAGCTTCTCAGCCTTAAGTAGTGTCCGGAAGCCGTGAGGGCGGGCCAGGCACGCACAGGGATGGGAAAGCAGCAGCGGTTAGCACTAACTTTGATCGCAGTCACTTTGTGCCGAGTGTCCAAGCCTACATTAAATGCATTGAACGAACTGTGTTGCTTGCTGTTTCCTGGTGCTGGAGGCTCGGATCCTGATAACAGAAATATATATTTTTTAAAATAGGCCTCATAAGGTAAATAATATTTACAGTATTTCCCATCTTCCTGCTCTCTCCAACAGGTATTTCAGTTATTGGATCATTTAACTCACCAATCACCCAGATTGGACAAAAAGTAATACTATCCTGTGAAATGAAAGGATGCAGATCCTCAAACCTTTTGATTCACTTATATAAATGGGAATCCTCCAGAAATCAAATATTGTTTATCCACAATAGCCAACATGCTCAAAGACTAATGGTTTTGATAATTAATGTTAGGTTTCTTTATTTTCTGTCCTATGATGATGAACTGCATTATGCAAAAAGGGAAAGATTCCTACAAACCATATCCTTTTTTGATATGGCTGTTTCAAGCTTTTCCTCTTTCCTGTTTTTTCTTTTAGGCAGTGAATCTCCATTTGATTTCACCTGGATCCTTTTGTCTTAATGATCTTTGTGTTGGTCTTAATAACAAGAGGTGTATACTACTATTTCAAACATAAAGGTAAAGATATTGCTTAAAGGCTAGCCCCAACTCCGCCCCCCATGAAATGTTTCATTGTTTAAGGCAGTGGTCCCCAAACTTTTTCAGTCCACCACCCCCTTGGTGCTACAAACTCATCCTCAGTGCCCCCCACCCTCCCCCCTTCAGGTGGGCGTGGCTTGGTGGTCAGGTGACCGGGTGGGCGTGGCTAACTTGTAAAATGTGGTGAATCTTTCTTATGATCAATGATTGTAACTATGACCTACTTTGTTGTTTGTATGTACACTGAGAGTTTATGCCTGTGAGGCAAATTTCCTGTGTGTCCAATCACACTTGGCCAATAAAGAATTCTATTATTCACCTCTCAAGAATGAGAAAGCAGAATAGTTAAGTATTAATTTCCAGGAGCTCATCCACTCTCCCTACCCCCCCACCCCCCCCCCACAATTCCACCCCCCTCCTTTCTTTCTTTCTTTCTTCCTTCCTTCCTTCCTTCCTTCCATCTTTCTGTCTGTCTGTCTGTCTGTCTGTCTTCGACAGCTCGGCTTATCTTCCTGGTGAGGCTCGGAGACCGCCCGGCACGTCCATCCGCCGGCTCTCCACTTTCTGCCTGCCCCACCAAGGCCCCCACCAGCCCGGAGCCTGGTGGACCCTGAGGCCGGCAGAGCTCCATAGGTGCGCGCCCCGACGCGCACCAAAGGTCCTGGAGCCGAAGCCGAAGCCGGGAAGGCGAGAGGGGTGGCGGCAGCAGCGACAATTGCGCTCTGGCAGCGTCGCGTTCCGTGTCATGTGCTGTCCGGGAGTGTGGTCTCTGGGCTGGCGGAGGCCTTCCTTGCCGGGCGTTGCTGCACTGACAGCTCCGCCCTGCCCAGCTCCGCCCGCCGCCACTTCCCGCGAACTTCCCAGGAGATGGCCGGAGCGAGGGGCGGGCGGGAGCGCGTTGGCCCAGCCGTCGCTTGGCTTACCTTCCTGATGAGGCTCAGAGACCACCCGGCACGCCCATCCGCCGGCTCTCCACTTTCTCCCTGCCCCGCCAAGGCCCCCGCCAGCCCAGAGACTTCGCTCCCGGATGGCACATGACAGGGGATGCAATGCTGCCAGAGCGCGGTTGCCGCTGCCATCGCCCCTCTCGCCTTCAGCTCCGGGACCTTTGCGGGCCGGGAAGCATTGGGGCATGCACCTATGGAGCTCTGCCGGCCTCAGGCTGTCGCTACCAGTATGGCGAACCACCTGCAGCCCCCCTTGCCCCTCTTAGCGCTCCCCCTGCCGCCACCCTTGCCTCTTAGCGCCCCCCTAAGTCATCCCACCACCCCCAGGGGGCGGTTCCGCCCACTTTGGGAACCACTGGTTTAAGGGAATAGATGAAAGCGATTTTAAAAGATTGCCAGGTATTCCTGTTCCAGAACTTGCCATTAGTTATGATCCTATTGGGTGGGAGAAAAAAAATGGCATTTCCCTATGTTAGATAATTGTGTGACATTCTTTTTGTTATTTAGTGATTTTTATATTGAACTGCATTTATATTTATTTGCTTTGTGAAGTATTTTTGCTTTGAGAAAAAAATTAATTTGCATTGTGTTTCTCTGTTTATATATTGATTTCAGTTCTACTTCTGCACCAATTTACCAACCACTTGGCTGTATGTAACTACATTTATGCACTTCTTTTTATATTTCTATACTTAATTAGCTCAAACATATTTTTGCACATATATTTTTATGTAGCAGATAAATCATAAACTTTTCCCTTTTCGGCCTTTTTTTAAAGCTTTGTTAATAAAGTGAAGATATATTCATTCAAAGGAGGTGTTTAAAATCAGTAGGACAGTCAAGTTTCATCATTTTCATTCATAGACAATGAACCTTCAGAGGGATTTATCTCCTGAAGAGATCTCTATTTAGTGGAGCTCAACTTTAGTGGGCAAAATCTGTGAATGTGAAGCGTTTCTATGCTTGGCCTTTTCCAGTGTCTAATCCAGGGGTGTCAAACTCAACTTAAATCTGGCCCGCAGGGCCAGCCTGGAAATAGCAGGCCTGCGGTGCCTCTGCTAGCAAAAATGGGGCACCAGGAGTGGGGGGTTCTGCACACAGCCTCATTTTTGACGCCTCGTTTTCGGCCTGGACAGCCTCCTGCAGCACTCTTCCGGCCAATGCTGATCTGACCTTCGAAGAAATCCAGTTTGATACCCCTGGTATAATTCATCATTCCTTTTGCTGCCCCAAGAAGATCAGCTCAATCCATAAGATTCTTTCTCAAAAATTCCCAGGTTCTGATTTATAGGCTCCAATGGCCTCTTGGGTATAACTGCTCTGTCATGTACTAGTATTCAAACACAGCTCCTGCTGCCTTTTGCCCATTGAATACAGCTATAATTTCATTCCCACCTCCCTCAGCCTATAAGTTTGAGCCAAAACAAACAAACAAATGCTTCTCCCTACGAAGCAGAGTGAAAGGAAGAGACTTCTTCAATAAAGCAGGAAAAAAGGTTAAGCCTTGCATTTTAGCTAGAAAAGAGTTAATCTAGTCCTTCTGCCTTTTGTGAGCAAGAACTGCAGGATCTAGGTTTTGTTCTTTTTTCTTTTAAAAATCAAAGTCTACTTTAGTGCAAAATAGAGTTTGCACCAAGCAACAGGTACAATTCAATGCTTACAGATGAATTCAGGCAATATTTACTACTTCTGCTAAAATGCATATTTGATTACAATTATTATGGATAAATGTCACAGTTATCACCAACTAATGTAATCCAAATAACAGTTGAATTCTTTCTTTCTGTGAAATAAACACCTTGAAAACATATTATTTCCTTGTTGGAGCTATTTGAGCATGTTTATACATCCAAAGATCAAATTCATCTTTCTTTTCAGATCCAATAAGGACAGAAAATGGTGAGTGTAAATGCAGGAAACTTTCCCTTTCCCTCCTCAGTCTGTGACGAAATTTAGCATAATTTACTTGAATTGTTATTAAATAATAGGCTCTCTGATTTCCCAGGAATGATTCCATACAGATGTATCTTAATGACACAGGTTCACAATGCTGATTAAACAATATTTGCAAACTTTTAGCATATAACAACAACAACAACAATAAAAAGAAGAAATTAGCTAAAAGAATAACTACAGAGGGATGCTTTGAATAAATGTCCTGTTAATTTAAACTGATTTTGATTCTTAGAGACATTTTTGAAAGTGAGATAATTATGATTAATAATTAGGAAAAGCAATGTTTTTAGTATTGAAAGAATTGAAAAGTATTGTTTTTAGGCAACAGATTCTAAGAAATATCACAGATCCTCACATAAAGGAGGATTTACTTGAGCAATGTCACCAACTAGCTTTCTGCAGATGTAATAGAATAGAAAAATAACTACATGTTGTCACTCTTACTGCCCCAAGGCAATTCTTTATAACAACTTTAAAAATTCAAGTTCCCCATAATTGCTTTAAATTAAAAATCAGATAGACAGCAGGCAGGGGTACTCCTGCTTTAGTGTCTTTTAAACTGCACTTATTCTTTTTATATAAACTGTATTTTTTAAAAATTTCCAGGCAAATTAAAAGAAGAAATGGGTAAGCTGCTTAGTATCTTTCAGTTTTTACACAAACAAAATTCAAATACTGATCTATACCTGTTTCTAGGAAATTATAATTATAAATATATAATATCTTATAAATTTCTTTCTCCTTTGAACAATGTCAAATAACTGTATTTCATCTGTAATCCTAAATACCATTGTAAGGTTAAATTTAGTGAGTAAGGTCAAACTTGGATTCTCCCTTGATGGTTTTTCCCCAACATCCAGATTTTGACACAATTTGTCCCTGAGTGTAGAACAATCTTCCCAGACAGATTACATCACTAAGTTTTTGGAAGCCGCAAGGCAGAACTGTTCCAGCAGGGTCTTAAGGGGGAATATCATAATCAGTTGAAAGTTTATGTTGCTCTATTTTTATGAATGTTTTTATTATTGTTTATTATTTCTTATTCTGGATAGTTGTTTTCATAATATTGCTATATTGAAAAGAATCTTCAGACTGCATTGCTTACCTGCTGGATTTTTGTGTAGCAGACAACAACAAAGGGAGATCCTAACAGTGGTCTCACATATGTTCCTCTGAATCAGTTCACTCTGGGCACTTGAACGCCATTACCTAGCTACCTGAAGATGCAGTAGAATATATGCTGTTACTCTTAATGCTCTTAATAGCACTTAGACTTATATACCGCTTTACAGTGCTTTACAGCCCTCTCTAAGCGGTTCACAGAGTCAGCATATTGCCCCCAACAATCTGGGTCCTCATTTTACCCACCTCGGAAGGATGGAAGGCTGAGTCAACCTTGAGCCGGTGAGATTTGAACCGCCGAACTGCAGCTAGCAGTCAGCTGAAGTAGCCTGCAGTGCTGCACTCTAACCACTGCGCCACCTCGGCTCTTAATGCTCCAAGGCAATCCTTAATAAAAGCTCTTAATAAAAGCCCATGTGTGATGAGCTTTTATTACCCTTGGTTTTTCTTCAAACACAGTCTAGATGTCTCTTCTGCAAATTTATCTCTTGGAACAAAGAGACGATGTTATGATATCATTCCAAGCAGTGACTAAAGTCTCGGTGGATCAGTCAACCCCGCTAGGTGGATCAGACTGGGAAAGTCACTCCATAAGAAGGCTAAAACTATTTTTTTTTATAGAGATCAGCTGTTAAATTGGTATTCTGCATATCTGACTGTGCTGTACCTTCTCCTTATTTTTAAATAAATTAAGGAGGCACCTTTCTGAACTTATGATATCGCACTGTTTTGAACTTTAAGCATGCTTCAGCCCGTCTTCCATGTCTCTGTCAAGGTCATCTTCAGGACTCTCTACAGAGAGTTCCTTCAGAAACCCAGCAGGGGCCATTAGGTGCTTGGGATGGACCAATTGAATAGATTCTAACTCTCTGTGGTTGGGACAGGTTGTCAAAGAATGATCTGATCATCACAATGGTAACACCCTCCACATCCAACCCCAATTTTTTTTTAATTTATTTATTTATTTATTTATTTATTTGTTTGTTTGTTTGTTTGTTTATTTATTTATTTATTTATTATTTTGTCAAACACATATTAGTTAGTACATATAAGTATAAACACGATTTGAATACATGAAATGAATACAAATAAAAATAAAAGGGTACATTAGGACAGGGACGGTAGGCACGCTGGTGCGCTTATGCACGCCCCATACAGACCTCTTAGGAATGGGGTGAGGTCAAATGTTACTTCCAGATAGTATTCAAGATAAAGTCATGCTCTGATCTAGAAACTTATTAAGGTGAAATCTCTCTCTTTTACCCTAGAGCAATTAAAATTTGAGAAGGGTAAGTTTTCTCAAATGTATTAGTAATAAGGTATATCCTTCCATCTGACAATACTTACATAGTCATTCTTTTCTCAAATTGTAAATTGTTTATAACTTAGGTTGTAGCAAATAATTGGGCAGTAGTGATAAAAAATAGGTGTCAATTAGTGAAAAGTCCCCCACTATTTTAGCATCCTTTATTTAAATTATTATAAACCAAGATAAATACTTCTATCTTCTGATATTGTTTTTTTAATTTTTTAATTTTGGGAAGAAAATGTATGTGCTTTTACTATGAATATCTGCTGCATGCCCCAACAACTGCTTTAAATTAAAAATCCGTCACAACTGCTTTAAATTAAAAATTCAATGGGTAACTCTGCTTTAGTGTCTTTTAAACTGCAGTTATTCTTTTTATATAAACCCTACTTTTTTAAAATTTCCAGGTAAATTAAAAGAAGAAATGGGTAAGCACTTAGTACCTTTCAGCTTTTACACAAAATGTTGAATTAA
This sequence comes from Thermophis baileyi, assembly GCA_003457575.1. Classification (NCBI taxonomy): domain Eukaryota; kingdom Metazoa; phylum Chordata; class Lepidosauria; order Squamata; family Dipsadidae; genus Thermophis; species Thermophis baileyi. The sequence continues at coordinate 749,106 of QLTV01003095.1, forward strand.
ACAAAGATGTGTAGAAAGAGTGCAAAGAAAAACAAAGGTGATTGGGGGCTGGAGGCTAAAACATGATGAATGGTTGCCAGAACTGGTGTCTCTAGTTTAACAAAGAGAGGGACTAGACTAGAGTAACATTTTATTTTATTTTATTTATTTATTTATTTAGTTTGTCAAACATGTACGAGAAAACAGGTATAAGTATAAACATGGACATGAACACAGGAAATGAGTACGAATAAATGGAGACTGTAGGACAGGGACGGTAGGCACGCTGGTGCGCTTATGCATGCCCCCTTACAGACCTCTTAGGAATGGGGTGAGGTCCACGGTAGACAGTTTAAGGTTAACATTTTGGGGGTTTGAGGATGTAACAACAGAGTCAGGTAGTGCATTCCAGGCATTGACCACTCTGTTGCTGAAGTCGTATTTTCTGCAATCAAGTTTGGAGCAGTTTACCTTGAGTTTGTATCTATTGTGTGTTCGTGTATTATTGTGGTTGAAGCTGAAGTAGTCATTGACAGGTAGGATGTTGTAGCAGATACTTTTGTGTACTATGCTTAGGTCAGACCGTAGGCGGTGTAGTTGTAGGTTGTCCAAGCTCAAAATTTTAAGCCTGGTGGCATAAGGTATTCTGTTGTGAACAGAGGAGTGGAGTATCTTCTCGTGAAATACCTCTGGACTCGCTCAATTGTATTAATGTCTGATACACAATGTGGATTCCAGGCAGATGAGCTGTATTCAAGAATTGGTCTGGGAAAGGTTTTGTATGCCCTAGTTTGCAGTATAATGTTACCGGAGAACAAGCTTCACAAAATTAGGTTAACAACTCTTAATGCCTTTTTGGCAATGCTGTTACAGTGAACTCTGGGGCGTAGATCGTTTGAGATGAGTACTCCTAGGTCCTTGACAGACATGATAATAGTCTTCCAATATTTGAGGGGTTGTCACAGAAAAGAGTCAACATATTTTCCAAAGCTCTAGAAGGCAGGACAAGACGTAATGGATAGAAACTTATCAAGGAGAGATTGAACTAGATCTAAAGAGAAAATTCTGTATCCCCGAGTATGTATAATCTGAAGATTATATCAGGATAAATGTTTTCACAAATATTCGCTAGCTCCTTTATAGAAATTAACATGCAGCTTTGAACTAATGAACTATCTTTAAAGTGGATTTCCACAACCACAAAAGCATTTGTATGTTTCGATAAGTCCTTAATTTGTCATTTTTTTCTTTTAAGAACAATTAAAGGTAGCAAAAGGTAAATCTTCATTATGTATGGTATTTCAATTTATGGGTAAAATATTGGGGCTTTATTAAAAATATTGTTTTTGATAAAGGAATTCAATATAAATCTTGTTTCTGCATCACTTGTTATTTCTTGAATTTACAGGAATCTTCCTTATACTAATCTTCTGCATTGCTTTATTCACAGAATTGTCTGATGCTTGTTTCCATACAGGTGAGAACAAAAGGTTTCAAAAAGTAATAGAAAATTGAATGAATGTCCTAGGATTGTTTTAAACACAAAGAAATAGGTAAAAAAGCAAAAACAGCGGATGAACACTGCAGTAATCTCTGTTTTAGGCACTTTTAATTGTTTCGTATTGCTTATCTTAGTTCAAAATTCTAATGGATAGTGTCAGTGCAAAAATTGGTATTGCGGCCCTATTTGGATCAGGAGGCTCTGCTCACGGTCACTCATGCCCTTATCACCTCACGGCTTGACTATTGCAATGCGCTCTACATGGGGCTATCCTTGAAGAGTGTTCGGAGACTACAATTAGTCCAGAATGCAGCTGCGCGAGCAGTCGTGGGTGTGCCAAGGTACACCCACACGAGTTCCATCCTTCGCGAGCTGCACTGGCTGCCGATTGCACTCCGGTCACAATTTAAGGTGTTGGTTGTTACCTTTAAAGCCCTACATGGCTTAGGACCAGTTTATCTGCGTGACCGCCTTATGCCACATTCCTCACATCGACCAATGAGGTCGCACAGGGTTGGCCTTCTTCAGGTCCCGTCGGCCAGACAGTGGCGGCTGGCGGGACCGGCCTTCTCTGTAGCCGCTCCGACTCTGTGGAGCCAACTTCCCCCCGAGATCCGTACTACCCCCACCTTACTGGCTTTCCGTAAAGCCGTTAAGACCTGGCTTTTCCGGCAAGCCTGGGGCCAATAATTGACTGATTGGCCCATGTATGTTTGTGTGAATGTGTTATTTTAATATTGATGTATTTTTAAATTGTTTCTATTGCTGTCTTTTTTTATTTACTGTGAGCCGCCCAGAGTCTTTCGGGAGTTGGGCGGCAAACAAATTTTGCTAAAATAAATAAAAATAAATAAAATAAATCACGAGGGGAATGATGTTCCACAGGTGGGGGTCAGAGGAGAAAAGGCTTTCTTCCTAGGTCTCCACTAAAGAAACTCCCATGCTGACGAGACCTGGAAGATTGCTCTCCTACCAGATCTGATGGGATGAGTAGATGTAATTGGGGAGAGGTGGTCCCTCAAATAAGCTGATTCCATGCAAGCCTATTCTCATGCCATGAGGTCTTAATGGTTATAACTAGTACATTGAATTGGATCTGGAAGGAAACTGGCAACCAATGCAGCTCAAACAGTAGAAGTATAACATGTGCAAAAGTTGGAGAACACATAACTGGTCATGCCACTGTGAGATTTACTTGACAGTGAGATGGGTGGCATATAAACTTAATAAAAAATAATTCTGCACAACTCATCAGATTTCCAGACATGTTTCAAGAGCAGCCTGAAGTAGACTAGATAGCTTATGAGTGACTCAGAGTAGAGCCTTCTAAATCCAAGAATGGATGCACCTAGCACAAAACCCAAAGCTCTGCAAAGGCTGTCCTAGGTACAACTGCCACTTGCTCTTTGAGCAGGACTTGTCAGTTCAGAAGAACCCACAGGTTGCACATTGGGTTTGTTTGAGGTACTGCAACTCCATCCAGTACCAAAGTTGGTAAATCCTTGGATACAGAAGGCTTTCAAAGTCAAAGCTACTCAGTCTTGTCAGGGTTCAGCTGAAGCCTGTTGTTTCCCATCTAGACACCCACATCTTTCAGGCACTGAGAGGACATTAACAGCATCAATTAGCTGATCAGAATCTAATTTGGTATCATCAGCATACTCACTACATCATGATGGATGATATCACCCAAATGGTTTCATAGAGATATTAAACAGAGAAAATATTGAGTTCTGTGAATCCTGTGACACCCCACATAGTAGGATTGAGTGCAGGACTTGTTGCTTCTAATCAACAGCCTCAGAGAAAGAAAGAAAACCAGCACAATACAAGGCTACCCATTGCTGGTTCAAAGCTGGTTCAAAAGGATACTGTAGTCATTGCTATCAAGCCACCAAGAGAAAATCAAATCACCAAGTAGAAAATCTTACCCCCAGCATTAGAATATATAACAACAAGAACACAGAGATTCAAACAAACCTCTGAAACATTTAAAAAATACACAATCTGCAATTTAAATTTGTGTATAATCCAAGTGCATATATAGAAAACAGAAACATGGTTTTCATATGATTCTTCTTAGGAAAATTTTTACATAAACACAACTGTTCAACACACTGAATGATTACTATGTTTTCAAAAAATATTGAAACAACCTGAATTTAAATAATTTAAAGTACAAAAGTAAGAAGCAAGATTTTCATAGTGACATTGATATTTGCAATTTAAATTTGCATTTAGTCAAATGCATACTTTAATAGTCTGACCAGCAACACATCCCTTACCAAAATATTAACTGTTAGTCGTGCATGAACTGAAGTGCAGGAGAACAAGAAAATGAATAACTCACAAGAGCCAATTGCAAAAAAACCACCTCTAAAGTCTTCCCAGATAATCCTTTGTAATTTTTAAACTGAATGAAGTTTCAGTGAAAATGTTATGCCATTAGACATTCACTGGGGATTAGAACCCAATGTCACATTCTAAAAAGAGTTGTTTTCTAACTAACTCTTACAAACCCAGCCAAAATGAAATGCAGCTTAGGGTGGGATGCTCACAAGCACAATAGAGGTGCTATGGGCAATATAAAGTCATTTTCTTGATTTTTTGCACATATATTTATGGTATTTGTCCACTTTACAGAAGAGAAGCCACTAATAGTGCAGAAAATGCATCTATGAATTGTTTATCTCTGTTGCCTGAAATCTAGAAAGAATAAACCACTGCTCTTCCAGTGGTATCTAGACTGTTCTTCCATCTGGGCTAGATGGATCTGAATTTCTCAGAATAATCTAATTGTATGATTTTCACTCACAAAGTAACAAATAGAATTCCACATTATATTAAAAGCCCAATTATTACTGCCTCTCCACTTTTTCGCTGATGTTCATTTGGTCACTGAGGAATAAAAATTTCTATTTCATAAATGCTGACCTGAGACATATTTTTTAAATCTCCAAATGATAAATGCTAAAAAATACCAGCCAATGCTTAGATGGACTCTACTTTTGGTGACATGGAAGCCCATTTTTTTGATGAACGAGTTTTCATAAAACAGTGAACAGAACACTTTCCTCCCTTGGAAAATAAAATAGTCTAAAGCAGGGGTCCCCAACCTTTTGGACCTCAGGGACCACCAAGGTCATAATTTTAAATACCGCGGACCACCAAATTCATAATTTTAAATCCCTCAGATAACTAATCTGATTTTTTTTAAAAAAGATAAATACATTTGTAAAATAATGATCAGAGAACTTCCATTTTATTAATATGAAATACACCTATTTAATATAACAAAATTATAAATGCTTATTTAATTATAACAAAGTAGTAAATGCTTATTTAATAACAAAATCTTTAAAGGTTGTTTAATTGTAACAAAATTATTATCATCATGGAAACCATTCAAATCTAAAACCAAAGAAAATCAAATTATTTGATGCCATTAAATATTACAGTTAAAAAAAATACAGTTAAGATCAAACTTAACTAAAAAGAGCGTCTGAGAAACAAGTAAAACAATCAGATGAGAATCGGTATCCTCAGAGCAGGGTAACTGTTGTAATGGTCGAAACAATAATCTAGCATACAGCTTGGCAATGGTTGCCTCATCTTAAGATTACCCTGATGTCACCCTGCACCCAGCACACTTCACTGAGGACTACGAGCATCATTCTCCTAAGGATGCAGGTAATAATTTCTGCAGGATACATTAAAAACCAAAACAAAGTGGGAGCAAAAGGCAGGCAAAGGGGTGTCCTGTTGGTTGTGGATGAGGGTGGGTGGAGCGGGCCATCCCACCCTCCAAAAAGGGGAAGGAAAGCGGCCACAGGTGTCCTGTTGGTTGCGCGGCAAATTTAACAGCAGCCTTCCTGAGTAGAGGGGGGGACACCTTGCGCCCCTCTCACCCAGAGAGCCCATGAAAAGGATCCGCACGAAAGCCTCCTCTGGATTAGGCAGGGGGGGAGTGGGGCAGAATAGAAGTAACATTCCTTGCCCCCGGACTGCAGACGGGGCGGGGAGGCATTTGCGAATGAAGCAGCGCCTGACATCCCCACCCCAAGCCACCCGCCCCCCTCCCCAAGAGCCCAGTTCTGCACTGGCTGTGGACTGCACAAAAGGAGTTGCGTTTGGAGAGAATCCAGAGCGCAGTCCTGGCAAAGGTCCACTCGGCTGTGCCTGTCCAGCCCACCTCCACCCGCCTTGCGCAGTATGCCCTCCTCGGGAGCCTGCAAGCCGGACTGGGAATAAGGAAGTGCCTTCCGTATCTCCCCCCTTCAATGCCAGTAGCTCCAGGCACCCCCAGAGCGACTCCGGCGCATCCCATCCATTCTCAAATGCCTCCAGAGGCACCCGTCCACCAGAGGCGCCCGTCCACCATAGGCGGCCGGATGCACATGGTCCCAACCCCTGCTAGGTCCTGCCGCCTTGGCTCTCCCGGCACCTTCCAAAGCGTGGGATGTGGAGATGGCCGAGCCCCTCTGGAAAAGCCACCAGCGACCCTCCCCCTGTCCAGGCCGGCCTAAAAACACCCACCACCTCTGTTACACGTGCCGGGTACCATTTTCCTCAGCAGCCTCTCACCTTGTAGGCAGCGCTTCATGCCGCCAGGCTGGCTGGCAGGCTCATCTTCCCGACCGGAATGGTTCCGCGACTGCACCACTTCTTTCCCCGGAGCTGGAATTGCTTGTCCGCCTCTCAGGCTCCGAGCTGGGTGACCCTGCGTCTCCAGCTGAGGCCGGCCCAGCGAAGAAAGTGGGGCTGGCCCGGCTGAGGAGGGCATGCCTAACCCTAGCCCTAAATAAATTATACACCTTTAAGAGTGGGGGCTGGCATGTGGGTGGGGTGATTTGGATGGTGCAGCCTTGTGTTCCCATGCGCGCACCAGATTAATTGCTCTCGGGGGCTGTAGCTTGAGGATGAGTGCAATATAAAACATGCAAAAATACAAAGATTTCTCTGGGGACCACCAAAATTTTCTCGTGGACCACCAGTGGACTACTGGTTGGTGACCTAGACTCTAAAGAACCACTTGTACTTATAATATAATAATCTCTGGGTGATGGATTCCAAGGTTGACGGTCCAGAACTTCTTAATGTCTCCAATTCCTCTTCAGAGTCTCAAAAACAGATACAGAAACCAAATAGCACTTTCATTTCAGTCAGGAATTTCAAATTAGTCAGAGCCACCTGTTCTCATGGCTGCATCCTTGATGAAAGAACTTTACCCATGTCAACAAAGGGACATTTTACCACACCCTCCAGTGTTTCATTGTCAAAGGACAGTAAATAATTAACAAGAAGATCTATGGCAAGAAAAGTAATGATGCTGTATCAGTATTATGCTTCATGTTTAATATTGCTTCAAGTCAAATCATGGAAGCTTTACACTTAAATGGTAAGCTATTTTGAAATAATATACTATCCATTTTTAGGGAATATCATCAGCAAAGTGGAGGGGGGAACTGAGGTAATTGGTTGAGATGTGGAACTCAGACATATCAACTCATATCAACTCAATTCTGAGTTACACTTAGTTTGGTGAAATTATTCCTAATTAGAAATTTTCATAACATTGCAATATAGTTATATATTATTTATAATTATATTTCACTGTTCTTATAGGCTCATAGATGTGTTATTATGCTTCTTTTCTGATATAGCTCTTCTTTCCTATTCAGAGAAGTTGGTTTCCAATTTTGTACTGTTCTTGCTGATGACTTATTCAACAGCAGGTAAAGATCTTATATTTTTTCAATTGAACTTGTGGTGTTTGTGTGTGTGTGTGTGTGTGTGTGTGTGCGCACTTTATTTAAAGATCAACTAGTTTAATTGGCAGATTAAAAACTATAAATTTTGTCCGTTAATTGCAGGAATTATATTTTAACGGAGAAAGGAATGAACATTAGGGGAATTTTATTTTAATTTTTTGTTCTAAAAAATGAAGAAACGATTAAAGATGGCCTATTATTACTGAATGGCAGATTAAACTCATGAAATTGAAAGTAATTTACACATTTTTCAATAATGTTACAACAATCCTTTCTAAAGATGTTGATAATATGTTTTTCTTAAAACTTTGTTGATTAATCAAGAAGAATTTAATTGGTTATACACTCATTTTTTTAGCATTAGTCTCAGCTTTGTCAAATTATTTACCTATGTTCTAATCGAGAATGCCTAGAAATGATAACCACTTAGTCTACCACTTAGCACTTTGTTGAAAAGTCTGACAGCCCAGAATAAAAATAGAATTAGTGTAGGACTAGCAAGATGAATCTTAATAGCTCTCATTTTTACAAATCTGTCTTCCAATAATTAAGTCTTTTTTGATTTAGTTAATGAGGATGCAATATCATTCATGATATTTATTTTGTGAATACACCCACATAATATTTTAAATTTCCAAATGTATTTATTACTTCAAAATATCATACTTCCTATGCTTAAGAAAGTTTGTCTTACTCTGTGAAATACTTTCCCTTGAAATTGATATTAATAAAACTGGTCCTAAGAATGTTTTTGCTCAGCAGCAAAAAACTGGGTGGAATAAGTACTAAGCATTAGTAATCTTCAGTCTTTTCAGACCCTGTAGCCACTTTTTATCCCTTTCATATTATCCCAATTCCCAAATTAATCTCATTACAAAAATCTAACTTACTGAAAAATTCAGTATCTTAGAAATCAAAATAGAGAGCTCCTTCAGAAGACCTATGAATGTTCATTCTTGTAACAATATCAAAAGGAATCTAGTTGCACAATTTTTTATAAGCTGCAGATTCACACCTGATGGTAAAGTGCTGTTCACAAAACCTTACACTTTTTAATAATTTCTTTCCAATGTAATAATTGGAAAACTTGTTGTCAGATTCCTTCTGATTTGTTTTCCAGCACAGATTAATACAACTCTCCTGTTTCAATGCTTTGTAAAGAAACCCTGCACTTTTACCCTACACTGTAATCTTAATTACTGCTTAGATTTATAGCCTCTTTGATTCAAAGGTCCAAGTCCTGATGTCTTTATGGATGCAGCAGCAGTTTGCATGGGTCTATACAATTTCTAACTACTGGCCCTCTTCCATCTATTGTACTAATTCAATAAACAAATTAGGTTCTTCTTACGCAGCTAATATAGCTTAAAAAAAGACTGAAGCCCTGGCAAGAATCTCCTGGATTTTCAGGCCTCAAGGGAACTGCTGCTTTTGTCTTCATTAAATGTATGCTTCCATTACGTAATAAGTAACTTATGAATCTTGATTCATGAAATACAAACATAGTTTTGTATAATTCAAATGATGCAAATCAGCACAATTTATGAACATCTCATCAATATAACAGATAGACAGAGATAGATAGATGAAGGATAGTTAGAAAGATAGAAAGATAGATGATGGATGGATGGATGGATGGATGGATGGAAGGAAGGATGGATCAATAGATTTCACATTAAATCAACTTCTGTCTTTAGGTTTCAGAAGCCCACTGATTATGCTTCAGCAATATGAGGGCAGTGGAATCAAACTCACCTGTAAAACTCAAGTAGAAGAGTCACCTGAGCTTTTTCAGATTTCATGGATGGACAGCAAAGGGCAGGAACTTGCTTCTGCTCCAGTCATTCATAACAGCACCAATCTGGATATTCTTCTAGAGCCAGGTGCTGGCAATGCTCTCTCCTGCAGGATTATCAAAAAATCTTCAAATCTAGTATTGGGAGCAACATCACTTGTCATTGAAGGTGAATAAGAAACAGTGTTATATAAAAGTGAGATGTTATTCTTATGAACATTTTTTTGTATTATTTCTTATTTGCTATGTGAGCTGCTTGGGGATAGCAGCAGGGGTGGGTTCCACATAACTTCCCTACCGGTTTGCATTGCGTTGGAAGTGCGCATCAGGGAAAAGACTTCTGCGCATGCGCAGAGGGTTTTTTGCCAGCCGCTTTCAAGGAGCGGCACCTGGAGGACCGGTTTGGGGGCATGGCCAGCCGGCCATCGCTGCCGGTTCGGTGAGTGGGGGCAAATTTCTGCCACTGGTTTGGGTGAACCAGTCCGAACCGGCAGCAACCGACCACTGGATAGCAGTAGATGTATTGTCCTGCATCTGTATATTGAATATAGTTATACAGTATATATACTTAGGACCAAAGTCCATATGGATATGATTTTCCTACCTGGTGAAGCTTAATTGGAAAAGATAATGTCACTTTGTAAAATAGGAAATACTAATGAGAGGATCCATGTCATTTCCCCATCTTACAGATTGACTCATGGTTTTTCTTCATAGCTAATGTGAAAGTGTTCGGGTTTTATTGTTCGCAGTTCCTTAATATTAACCAGAGGTGGTATTCAGTTCAGACCGGTTCTACTGAACCAGTAGTAATGATTCTGCGCAGCTCAGAGAACCAGCAAATCGCACCACTGGCTGGCCCTGCCCACCCTGCCCTGCCCTGCCCCACCCCGCTCGCCTAGAGTCACGCCCATGGGCCAGCAGCTATCTGGCTGCTCTCTGGTTCCTCTCCCGCTCCTCGCCCACTTGCCTGCCATCGCCCACCTAATTTTTGATAAGTTGCTCTGAGTACATGGATTGTATATCTTGCCTTCACCACGCGGCCCAGCTAATCTCTGTGCCTCACCTCTGTGCCTCACCCACTCTGCTCACCAAAGGTAAGCATGCCGCCTGCTCGCCATTCGCCTCAGCCGGGTCGGGGAATGCGCCATTCCCCAGCTCCGTCCTTGCCCCTGACCCTTGGCCTGCTTGCCATTCACCTCAGCAGGTTGGGGAATGTGCCATTCCCTGGCTCTGGCCTTGTCCCTGAGCCTTCGCCTGCTTGCCATTCATCTTGGACGGGTCGGTGAATGCGCCATTCCCCAGATCTGGCCTTGCCCAGGAGCCTCCGCCCACCTCGGCCGGGTTGGGGAATGTGCCATTCCCTGGCTCCAGCTTTGCCCTGGAGCCTCTGCCCGCTCGCCGTTCACCTTGGCCGGGTTGGGGAACATGCCATTCCCTGGCTCTGGCCTTGCCCCGGAGCCTCTGCTTGCTCACCGTTTGGCTCGGCTGGGTCAGGGAATGCGCCATTCCCCAGCTCCAGCCTTGCCCTGGAGCCTCCGCCCGCTTGTCATTTGCCTCGGCCAGGTCGGGGAACACACCATTCCCCTACTCTGGCCTTGCCCCAGAGCCTTTGCCCGCCTCAGCCGGGTCGGGGAACGTGCCATTCCCCCGCTCTGGTCTTGCCCTGGGCTTCCGCCTGCATGCTGCCCCCCCTCTGGCCCCAAACTATGGGCCCCCGGGCTGAAGCAATTTATTTGGCCTGCGGCCTGCCATGCTAGGCCGAAGGGCCACAGGGGGAGCCCGGTGTGGGTGCAGGAGGGCCAAAGCAGTTTGGGAATGGACCGGAAGGTTCTTCTTACCTGTAAGAAGTCCCATCCAAAAAGCGCTGCAGTAGAGATCTTGCAGCCACTTCTTCCGTCCCTTGTTGAGCCTTGGTCACTCGCGGAGACGTTTGGCTCGGCCGGGTCAGGGAATGGGCCATTCCCCAGCTCTGGCCTTGCCCCGGAGCCTCCACCCACCTCGGCTGGGTTGGGGAACGTGCTATTCCCTGGCTCCGGCCTTGCCCTGGCACCTCTGCTCGCTCATCATTTGCCTGGGCCAGGTTGGGGAATGCGCCATTCCCCCACTCTGGCCTTGCCCCAGAGCCTTCGCCTACCTCAGCCGGGTTGGGGAATGCGCCATTCCCCTGCTCTGGTTTTGCCCTGGGCCTCTGCCTACATGCTGCCCCCCCTCTGGCCCCAAACTATGGGCCCCCGGGCTGAAGCAATTTATTTGGCCTGTGCCTGCCACGCTAGACCGAAGGGCCGCAGGGGGAACCCGGTGTGGGCACAGGAGGGCCGAAGCAGTTTGGGAATGGACTGGAAGGTTCTTCTTACCTGTAAGAAGTCCCATCCAGAAAGCGCTGCAGTAGAGATCTTGCAGCAGCTTCTTCCGTCCCTTGCTGAGCATCCCTTGGTCACTCGCAGAGACGCTCCATGTGCTGTCTGGATTGACAGCTGCTTCTCTCCACTGCTGCTCTTGCTGGGAGAGCGTCTTGTGCAATTTAACAGCTGTGAGCTGCCGCTTTCCTCTAAGTCCCATCCGGAAAGTGCTGCGGCTGAAAGAAACAGCATTCAACCTGGCTGCTGCTTCTCTGTGCTGCAGCGCTTTCCAGATGGGACTTAGAGGAAAGCGGCGGCTCACAGCTGCTAAATTGCACAAGATGCTCTCCCAGCATTGCAGAGAGAAGCAGCCGCTGTCCCAGAGAGCAGAGATGGAGGGGACCAGGCCCCAGGAGGCACGCGTGCATGCGCAGAAGCCGTGCACACATGCATGTGTGGACACCATGTGCACGTGCATGTGGAAAGCCATGCGTACGTGCATGTGCGCATGCATGCACCGAAGCCACACAAGCATGCATGCACAGAAGCCGTGCGTGCACACACATGCGAGCTCACATTTTCAGCGAAACGGTGATGAAATTATTTGAAACCCACCACTGATATTAACCATAACCTTAAAAAAATTAATTCAGGTAATGAATTTATTTGACAGTTACATTTAGCTTGAATAAATGCTCATCATTTTAGAGTTGTACAAAAATGATGGGTTGATTCTAGTTTTAATCATGCTTACACTAGATGAGAGCAAGTTTGGTGTAATGGTTAAGGAATTAGGCTACAAATGAGAGACTGTGACTTTTAGTCCCATCTTAGGCACAAAACCAATGGGCCAATCACTCTCTCTTAGCCCTTGGAAGGAGGAAATGGCACTGCTGAAAAACTGTGCCAAGAAAATTGCACGGTTCAAGCAATTGCAGGAGTCAAAAACTGACTAGAAAACACAATAATCAGTATGTATACATGTATGTTGCAATAGCACTTAGACTTATATGTCACTCCATAGTTGTTTACAGCACTCTCTGAGTGATTTAAAAATGTCAGCATATTGCCCCCAACAATTTGAGTCCTCATTTTATCAACCTCGGAAGGATGGAAGGCTGAGTCAACTTTGAGCCAGTCAGGATTGAACTCTGGCAGGGGACAGAGTTAGTCTGCAATACTGCATTCTAACCACTGCACCACCATGGATCTATACAGTATGCATATACATATTAGAATACTTAAGTATGCATGGTAAAATTAATATAAAACATTAATCACAGCTAATGTAAATCTTATTTATTCATTCATTTTATTTATTTATTTATTTATTTTATTATTATTATCTATCATCTATCTATCTATCTATCTATCTATCTATCTATCTATCTATCTATCTATCTATCTATCTATCTATCTATCTATCTATCTATCTATCTATCTATCTATCTATCTATCTATTCAGTAGACATGTGTTCTTTGCTTCCTTCTAGATACTATGGACAATTTCAGCAGTCAATGAGTCTGGTATCACTGGATCACTGAAAGTGCCATACTATGAAATTTGGCTCTGTTCCTAATCCAACCCATTAATCATGATGTTTGTTCTGTTCCACAGAATAGACACTCTCTTTTACATCTGTCATACATACAACTTAATACTTGTATGATATAATTTTATAAACCCAGGTTTAGATACAATCAAATGGACAGTTCTATAGAGATAGATAATAGTCATTGTGTGGAGCCCAATAGCACACTTTCAAAATTCTCCATCATTTGCTATAGTCCTGCTTTCATTTTTCTTTTTGTCAGCCCTAGTTTAATTCAGTTTAAAGTGTTGTGATATTACAGACATCTGGCATTTACCAATTAATAAAAGGTAGGCATAAAATAGTGAGACAATGCTGACATCAGAAAGGGGAAAGTATGTATAATTATTTGTATGAAGTGAAACTGTAGATGAAGGTCAAAATTCTTAGTTTCTGAGGTTGAGCAATCTCCAGAATGAAAACATCAAATCTCTTAATTCTCTCTCTCTAACTTTTATTTCTTTAGCTTTCCAGTTATGAAACAACTGGAAAAAAAATAAAGATAATAAAAAAATCAAATCTAATAATATAATTTCTTTCTACCTACAGATATCTTTTTCCCTGGCACATCTGGATACATGGTTGCCTTTTTTCTGATTGCAGTACTTAGCATTCTTATCATAATTGGCACTATGTATAAATTAAAAAGTAAGTGTTATCATAAATACTATTAGAATATGACAAGTACACGAACACATGGGCAGCTGCCTGGCCAAATAATGAACCAAACCTAATGCCTTATTTTAAAACAAAGGGTTTAACCTAACTATTTAGCAGTATATAGGATATGGTTGTTTATCATCAGTTAAAAAAAAGATGGGCCCGATGCCTAGCAGTTAATATGCTGGGCTTGTTGACCAGAAGATTGGCAGTTCCAAACCGAAGCACTGCATGACTGAGTGAGCTCACATTCTTGCCCCAGCTCCTGCCAACCTTGCATGCAAATACAAGTAGATAAATAGGTACCACTTTGGTGTATAGGGAACAGCATTCCTGTGCTTGGCTTATAGTCATGCTGGCCACATCATCATGGAAGCATCTTCAGACAATGCTGACTCCCTCAGCTAGGAAATGAAGATGAACACTGCCCCCGGGAATCAGACATGATTGGTCAGGGGAAACTACCTTTAAAAAAAAAAAGGAAAAAGAAAAGAAAAATCATCATTAAAACTATACTAGAATTGGGAGACCACTTCTAAGAATTTTATACATATACCAAAAATCCTTTGAATTTGTCAAAATACTTATCAGACATGGGAATTCATTATCTCATGATGCTTAGAATACTTTGTTCTATGCAGCATACACTTATATTAAAAGACACGTTTTTCATTCCAGGAGACAAACAGAAGATTGCTCAGGCAGGTCAGTTGTAATATCATCTTTCAAGAGTGATAAATGGGATGACATCAGTAGGAAATGATGATAAAAGGTGGTAGTAATGGCTCTAGGCAAATTTGTGTACGGTGTCAGATGATGCATATTGGACACTCTGAAGTTCTGGGATATAAATCTAACTTGGGGGACAAGTCTAATTTTATATTATACCTGAGGGTAGGACAAGAAGCAATGGATGGAAACTAATCAAAGAGACAACCAAACTAGAACCAACCTAGAACCAAAGAGAAATTTCCTGACAGTCAGAACAATTAATCAGTGGAATGACTTTCGTCTAGAAGTTGTGGGTGGTCCAATACTGGAGGTTTTTAAGAAGAGATTGGACAATCATTTATCTGAAATAATATAGGGTTTCTTGCTTGAGCAGGGGGTTGGACTAGAAGATCTCCAAGGTCCTTTCCAAATCTGTTATTCTGTTAAAGTGATTTAAAGAATATGAATAATCATGTTCTGATTATTATTCCTATCCTTCATGTGCAGTTAATGAAAAGGATGCTCTACAAGATGGTAACTATATATTTTTCTTTTCCTTCCTTCCTGTTGCTATTTATTATTATTTTGATCACCATACAGATGCATACACTTATAAAAACATTGATGTTTGTACCAGAGGGAGTGATGTTACACATGTCATGATATCACTGCACAAATAATTTAAATTATGTAATTTGCATTAATTTCATATTAACCCTTCAAAGGTAAACTAGATTAGTACTATCTTTATTGTAGAGCTATAGTAACATAATTGTGGAAGTATGAATGTGCCTGCTCCCTCCTTCCTTTATCTTTATGTGAACTAGGAACAGGCTTATCTGAGATGTTTACTTATGTTACTTTCTTGGCTTTGGCTCAAATCCCTTTTATGCAGCCATTGCCTTCCTTGCAGTGCTTTTTCTTCTCCTTCAAGGCCATTTCCTTTATTCTCTACCATACAGTTGTGATACACATATAAAGTTGTCATGTCTTTTAAGAACTCTTGTGCATGCAAATATCTTATTGAGGCTAAAGTTGTAGTATGGGGAGGGAACATAGCATTTATTCAAAGCTGCCAATACTCTGCAATTTAAGGCTAAAACTGTTCAATAGTCTTCTAATATTTAGCCAATTTTCTGATGTATGTATAGAGAACATATAAACATAGCCCAATTAGGTATATCTACCAATTACCTCCTTCCCTAAAATGATGAAATACATGTATCATCTGTTTTGAATATCCACCTCATATCAACTGGTATTTAGTGTATGATGTTTTGTATCTTCATGTGCATTTTCTCTTGTTATTAATGTATAGCATATATCTTATTTCTTGTAGAAATATTAAAGCTTAAAAATTTACGAGGTAAGAACCTTCTTTTATTCTGAAGGTTGAGTAATCCAGTTTATTGGATAATGTATTGTAGAGTCTCATAGCAATATCATCCACTTTCTTTTGTCAGAAACTGAGCTAGAATAGGACAGGCAAAACATTTAGCATGGAAAAACCCCAATTGTCCTGTTTTGAAATTTTATTCTGAACATGGGATAAATGGATATAGGTAAAAAGGTCCATTTTGTTTCATAAGGGATAATATTGTGTCTGCAAGCTAATAGTTAGCCGGAATAATTGCAATATTACTTAATCAGTTGCTAACATTAAGTTCCTTGGTGTTAATGAAAATTGAAGAAAGGTCTCACTGAGTGATACATGCTTCCTAACAATCAGGGTGGAGAATTTTGTTTCAAGATCTATGTTTGTTTAATTATGTCCTTGAAAGCTGGTTTGTCATAGAAAGCTAGTTTGTTATAAGAAGTGTAGGTTATGTGGTGGACAACAGGGATTATTACCCCAAATATATTTATGGCCTTAGAACAAACAAACAAACAAACAAACAAACAAACAAACAAACAAACAAACAAACAAACAAACAAACAAACACTGAGAAACAGGTTTGATTTAAGTTCCCTTTGTTCCATAATGGGTAACAGTCAAAATATTACATTTTTTCCCTTCTGATAAAATATTTCAATTGGAACTATTTTGTTCAAAGTTTGAAATAATTTTTTAACAATGCTCATCCTTGGATGGAATTGAATTTTACATGGAGATTTGAATCATATGAAATCTAGAATACTATCGGATAATTATTTATTTAACGATTAATGCTATACCAGCAGATGGCTAACTCTACTCTATTTTCTCCCAGAAAGTGAAAAAAACAAATCTCAAAAAGGTAATTTCATAATTGCTTAGTATTTCTTATTTAATATATGAATCCCTTTCCTCTTTATTCCAATTTCAAAGCAATAGAATAGTAAGTAAGAATAGTAAGAATATCAATATAAATAATAAACCTAAACTTAATTATTAAATTGTTTAATATTAAAAGTTGGGTGAAATTTGCTTGCTTTTATTATTGTCTTAAATGGGGGGAGGACATCTCATTAGGGAGCATATTTTATATCCTTGGAACCAACATAGAAAAAAATCCTTTCCTGAATAATCAATATTTCAACTTCTGGCAATTGGAATATCTTCAGAAAGGTCTCACTTGTTGATTTGATGTGTTATAGCCTATGCCATTCAGGGTTTTAAATGTCAATGGTAACCAAGAAGAGCAAAGCTGAACAAACAAATGTTGTCCCTTATTACTCCATGTTTCCTTTCTGCATTCTTGAAACCAATAAATAATCCATATGAACCTAACCAGCATTTGCCAGTGTTACCTCTCTATGAAGTGCCCTAATGCTGGAGTCCAAGCTGAAGTAAATCTAATCTGTTTTTTTTCTGCAAAGAATGATGAAAATTGCTTCTGACTGTTCCAGGCCTTCTCTCAGTCTCTTGTTAGAGGAAATACTGCACAGTATAAAAGGCAATTGCAGGCTTGTTCTGTGAAGTTACAAAGGACACAGTAGAGACAAAGCCATCCTTTTCACTGTAACCACTGCTATAGAGATAAATTTTAGATAAGCCTGAAATGGCTCTTCTGTGTATTTAGTCTGATCCATGATGGGAAAAACGTAATTTGTGTTCCACTGTATGTCCATTGCTATGAGCTACCTGGCAAATCAAAATACCAGTTGAACAATGCTAGATTGAAGAAAAAAGAGATAATGTCCATTCTGGGCCATCTCTGCATTCCACCAAGCTGTCAGGTCTGCAGCAGTATTGCTAAAAGAGAAACAAGAAATTACCTAAGTTCCATCAAATGCCCCCTCTGAAACATTTTAATGAGTCTATCATCCCTGCTGGTATTTAGTGGAACTAGCAATTTAAAACTGACATAAAGGGGTTTTCCTGTTTTTCATTGATTCCTCAATCTGTTTGTTTATAGAATTGAAAGAAGCAGAAGAGAAATTTGGTAAGGGAACAAATTCTAATGTAATTTTCAGTTGTTGACGAATGAAGGTATGAATGGAATTACAGTATATCCAGCTGTTTTCAGACTTCATCTTAAATCATGCTTAACTTAGTTCCATTATAAATTTAAATTCTGTATGACATAAACAGCATTGATGCTTAGGAAAATGGTGAAAGGAAACCCTAAATACACTTGTATGTAAATACAAGTGTATATGTGTATATGTTTAGATATATGTGTATGCCCATATTAATGGATATGACTCAAAAGTTGATTGTAGGCATTGTTCTTCCAAATTGTTTTTCCAAAAACATAAATGAAGGCACTTGTTCACTTAGGACTGGTCTTAGTGTCTGGCACAGACAGAAGAAACATTCTTCTCTCTATGGCTGGATCTATTCAGAACTTTTAGAATGCATGTCAATACATCATGTAATGATGTTTCATATAGCAAGCTCTACTCTTTTTGTCACTGAACGGAAAGTTTAGTGAGAGGGAATTGAAGAATTCTTAAAATGCATTATGGGCATGTTAACCCTTCCAAAGGTTTAACATACATATTTTACCCCTGCTCTTCCAAAACTAGAGGGTTCTAAAAGTACAATTAAGGCTACATGGCCATCATTGATTGAGAAAAATAAGAGTCTGTTTAACTGAATTCAGCAAAACTTCCTATAGTACTTCTTTTTTTTTGCTCATGTTTAATTCTAAGCCCTTCATATTGGTTGCTATATCTTTAGTATTTTTGTCAGAAGCTTTTAAAGTGTAATTACACTTTTTTCTTTTTACAACCATTGTAATTATTACAATCAATATAATACTGGATGTTTCTTTTTCAGTAAAAAATTCAACAGAATTAGGTGAGTTATATAGATACTACTTGGCTTCAGCAACCTTTCTTCTTTGGTAATAAATATGAAGTCCTTGCAAATTTCATCATTCTTATTTGTTTCATTGATTTATATTGCAGATTTCAGGAGGGCATCATCCAATGCAGGTATATTTATTTGTGAATATAAGACCTCTAGTAATTGAATACTATCCAAAATGATAAAGAATCTGTATTAAAAATGCATGTAGCAGCTAACATGGAAAGAGCATATGAGAAATGAGGAAATTCATATAGCAGGATTAAGGGAAAGAAAGAAAAAAATATAGTTCAAATAATTAGTAGTCACCCCATCAGATGCTGTTTGCAATATAGAAACTGTAATATGAAATACATCACATCTTATTTGGGCTTAATTCCAATAAGAAATTACACAATAATTTCATTAATCTCATAGAGACCTTGAAGATATAAAAAAACCCCTAACCATTTATTTTAGTTAAGAACCAATTAAAGAGAATTAAAAAAATGTTTATTTGGAAAAGCTCAACATGCTTTCCATTCATAAAACTAATTGTTGAATCAAGATTAGTTCTCCCAGCTGATTTAATGTAATGGAGGTTCCAATATTACATTGAATTGGAACAGCGATCCTAGATTAAAATTATTTTCAAATAAAATCTGTCTGAGTAAATTAAAATAAAAAGGTTTTTTAATATTAAGAAATAATGAAATGTTTTTTATTTAAAATATTTTGTGTATTTGGCAGTTTATGTGCAAATGTAGTGGAGGTCCTATGAAGCCAGTAGGCTATATATTGATCACACTTGTTGTAATTGGGCAGTTAATTGAAACAGAGTAGGAGAAGTAACAAATAACCAGTATATACATAAATATAAATATAATATGAAACTTTTACATTATGTTATTGTTTCTTTAAGAATTCAGTATTAATTATGATAATTTTGTAGTAAATTTAGGACATATGCAAAAGTTTGGGATATGTTAACAGCTGAAAATAAAATATTAGTATTTTAAAATACTACCGTAAGTTACTCTTAAAAATACAGCATTCTAAGTCAATCTGATTAATTGAATTTATAAAATGTTTTTTAAATGTATGGATTTCTAGGTTTTTAAGAAAACTTAGCAAAATACATATTTAGAGATTATTAGTGAAGGATAACTGATTATTATTATTGTTCTTTTTTTTAAAAAAAATGCACAACTGGAACTTCTAATATAAATTGAGAGATTTTTTTCTATGCAAATTGACTGAGACTGACTATGAAACAATTTATAAGAATGAGGCACTTTACCAGGTCTGTGTTATAATCCCACCAATAACAATTGGCAATACCAGTGAAAAAGGATACTAATTGTCATAATTCAGTGATAATTGGAGAAAATGTTTCCCCACTCCTGCAACACATAGAGTCACTTTCTTGAGAGATGGCTGGCTTTACAAATATGATAAATTTAATAAATAAATATTTACATGGGTCATTAAACAGAATATAAAACTTTTAATAACCTTGTACATTGAACCATGCATGATTAATATTAATTTTCTGAGGGGAGAATGAAAAATACTGACATACTTAACAATTTTAAACAGTTTGCTAATCTGCAGGGATTCTTATGTGGAAATAACGTGTTACAGAATTATGGTACTCTTTCTTTCTATCAATGATATTATTCTGTTTTCTTTTTTCTAGTCAATATCTCTCTGGATCCTAAATGCACACATGCCAAGCTCAACATTAAAGACAAAAATAAAATCAGATTCAATCCATCTGATTCAACATCAAAGTATCTTAAAGGAATTCCAATTGCAGTGGCAAATGAGGGGTTTGATAAAAATAAAAAGTATTGGGAGGTGGAAGTTGGACAAAAAACAGATTGGGAGCTGGGAGTACTTTCTGAGGAGGCAAGAAACAAACTAGTAGAAGAGAAGCTAGAAAAGCCATTGGAAGATGGATACGTGTCTATGAGATGGTTCAAAGGTCAATATCACTGTTTAGGAGGAAATAGTATAATCAGCAGTGAAAATAAAGAATGCAAAGTTGTAGGCGTTTACCTGGTCATGGATGGAGAAGAGCATACACTCTCATTTTTTGATGCTGAGCAAATGTATCCCATTCAGTCCATCCCTGCCAAGTTTTCTGGGAAAATGTTTCCATTTTTCAATCCTGGGAAGGATGAAATGTATTTGGAAGTTCGCCCAGTGAATATCCCTTCATATTTAGTATCCCTTGGATAATAAGCTTAAGAACTCTATGATGCTTGCTTGTTTTTTATAGGGATTTTTTTTTGTACAGATTGATTTAAACTTGATATGGCCTTTCTTGATTTCTTTCTCCTACCCATAGCTGAAAGATGTTGAAATGTTTGATGTTTAGGTTCTGATGGATCTAAAAATGGTCCCTGATGTTCCAGGCAACCAGTGAGGATTGTACATTAAGAACTCATCCCTTATGATTGATAATGAAACTTATAATTGAAGAAAATTTACTGCCATAGTTTTAATTATATACATTTATTTCAAAACACAGTGTAAGGATTTACAAACACTCAGGAAACTATCAGTTGCAAAATATTCTTCAAATTCAAATGATGGTATAAAGCATTCTGTCCATTCTGAAAGCTGTTCTTCCAAAAACTTGGCTTCTAATATCAGTGGAATAGGATTGTGGGCAGACTTGAAATGAAATATGGAAGTATACTACCGTAAAATAAAATGTTGTAGAACCTTCTTTAAATGACTATAGTAAGACTTTACACAATCTGTATTCATCAATAGAACCCCACCCCACCCCCAAAAAAACCCAGGGCTATTTGTTTGTAGTCTATTCTGTACACAATAAATATATTGATATTTTGATTGTCTTTCTGTCCTGTTTTCAATGGGGTTTTTTTTTTGTTTGTAAAATGTGATCCCAACTGAAATTTTTATAGGCATTCTATATTCATTGCTTTGTGAACATAGAAACTAGAGCTTGAATGTACAACCATTATGCCTGTTAGAATAAGCTATTCTATGTTCTGGTTAAAATTTATTTTGTTTTAATAAAAGACATTATTATCAGGAAAAAAAATACTCTGAATGTGATTTATAAATTGGAAGTAGAAGTGGATTTGTGAAGGGACTTGAGTTTCTCATGCCTGTGCTTTAAACATTTTCTCTCTGTACTGCAAACAACTGAGACTCTCCATTGCAAATCATCTTCCCTTAATGAGAGCACTAATTTTCCCTGTTTCATCCCATAGCTATAAACTTTCCCTAACCAGTAAGTGGGGGAAACTATCACTAACTGTAGTTGTGCAGATACATAGTATGAAGACAGACTTTCTATTACTATAATGATTCAGCTTAGCAAACTCCATGGGATGCTTGGAGCATCATTTGTGAATGCCTCTAGAGAACTTCCAGGTTTGATTCTTTACCACAGAGATAAAAACGAGGCAGTTTTATTACATTTTTAAAGAATACACTGTTTTGGGATTACACCCAAGTCACCTATTATTGATCTTGGCATGCTGATCTTATTTTCTGCTCTGATTGTCCAATAGCATCTAGTTGATGACAAATTCTTTCTACCTGACCACAAAGGAAACTGTCCAAACAGCAGAGGAAAAAAAATCAGATTCTAAATGATAAGATTCAAGAAAATTGCATGGAGAAGGAAGATCAACTTGAATGCAGTTTGAATTGATTACAAGAAGGCATTGGACTCCCTGTCACATGATTGGATAACCAAGTACCTAGAAATAAGAAGAATGAGTAGAAACATCAGAAGCTTTATGCAAAGATCAATGAGCAATGTAAGCACAGCACAATGTTGCTGGCCAATGGTATTAGACTGGGAAAGGTTAATATCAGGAGAGGAATCTTTCAAGGAGACTCATTACCACCAAACAGTATCACCAGTTTGTCCTTGGCAAAACTTTACTTACCAAGATAGATGTACATTACCAAGTACATTAGATAGTTAGGAAGAAAAATAGGCTAGTGGAAGAATATCAGAAGGACAGTGAAAAAGATACACTGATTCAGTAATTTTAGATGGCTAGTTCTGGTCTCTAACCTTACATTTCTGAGAAAGGTTATTGAGGCAATGGTAGCAGAACTACTGTACATAGAATTCTATATGAAGTGTATTATCTGGACCATATTCAGTCCGGGTTCAGGCTGGTACAGTAGATAGCAACTGTCCTACTGTTGGAAATCAAATGCCAATCTGATGTGCCCAGAAGGAGGTTTTTGGCTGGAAGAGTTTTGTGGAACAGAGAGTCAGAAACTATATTGACCAATAAAAATACATTCCATTAAATAAATAAGAAAAAGTTAACTCCACACATCAGTGATCGTTAAAAAAGCATTAGTGGGCAAAGATTGCACATACTGTAGTGAAATTCTGTTAGATTTTTCTTGATTGTCTAACGAATAATGCAAAAAAAAAAAAAAAAGGAATCCTCTGGAAATTTAAGTAAAAATGGGATAGGTTTTGTTTGTGTTGTGAGGGAGTTGACTACAGTCCTGAAGGAGGTTACCTCAGGCAAGGTTGAAAGCTATTTAGTTAAGTTAAAATTGCATTATGTTTTTAAAAATGTATTTACTGTGTGTGTGTTATGTGAATTTGAAATTGATCTTGTTGCCTTCTATCATCCACTTCAGCTTGGCTGAGCTACAGACTCCCAAAGTTTTTGTTTTGCTTTCCCTTCTGCATTTAGCTGAGGTGGCTGAGGATGTCCCCTTTAGTTCTCTGCTGGGTCCCCTTATAATAAAGGGATGGCAGCAGTAAGGGTGCCTAATCTTTCAATCATCATTTGCCCACAGAAGCAGTTATCTCAGAACTGAAGGACCCCTGAGCATGCCTTTTTCTTCTTTACACCTGGTTATGAGATTGAGCTGCAATTGATTACTCAAATTATATTAGCAATAATACAGTCTTTATTGTTTTTATTTTATACATACAAATTTTATAGAGGCATGAAATGGAAAGTTAGATGAAAATATGCAATGAAGACCAGTCATAAACCATTCCTTTTTTTTCCTAGGCTTGATCTGTGTATGAGTAATAAGATTCTAAGCAGCCTTGTCTGTTTTAGGGCTGGAAGACCCCCAAAAAAGCTCTAGCTATCCTGAAAGGCCTCAGGATATTACTGAACATTTGAACACATAAAGTAATACTTTTTTTTTTATTGTAAACCAAGCAAAATATCCCCTTGGATGAATCTTTCTGGAAGTTTTGACACTGTACTAATTATTTCTGGTACTGTATGGAAACATACTTCTCAGAGAAATCTGATTACATTTTTACTACTTTTAAAAAATGAAAGGGAAATGGGATTTTCATATGGGTAATTTATAAAGGATTTTGCGCATACTCAAAGGCACACTCATCAAAACTTAAAAATGGGTACAATTTCTCAGTTGACTGAATGGTAATGGTGGTTATAAGAAATGGTGTCTGCATACAGGACCTATAGAAATACATTTTTTTTGATTCTTGATCCAGAAACAAGCCAATATTTGAATAAGGGAAACTCTTTTTTTCTATCTTTTCCTTATTTTGACTAGAAAACAATTCTCCTCTGACACTTCTTAGTGCCCAGCGTTCTTCTCCAAGTGGCACAGAAAATTTCTCCCTTTTGGCTCTGTCCCTTTGAGCCTGAGTCAGCACCCCCAGCTCCCAGTCCATCCTCTCTCCCACCTCTACCTCCCAGTAGTGCTTCCCAGCAACATAACCCTCTTTCCCCACAACCACTAGAGACCGCATAGTAGATTTTGCTTTTTCAAAAGCTTTGAGGGTGGCTCTCTGGTCGCCATTGCTGATGGTGATGGCTGGATGCTTGTAGTCTGAATCCAAATAAATGGCAACTACAAATAATAATAAGAAAACAGTGACAGAGGGAAATAGCTTTCATAAAAGTAGATATATTAGTTAGCTTCACCACAAGTGTGTATTTTTTATAAATGGCTTGATTGCATCTCTGATGCAATACATTTTTTGTTTACAGCTACAGGCACCAAACTGGAGCTAATGCAGCAGCATTTTTCAAAGTCTCCCAAAGCATAGTTAATATTTAATGAAAAGCATAAAGCACTATGAATACAATATTTTATTTGTAGGATGATTCTTATTAGTAAGATCATAATGCCACCAACTGTATCAAGACTTTCATGCACTACTATTTTCACAGAAAGAAAGTTCGATATGGAACCACATTTCCATTTTTCTCTTCTGCTGATAGAGAGATTCTAAATAGAGGCAGAGATTATTTTAGGATCCATTTCATCAAGTCTCAATAAATCAGGATTTTATACCTGTATCCATTAGATCTAACAATGGCAACATCTTACCTGCATGATTCTGAGCTCTTCTAAATACTATAAAAAGAAAAGAAAAGAAAATCAATAATTGGCAATAGTAAAGTATATAAACAATATTCAAATTAATTCTGTAGTAATGTGGCATTGAAATTCAAGATCTTAAAGAAAGGAAGATGGCTTGAAAGAATAAATACCAGACTGTGGTATGCAACATGATACAAATAATATTAAATAATACTTAAACCTCATCATGATAGCATCTGTTGGACAATTTGACTTGATTAGAGATATTCCAGGAGGACTATGCTTTAATTCAAAACTGAGTTTTGACACTTTAGCAATCATTTTATGAACACTTCATGCCTCATAAAGTAATTAATTATAGTTCATTGCACAGTTAGTCAGATATTTAGATTGGATTTGATATTTTTGTACACCTATCAAATCTTTTCCAAGGACCTGGGATAGGTAGAGTTGTTGCTTTATGATATGAAAGATATTGTCACATGATAGACAATATCATGTGACAATAGCGGTAGACACTCCAGTAGCCAGCCTGGTGTCATTGGCAGTTTTTCCATCTGAAGTGTCAGAAGGGCTTAAGCCTGATGACCGTAAAGCCGAATCTATGATGTGTAAGTCCCACCAAGCGGCCGCATAGTCTATACGGGCAGTTACCGCTGCATCGTTCTTTAATAGAACCTCCATTATGTGGATCAGGGAAATGAAGTCTAGATTAGGTCCAGGGGACACCCGCCTGCGGCAGGATTTGAATAAATTTTGGCTGCGATGGAGTTCTCCGCAGACACGACTCTCAACTCTGCAAAGTTCGCATCCTGCCATGGCAGTGGTATCACCTCTCACCACCTCCTTTGGCTTCACCATTGGCAGGCGGATGTGCGCTCCAAATGGCGCCTAGCAGCTTTATGGGAGACAGATTGTTCTGCGAATCCCTGGACTTGATCTTAGTCGAGGAAACTGTTCCAAGTAAAGCTGGTTTTGCAATTGACTGATGGTGATTTTGCAATGCTGATGACGCTCAAGTGCTGCTCCAAATATTTTGGGATTGCACTCAAGGCATCTATTACTGTTGGTACTACCTTTGCTTTCTTTTGCCACAGTCATTCTATTTCTATTTTCAGGTCTTTGCCTTTTGTGATTTCTCTTCTATTCCAGGTACTGCAATATCCATTATCTAGATTTGTTTCTCTTTCTTATCAGCAGTTGTTAAATCTTAGGTGTTATTTGGAAGGGGTTTGTCTGTTTGAATTCTAAAGTCCCATAACTGTTTGTTTGTTTGTTTGTTTGTTTGTTTGTTTGTTTATTTATTTATTTATTTATTTATTTATTTATTTATTTATTTATTTGTCACACCAGTTCTTGCTTGTAGGCAAAGGGTATTTCTAGCAGATATGCAATGCATCATTATTGCTACTTTGCCATGCCATTGTTATAATCATTATTATTACTATTAACTCAGAACAAAATACAAACACACAGACACTGGCATACACACTCAAAGATGAGTGCAAGCTCAGTTTCTGAAAAAAGTTACATTGCACTTTGAACCCATGGCTGTAAGCCTTGGCTCACCTAGTGTGCCCTTTAGACTGCTTCCACCCCATGTACAGCTTCCTTGGCTGCTTTCTTGGCATGATGGGAAAAGTAGGTGGGGGAAAGTTGCTGCACAACACAATTAAATATGGTTTCTTTCTTTTAAATATACAAAATTCTGGCTCAAAGGAATCTGAGGGTGATATGTATCTTATGGAATTCAGGGGTGGGTTCTGGCTTACCTCACTGCCGGTTCGCTTCCTCACGCGCCGTTTGGGTACGCCACACGGGCGCATGCGCAGTACTAAAAACCCAGCTTCTGCGCATGCACAGAAGCGAAAAACAAGATGGTGCCACCTATGGCGCCGCCGAGAGAGACTGTTCGGGGGCATGTCCAGCTGGCCATTGCTGCCGGTTCGGCGAGCGGGGGAAAATTCCCGCTACCGGTTCTATAGAACTGGTCCGAACCGGCAGGAACCCACCTCTGGAGTTGTTGTGTTTAACCTATATAGACCATGTATATTTAAAGGTATATACAGAGCATATACAGAGTTCTTAAGCAAGAAAATTTGTGTGAAGAAAGAATAGTAAATAGCAATATTAGTTCTTGGGTTATGAAGCACAATAGTGTCATATTCTATACTGGAGGGTTTTGCATTAATGAATATGCTCCATAGTAATAGGTTACAATTATCATAAATTGAGAGGGTTGTGAAAATTCTGAGAAAGTTTGTGTCAGAGAACTGTTTTCTGAGAAATATTGCTCAATAAAATTCATTACCATAGTGAGGTGTAAATCATTGTTAAGTTTAAATCTATAATGGTCTCATTAGCAATAGCACTTAGACTTATATACCACTTCACAATGCTTTACAGCCCTCTTTAAGCAGTTTACAGAGCCAGCATATTGCCCCCAACAATCTGGGTCCTCATTTTATTGACCTCAGAAGGATGGAAGGCTGAGTCAACCTTGCACCAGTGAGAATCAAACTGCTGAACTGCTGGCATTCATCAATCAGCAGAAATAGTCTAAACTGCAGTACTGCATTCTAACCACTGCACTGCCACGGCTCTAGATTAGATTAGTGTGGATTTATTAAAAGTAATTTATCTTACCCAGTTCTCTGGAGAATCTTTCTGGAATAGAAAATTATTTCAATTAGATCTTGCTGTGTGTTTTTTTTTTTGAGTAAAGGACAAGTTATAGAGCTATATATAACTGTAGACTTAAATAACATAAATTAGATCAGAAATAAATTAGCAAAGAGCTATTTCTAAACTATTACCATAAAGGAAGTTGTGATTATACCCTAATTCTTTCTCACCTACAAATTCAATTCTTGGTCCCTTTACCATAAGTATATAGTGAGTTTTCTCTTACCTGAACGTTCCTTGATATCAGCAATAGCTATAAAACAATTGCTTGAATCAGTATAATGAATCATTGAGATAAATTAACAAAGAAAATAAGTGCCTAAGCCAAGATTTTGTTCCAGTTAGAAAACAAGTTACCAATTCTGGGTATGTAATATTTTTAAAAGCAGTTGAAATTTTGGATGATAAGGGGAATGCTAGTTGATGACATTGAATTATCTTTTGATTTCTTTTATTAATTTGTTAATTTGAATATGATTATTTTTTTCAGAATCATTCTGATGAAATGAACTATGCCAAATTTCATATATATAATACATATATAATACACACACACACACACCACACACACATATAATGATGAGGTGCTGGTTTTTTACAAGATTCATCAAGATTCTTCATCAAGATTTACAAGATTCATTATATATACCGGTATATATGTATGTATATATATCCCTCTCTCCCTCCCTCCCTCCCTCTTTATATATATATATACACAAACAGTAGAAATGGGAAAGATGGAAACAGAAGCATAAAAACCAAGTTGCTATGAATTACATAGAGAAATATTTCCTTTTATAGATTCTAATCATCTCATAATTTTCTTCAAAGAATGGCCTTGTTCTAATATTGTAAGACAGGGGTAAAATGAAATTTGTTTTTTTTTAGTAAACATTAATAACAGTATATATATTTAAAATATATATTTAAAATATATATTTAAAAGAACATATAAAATTTATCCCCTTTTGGATAATTTTGAAGATTAAATGTTTACTTTCTCACGAAGAAACAAAGTAATACCATAATAGTTTATTTGTGCCCTTTTATGTATTTCATGCAAATGTATGTGTTATGTAAATTTACAGAATTTGCATAAAATGAATACAAACTTAACAAATTATGTTACGTTGGCATAAATTACAGAAAATTTTAAAAAAATCAACATTGTCTGTTTCCTCTGATGTCCACTGAATGGGAGCCTGTATAAAAGGTTTTACAATAGTTTGTTAAGATATTTAAATTTAATAGCTGGAGCAGTGGGATTGTGTAGTGAGCCAGAATGTGGTTGGTTGGTTGTAGTTTGCTGGCTCCTGCATGAGGCAATCTGTGCTGTGATTGGTTGCTGTGGATGTGGATGGGGAGTTTCCCTTTCCCCCTGCCTTTTTCCCCTGTGTGTGCCCTGAATGCTCTGCAATTTACCTCCTGATGTTCCTGCTGTGCTGATTTACCTGACGATGCTCCAGTTTGCCTGACTATCTTATTGGCTATAAATATATTTATTTGTATAAAACTATAAGTTCATATCAGCATCTCTAACTTCATTTGGACACCTGCTAATCAATTTCCTAACATAGTTCTTAGATGGAAATTGGTAAATTAATTTTATGTTTCTTTATCACTTTCTGCTAGTTGAATCAAGTTTTGCCCAACAATGATCTTGAAATAAAATTGGAATCTTCTGGACAACTGGCCAAGAATCCTTTTACATTTACATTTCCTTTTTAAAGAATAGCTGTTTAATAATAGCAATAGCAATAGCACTTAGACTTATATACCGCTTTATAGTGCTTTACAGCCCTCTCTAAGCGGTTCACAGAATCAGCATATTGCCCCCAACAATCTGGGTCCTCATTTTACCCACCTCAGAAGGATGGAAGGCTGAGTCAACCTTGAGCCGGTGAGATTTGAACCGCTGAACTGCAGCTAGCAGTCAGCTGAAGTAGCCTGCAGTACTGCACTCTAACCACTGCACCACCACCACAAGCATGGCTCATATGTATGAAAGAGTTAAGAAAGGTTCAAGTTTCATGAATACATAAAACATTCTTTGATTACTCCTTATTTAAAAGAATACTCACTTCCTTCATTTGTCTTCTGGTCAATTTCTACAACAAAGATTACATGTATAAGAAATTTTGCTTTTATTGATATAAATAACCTCTCTGAAAAGTCATGGTTGTCAGCAATAATTTGCTAATAGATAAAAATGTGTTAATCGTCAAGAAATGTCAGTGATCTTACCCATTTTCAGGAAGGGGAAAATTTGAAAATGCAAATACTTCAAAATTATTGTACATGATTGAAATCTTATTAGTCTAAATCAGTCTGGTATGAACGGAAATAGTGAGCTACCATGAAAACAATACCATAGTAGATGGATAGATTTCAATTGCATGATTTGTAACAGTGGAATCTGCTGCTGCTCAAATCTGTGATATAGGTTCTCTCCCTCCCTCCCTCCCTCCCTCCCTCCCTCTCTTCTCACTCACTGCCTCTCACACACACACACACACACACACACACACACACACACACACACACATTTTCCAAATACCTAAAATAGTCTTATAATGGTAAAAGTGCAATTTGAAATGCATCTGAAGTTTGACTCCTCACTCCTGATTCAGGAGATTTTTTGTTATTAAAAAGTATTATCAGAATCTTCCAAGTATAGCAGACAACACTATCCACATATATAAAGAAAATAAGAGGAAGGAAAACATTCCCATCTTACCAATATCAAATTTGGTCTTATCTCGTTCTGAAAAGAATAATAATGAAATGTTATAAGATAAAATCAGAAATTAATAAAACTTTCCTCTAGCTATGCCATTTTTATATTTATATGTACATGGGATAGATAAAAAAACACTGCCTTTTCCCAAAGCGGGAAAAGGATCCATTCTTCTATTTGACTATTTGGATAAAATCATTTCATTATTAAAGCCAAAGTGTCCAAAATGACTTATGAACAAGTTTGCTTACTGCTACACTAGGGCTCCTTAAGATGATGCAATGCTTCTGGATGGAGTTAAGCAATCTGATAAATAGAATACAAATCATTTTGATGGGATTTAAGATAAATATGACCCAAATGGATACAGTAGGTTCTCTTCAATGTAAGTGGTCATAGTTTTCTTTCAATTTCTACTAAATTTCCCTATACACTTTGCATTGAATGTGCTCCTTCAGCAGGTTTGTGACTTTTTCTTCTTTTTTCAGGCTTAGTACTTTTATTTCATTTTTCTAAAGATACAAAAGATAACTACGGTAAATATTTCTGTCATTCTTGGTTCTTGGATGTTTCTTTATCACTGATAAGTGAAGGAAGAAGAAGACTTACCTCTTGCCCCAGTGACAGAATTTACTAGAAATCCTTTCTGGGGGGCTGAAATGGATGAGCTTATCCTCTATTAATATAGCATTCCCTCTAAAAACTATCACTATGCATATTTTCTAGTTTTGTTTCAAAAGTAAACATTTCTTCCCTGTATTGCTCCTGTGTCTTTTTTGCTCAGGGTTTTCAATTGGCTGAATGTTAATCTCAGTATGTCATGGACCACTTTGTAAAGGACCAGCCCTTCAATTGAACCATGGTTATCACTCAGTCCAATAGATTCTATATCTATTGAATAAGCATTTTGCTTAGTAGATTATTAAGCCCTTTGATTAGTAGATGTGAATGAGATAGTAGATAGGAAGAAGATAGTAGATACAAAAGTTTAAATTTGAACCCTTGTAGGATTTTTTTTTAAAATTGAAAGCTTGGTGTTCATAACCAGGAGAAAAAAATAAATAAATGAATAAATAGGTTTCCTGGTGGCCTTTCCCCACATTTGCAGGTCCACTAAAACTGGAAGATGTTTCATCTATAATATTCTCTCATTTATTAAAACATACGTACTTATTTTAAATCAAAGAAAACAAAACAAAGGAAAACTACTTGTACCAGCAATACCAATAATTTATACAAAAAGTTGCTAATTTTCCTGAAGCTGTAATTCAGTAACAAGATTGAAATTGGATCTGTAGGTTTGGTCCAAATTGATATTTGTTTTTGCTATTTTGAATGTGTATTACTTTGTTTCTCTCTGTCTAAAATAGTGTCTACAGTTATAATCTGTCCATTAAAAAAACAATATGACAATGCTAGAAAAGTACAAAAATATTCCCAATATTCTCAGGGGACTCACCTCCTTCTGTACTAGAAAAAGATACAAACTTTTAAAAAATTGAGCAATTCTAACCACTGCTGACTCTGTAAACCGCTTAGAGAGGGTTGTAAAAGTATTGTAAAGTGGTATTGAGTATGGTTTGTCAGCCAGTTGTGGATCCATCAGGTGGTGAAGCTGTCTATCCCATTTTTTTCTAGCTTACGAAGAAGTAGGTTGTGGTCTACTTTGTCGAATGCCTTGCTGAAGTCTAAGTATATTATGTCCACAGTATTTCGCTGGTCTACTAATTTAGTCACTGTGTTGAACACTGTCTTGAACTAAATGCACTGAAAACCATAAAAATGCTGATAGATTTTAGGAGAAACCCTCATATACTACCACCTCTTACAATACTAGACAACACAGTATCAACAGTAGAGACCTTCAAGTTTCTAGGTTCTAACATATCTCAAGACTTAAAATGGACACATAACATCAAAAATGTCATCAAAAAAGCACAACAAAGAATGTTCTTCCTGTGCCAACTCAGAAAGCTCAAACTGCCCAAAGAGCTGCTGATTCAGTTCTACAGAGGAATTATTGAGTCTCTCATTTGCATCTCTATAACTATCTGATTTGGCTCTGCAACCAAACAAGACAGACACAGACTTCAACGGATAATTAGAACTGCAGAAAGAACAATTGCTACCAACCTGCCTTCCATTGGGGACCTGTTGCATGAGTCAAAAAGAGGGCTGTGAAAATATCTACAGACCCCTCACTTCCTGGACATACATTGTTTCAACTTCTACCCTCAAAACGATGCTATAGGGCACTGCACACCAGAACAACTAGACACAAGGACAGTTTTTTCCTGAATGCCATCACTCTGCTAAACAACTAATTCCCACAACACTTTCAAACTATTTACTAAGAATGTATTACTATTATTCTTCTCATTCCTTCCTATTACCTATCTCCTCCCACTTATGACTATAACCATGTTGCTTGTATTTTTGCGATTTATATTGTTGTTTGTTTGCTAGTATGATTTGATTGCTTATTAGTAACTTATGACTATCACTAAGTGTTGTATCTTATGATTCTTGATGAATGTATTTTTCCCCTCTCTTTTTTTCCTTTTATGTACACAGAGAGCATATGCACCAAAGGCTAATTCCTTGTGTGTCCAATCACACTTGGCCAATAAAGAATTCAATTCAATTCAATTCAATTCAATTCAGTTCAGTTCAGTTCAGTTCTGTTCTATTCTATTCTATTCTATTCTATTCTATTCTATTCTATTCTATTCTATTCTATTCTCTTCTCTTCTATTCTATTCTATTCTGACAGATTGTTTAGTTAGAGTTTCTAATCTGTGCTCTTCAGGCAGAAATTAGGTGTCTAGTTCAATTGTTCTGTTCTATTGAGCTGCCCAACTATCAGCCCCCTCAACCACAAAGATCCTGCAGGAGAAGGGCAGTAGGGACAACTGTGGAAGTCGGCAGGATGAGAGCTCTGAACCAATAACACAAAACTTTCACTTTGTTCCTGCATTACAGATATAGTGCTCCTGCTGACCTTAATAGGGATACTAAGGTGTCAGGTCAAGCTGGTTGTGATGATGAAGATAACTCAAATGAGCAGGAGATCATGGTCCGAAACAAAGAAGTTGTTTTGGATAGAGGAATTACAGGTATTACATATCAGCCATGTGAAAAGAGCGAGGTATCTAAAAAGAGAAGCCATCTTCTGGTTGGTGAT
Source organism: Thermophis baileyi (assembly GCA_003457575.1). Classification (NCBI taxonomy): domain Eukaryota; kingdom Metazoa; phylum Chordata; class Lepidosauria; order Squamata; family Dipsadidae; genus Thermophis; species Thermophis baileyi. The sequence goes on from QLTV01003095.1 coordinate 782,618, forward strand.
TCAGTTGTAAGAGATGTCAAGTTAGGAAAGGATGTGGAGATTTTGAAAGAGGTGAGTTATCTGCCTAGTGCTACTTCCAGCAGAGAAAAGAGGTGCATTGTTAAGATACTCAAGAAAGCTAGTAAGGACTGTGATGTTGTTGTTGTTGTACATCTTGGCACTTGAAAAAGATGTATTCTCTGTGAAGAATGATTTCCAGAGTTTGGGACAGGAACTTAGCAGGATAGGCTGTAGTCTTACCTTTTTAGAGGTTTTACTTGTATATAAGGAGAAATATAGTGGAGTTCAATATGTGGCTACAGGAGTGGTGTAAAGTGGAAGGTTTTGGTTATATTAGTCATGATGTCTGCAGGTGGCCTAATGAAAAGCTGTATAAAAGAGATGGTTTGCATCGATCAAAGAAAGGAACTAAATTACTTAGTATTAAATTCAGGTATTTTCTGGATGAACATTTAAAGTAAACAATGGGAACAGAGAGTTTATTGATACAGAACATTTCTGTCTTCAGCAATCTAAATTAGTAGGGTTATCATCAGGGGTGGGTTCTGCTTTTGTTCGCTGCCGGTTCGCTCAGTGCTGTGCCACACGTGCTTTGCACGTGCTTTGCGCCTGCTTTGCGCATGCTTTGTGTGTGCTTTGCGCGTGCTTTGTGCATATGCAGTGCACTTCACATACACTTCGCGCATGTGCAGTGCTTAAAAAAAGCTTCTGCGCATGCAGAGAAGCAAAAAACAATATGGCGGTGCCTATGGTGCTGCTGAAAGAGCCAGATCAGGGGCATTGGCAGGCCTGGGGCACTGCCAGTTCTAGTGACCCAGGCCGTCAAGTTACTACCTGTTCTATAGAACCGGTCCGAACTGGGAGGAACCCACCTCTGGTTATCATACTTGTAACCCACCTCTGGTTATCATACTTGTAAGAATCAAGGGTGGGATTCAGCCAGTTTGGATCGGTTCGGGTGAATCGGATGTTAATTTTAATGTGGTTCACTGAACCGGTTGTTCCAAGGACTGGTTGACCCCGCCCACCCCACCCCTCCCCTCCCAGGAGTCTCCATGCACCCCATTTTGGATGCCAGGTAAGTGCAGGGCCTGTGCGGAGGCTCTGGGAGGGTGAAAAATGGGCCTACTGTAAGTACCGGAAGTCCAGAAACAGGCTATTTCTGGCCTCCGGAGGGCCTCTGGAGCCCGGGGGAGGCCGTTTTCGCCCTACCGGAGGCTCAAGGAAAGCCTCCAGAGCCTGGGGAGGGCAAAAAATGGGCCTACCAGAAGTACCAGAAGTCCAGAAACTGGCCTGTTTCTGGCCTCTGGAGGGCCTCTGGAGCATGGGGAGGCTGTTTTCACCCTCCCAGAGGCTTGAAAAAAGCCTCCAGAGCTTCCCCCCCCACCATGGTGCAGGAGGCCGAGTAGGCCACGCCCCCATGATAACGCCCACCCACCAACCGGGCAGTGAACAGGTTGCTAAAATTTTTCAATCCCACCCCTGGGTAAGAATATCAACCTTGCTGTCAAGGAAAATCAAGCTTTTGATAGTTTGTGCGATACCATGTGCACTAATCAAACAGATGGTAAGGAAGTAGGGAAACTCAGACACAAAACAGGTTATGTAGAAAATAAACACAGGGTCAGTAAAAAAAGGACTCAAATGCCTATACACTATCGCACAGAGTATGAGGTATAAACGGGGTGAATTAGAAATTCAAGTAAATGAGGGCAGATATAATATTATTGCCATTATAGAAACTTAGTGGGATGAACCCCACAAATAGAATATATAGGTAGAGGGATTTAAATTATTTAAAAGAAACAGACCAAATAAAAGAGGAGGTAGAGTTGCACTATATATAGAAATAATTATATCTCTACAGAAATAGAGCACAACAATAATGAAAACTGTCTTGCATGCATTTAAGTCAATATAAAAGGGGAAAATGACATTGCCATAGTTTTATACTATAGATCTCCCAATTAAACAGAGGAAATAGATGAACTTTTTGCTAGTCAGTTAACTAAGGTATGTAGGCAGCACATTACAATAGCAGTGGGGGACTTTAACTACCCTGACATCAGTTGGGAGACAAACTCTGTACCTAGTGGAAATTCAAGCAGGTTTCTGACAAACCTAGCAGACAATTTTGTCTTCCAAAAAGTAGAGAAGGGAACTAGGGGAAGAGCCATATTGGACTTAATTCTCACTAACAGAGATGAAATAATAGAAGGTGTCAAAGCTATAAGAACTTTGGGGGGGAGTGATCATGCAATATTGGGATTCAACATTATGCAAGCATGAGCAATAGAACAAAGTCAAACTAGAATCTTGGACTTAATTTCAAGCTAATTTCAAGCTAATTTCAAGAAACTTAAAGAGAGCTTGGGAAGGATTCCATGGATGAGAATCATCAAGGGGAAAACAATCCAAGAAGCTTGGGAAACTTTGAAAAATGGGATTATAAAAGTCCAGTCTAACACAATACCAATGATGAAGAAAAATAACAGATCTAAAAAAACCCCAGCATGGCTGCATAAAGAAGTCTAGGATAAAATGAAAGACAAAAAGGACAAGTATAAAATGTGGAAAGAGGAGCACATAACTAAGGCAGAATATCAGCAAATACTCCAAGTCTGCAAAGATGAAATGAAGAAAGCTAAGGCTCAAAATGAATTAAGGCTTGGGACAAAAGTAAAAAATAACAAAAAGAGCTTCTTTCAATATGTAAAAACAAGAAAAACGTCAAGGAAATGATTAGTCTATTAATGGGAGAAAGTGGCAAGAAGGTGACAAGCAACAGGGAGAAAGCAGAACTGCTTAACTTGTTTTTTGCATCTGTCTTTACACAAAAGGAAAAACAGTCCAACCTATCAAAAACAGTACCATAAAAACATATTAGGAATACAAGTTAAAATAGGCAAGAAAATGGTAAGAGAGCACCTGTCCATCCTAAATGAGTTCAAATCACCAGGACCAGATGGATTGCACCCCAAGGTTCTGCAGGAACTGGCAGATGTAATCTCAGAACCAATGAACTATATTTCAAAGATCCTGAAGCACCGAGAAACTACCAGAGGACCGGAAAAGAGCTGATGTGGTTCCCATCTTCAAAAAAAGGAAAAAAAAATAGATCCAGGAAATACAGACCTATCAGCCTAACCTCAATACCTGGGAGGATTCTGGAAAAGATAATCAAACAATGAATCAGCGAACACATAGAGGCAAACAAAGTCATAACCAAAAGCCAACATGGGTTTGTCAAAAACAGATCATGGCAGATCAAATCTTATTGCATTCTTTGACAAAGTGATAAAATTAGTGGACCAGAGAAATGCTGTGGATATTATTTATTTGGATTTCAGTAAAGCATTTGATAAAGTAGACCACAACCTACTACTTAATAAGATAGAAAATGTGGGTTAGACAGCATCACCACCAGATGGATTTGTAACTGGCTGACCAACTGCACTCAACATTAATCCTCATGTTGGAACTGCATCTACATGGACTGTAATATGGACTGGGGTACCCCAAGACTATGTTTTAGGCCCTGTACTCTTCAACATCTTCATCAATAATTTGGATGAGGGGATAGATGGGAACTCATCAAATTTGCAGATGACAGCAAGCTGGCAGGAATACTCCAGAAGATAGGCTTAAGATACAGAAGGATCTTGAAAGACTTGAACATTGGGTGCTATCTAACAAAATGAAATTCAGTGGTGAAAAAAGTAAGATTCTACATTTAGGCAAGAAAAAACAATGCACAGGTACAGTATATGTGGTACCTGCTCAATAGTAGTAACTGTGAGAGGGATCTTGGAGTCCTAATGGACAATCATTTAAATATGAGTCAGCAGTGTGCTGCAGGTGCCAAAAATGCCAACGTAGTTCTAGGCTACACAAACAGGGATAGAGTCAAGATCACGTGAATGTTAATACCACTTGATAATGTCTTGGTCAGACCACACTTGGAATACTGCATCCAGCTTTGGTCACCACAATGTAAAAAAGATGTTGAGACTCTAGAAAGAGTGCAGAAAAGAACAACAAAGATGATCAGGGGACTGGAGGATAAAACATATAAAGAATAGTTGCTGGAACTTGGTATGTCTAGTTTAATGAAAAGAAGGATTAGAGGCAGAGGTGGTATTCAGGCGGTTCGGACTGGTTCGGGCAAACTGGTAGCAGAGATCACAGAGCAGTGTTCCAATATTTCAGAGGTTTTCACAAAGAAGAGGGAGTCAAGCTATTCTCCAAGGCACCTGAAGGCAGGGCAAGAAGCAATGGATGGAAACTAATCAAAGAGAGAAGCAACCTAGAACTAAGGAGAAATTTCCTGAGAGTTAGAACAATTAATCAGCGGAACAACTTGCCTCCAGAAGTTGTGAATGCTCCACCACTGGAATTTTTAAAGAAGAGATTAGACAATAATTTGTCTGAAATGGTATAGAGTTTCCTGCCTGAGCAGGGACAAGAAGACCTCCAAGTCTCTTCCAACTTTGTTATTCTGGTAGACAACAATCCAAACTAAAAAAGTTGAAAGCTGTTGCCAAATTCTGTCCAGGCAGAATTGTCTTTAAGCCAGTTTAGAGTCAAGCTGACATCAGCACAGGATAGAAGTTGCTTAGTGTAGATATGCCTTAGCGTACAAAAAAAAGGGGGGAGGTTTCTGCTTTTTCACCCCTGAAAATGTGCCTAATTACTAAAAAAAGTGGTTAATCAGCTGATCCACTTGTCAGGGCTGCCTTTCATTTTTCCTTGAGAATTAATCGCTAAAACTAACCTTAGTAAATAAATCTGAAACTGAATAGGGCTCCTTTGTAAATTGGAAAAGCCTTCTCAGTTGTGACTTGAAAGCATTGCTATTTTGCATTTGAGAAGATTTCTCTCATATTTTTTTTGAATTTCAGTAAAATTAGTTCTGTATTTTCCTTCAATAGGTTTAAAAATAATATATTTTTATTTTTATTCTGGAGTCATATATTTACTGATGCTTCAGCTGAACATTTTTCATTTTTTAAAAGTAAACTAGAATGCTATACATAAGCTGACAGGAAAGCTGCACTACTATCACAAACATCTCTTTAAAAAGGACAGTTATGAATACGATGATAAAATATATTCATTTAAAAAAAAAGCACTTACCATGTTTCATTTTATTTATTTCTTTTTCTGTAAAAAATAATGTAGTAATTATTCATTTAAGGCTAGACTACATTACATTCAATACGCTATTTCCAGAAAGAGAAATCAGTGTGGATGAAGATGAAAAAGCCAAGTTCATTTTATTATTTCAGAAATTGTTTTATTTCCATTTAGTAGTAAACTTTTTCTAAGCAGTCAGTTTTTGCATTTTGACACTCTTTTCCTTGAACACTACGACTTGATGGTAATGTTGATGATGAAGATAGTGTTACATATTTCCTTCTTGTAGGAACATATTCAACATTTGAAAACTCTAAATTTGCAGTACTAAAGGAAAACACATCTCACCTTTATTACAGTGATGATATTGTTGCTCTTTCTTCCTCTTGTCTTCTTGTTACGGCCAGTTACAGTATGAACAGGTATTGCTTTTAGTTTTAATAACATATCTACATAATTTCAAAAACTTTTATAATATAAAATACATGACTGACCATTACTTACCAAACTTTGAATCTTCTTGGAAGTTGTCTGAAACAAAGTGGGGAAATAGATTGAAATTTGTCAGAGATCAAAGTGCTTTTTGATAACTCCCTCTCTCTGATTATTTTTCAGAGCAAACTTTTAAAATACCTCCTTCAGGCCCAGAGAAATCAATGGGATAGAAATGCAGCCATTTGAGTGGGAATATAGGGGATAAAGTATTTGCATTGGTCAATCCTGTATAAATTGTCAGAGCCTGATCTTCTACCTTTCCTTGTCAAAGGAAGTAGGATATTCTGTTTGGCTGAATATTCTTCATCAAAATGTGAAAGAAGAACAAGCATTTTCTGCTGTGTTCCCATGAACTGCCAACTCCATGTTGGGGAAATGACTATCATTCAATAAATCTACAATTTATTATTAAGAGTATATAATTAGATCAAAGTACTCCTTGCATTATAGAGACAAATCAAACTAATATGTACAATGTAACTAAGTACCATGTTTCCCCGAAAATACGACATGTCCCGAAAATAAGGCCAAGCCTGATTTTTGGGGTCGGCATAAATATACGCTCTCCCCAAAAATAAGCCCCAGTGAAGGGGTGGGCATGGCCAGCACAGGAGGCAGCACTTCCCTTCCCCGGTCACTTCAGGGCTTCTCAGCCCCTTAATCAGATCAGCTGAGCCGCTCCGGCCGCCATTCACAAAACAGCTGATTCACGGGTGTCGTTCAGGCCCATCGCCTCCAGCAAGCGTGGCCACTTTTGCAGCCAATTGCGGCTGCAAAAGAAGCCAGAGGTCAAGTGATGCACCCCACACACCTCGTGCCCTTCTTACCTAACGGTGACAGTCACAGCAGGCAATTCTGCCACGGAACACCTGCCTCGTGGGTGCCACTCCGGCTGGCTCCTCCAGCAAGTGCGGTCGCTTTTGCCATTGATTGCAGCCACAAAAGTAGCAGGAGGCCAAGCGATGCACCCCATGTGCCGGCCTTCAGAAGGGTACTGTAGCAGCAGCTATCCACAATTTTTTTTACCATTATTTCATCCCAACCCACGTGGCCCAGTACGTACTGGGCCACGTGGGTCGGGACGAAATAAGGGTTTAAAAAAGCGTGGATAGCTGCTGCTACAGTACCCTTCAGAAGGCCGGCACAAGGAGCGAGTTTCCTGCTGCAGAAGTGGCTGCGCTGAGGAGCGCTTTTGGGAGAGAAGGCAAAGGGAAAGTGATCAGCTTTGCCTCGCCCCTTGCCCTTAGCCCCACTTCAGCTCTCCAAGGGTCTCTCCCAGAACCAAGCTCTGGTGGACCTCAAGCAGAGAAGTGGCCTGCAGGCTTTCAGGGGCAAAGTTCAGGCTGAGAGGAGCCAGGGTGGGGGGAAAGTCCAGCACTGCCCCAGCACTCTTCTTTCCTTGGAAATGGAGTCTTGGGAGGGGGAAACGGCATCCCCAGGCAGGGTGGGTATGTCGGTATGTGTATAAAAAGCACAAAGGGAGGGAGCCAGCAGCCGCGGATTAAGGAGCTTTGTGAAACATCATGCCTACAAGCAAAGTTTGGTGAGGGAGGGGGAAGAGATACTTCCCTCTCTCGGCAGTGTTTTGCTTGAAAATATTTGAGAATCAGACCAGACAGAAGGAGGAAGGAGCCCTGTGAGAAGACACTGCCGCTGCTGCCGCCTGCAAGACACAGACAAACAGAGTGAAGTTCATTGAAGATGCTCACCCCTGGGGAAGAATCAGACACTTTGCTGGAGAAACCGCCCCACACCAGCCCAAGCTTCCTAAATCTCTCACTCCCCAGATCGTCCCCCTCCCTACGTGAAGAAAGCCCAACCCGATGCAAATGCCACCTCCAGCCACCTCTTCATCCTGGTGAAACTCCTCTTTGAAAGGACAATTTGGAGGTGGGGGGCAGGGGAGATTTCCTGCACATTGGCAGCGGCATCTCCTCACAGGGCTTCTTCCGATGTCCCAGGTGTATGGATTTCCATGCCTTCCTTTACGGGAGGTCGCTTTGCACCTGGGACATCGGAAGAAGCCCTGAGAGCAGATTCCTGCCAATGTGCAGGAAATCTCCCCCCCACCTCCAGATTATCCTTTCAAAGAGTAGTTTCACCAGGATGAAGAGGTGGCTGGAGGTGGCGTTTGCATCGGGTTGGGCTTTCTGGGGAGGGGGACAATCTGGGGAGCAAGAGATTTAGGGAGCTTGGGCTGGCATGGGGAGGTTTCTCCAGCAAAGTGTCTGATTCATCCCCAGGGGTGAGTGTCTTCAATGAACTTCACTCTGTTTGTCTGTGTCTTGCAGGCGGCAGCATTGGCAGCGTCACCTTGCAGGGCTCCTTCCTCCTTCTCTCTGGTCTGATTCTCAAATATTTTCAAGCAAAACACTGCCGAGAGAGGGAAGTGTCTCTTTCTCCTCCCTCGCCAAACTTTGTGTGTAGGCATGACGTTTCGCAAAGCTCCTTAATCCATGACTGCTGGCTCCTTCCCTTTGTGCTTTCTATTGAACTTCGCTCTGTTTGTCTGTGTCTTGCAGGCGGCAGCAGCGGCAGTGTCTTCTCACAGGACTCCTTCCTCCTTCTGTCTGGTCTGATTCTCAAATATTTTCAAGCAAAACACTGCCGAGAGAGGGAAGTATCTCTTCCCCCTCTCTTGCTAAACTTTGCATGTAGGCATGATGTTTCACAAAGCTCCTTAATCCGCGGCTGCTGGCTCCCTCCCTTTGTGCTTTTTATACACATACCGACATACCCCCCTGCCTGGGGATGCCATTTCCCCCTCCCAAGACTCCATTTCCAAGGAAAGAAGAGCGCTGGGGTGGCACTGGACTTTCCCCCCACCCCGGCTCCTCTCAGCCTGAACTTTGCTCCTGAAAGCCTGCGGGCCACTTCTCTGCTTGAGCTCCACCAGAGCTTGGTTCTGGGAGAGACCCTTGGAGAGCCGAAGGGGGGCTAAGGGCAAGGGGGCGAG
>QLTV01003095.1:798523-809196 GCA_003457575.1 Thermophis baileyi
ATTTATCTCCGCAACAAATCATTAAGTGTTGTACCTTATGATTCTTGACGAATGTATCTTGTCTTTTTATGTACACTGAGAGCATATGCACCAAAGACAAATTCCTTGTGTGTCCAATCACACTTGGCCAATAAAGAATTCTATTCTATTCTATTCTATTCTATTCTATTCTATTCTATTCTATTCTANATTCTATTCTATTCTATTCTATTCTATTGAAGGACGACATCTAGGAAAAGGAAAAAAAACCTTTGGAGATCTCGGAGAGACACGGAGTAGAAGAAGAAGGTAGAGGTGGTTTACAACTAAGAAGAATCGATCAGCAGATGTGACTGTTGGGTATTGAAATTAAAGATTTTTACTATTATTACTGTATGAGGGATAAACTGCAAAACTGAATTATATTAGGGAGGAACATTGGATAAAAACCTCTTAAATGACAAAGTAGGAACAATCCTACTTTATGGCTATAGCTAAAAATGAACAACAAATAAAAGTAGTTGAGGCCAGAACAGAACAGGCAGAAAAAAATTTAGATGAGACAGACAATAAATTAGTAGAAATTAATAGAAATCTGGAAGAGGCAATTACCCATCTGGAGATGGAGAAGTCTATGTTTTATCTCAGATTTCAGAATATCCCAGAAAATAAAGAGAAGAACCTTCCTGAGCTTATAGCAGAGATTTTGGAAGATACATTGAATAAAAATAGACAAGAAATCTTAACTGAATTTGACAAAGTGTACAGAATCCATACTAACTATGTGCGAAGACATAGACTTCCACAGGAAGTACACATCAGATTTTTAAGAAAAACAATGAGGGATGAGATTTTCAGCAAAAGAAGAAATAACCCTTTGACATATAAAGGAAAAGAAATATTGACATTGAGACAGATCCCACGTAGAGTAAGAGAAAAAAGGAGTTATAATTTCCTATCCACACAGTTGATAAAATACAAAACCATGTTTAGATGGCTCATTCCAGAGGGGATGCTGATCACATGGCGGGAGAAGAAGTTTAGAGTAGATACACTAGAAAAAGCACAAGAATTTTATGAGCACTTTCTGGCAGGGGACAAAGAGCAGGATAGTAAAGATGAGAGTGAAATTAGAAGTCAGGAAGAACAAGTGTTAGAGGGTCAAACTGAGGAACAAGATTCTAGAGAAAGAAGAGATGTAGAAAAACATGAAAGAGAAGGAGCAAAAACGAGGGCACAAACAGAGACACGAACAAAAGGAGGTCAAAAAGCAAATTCTAAATAATAAAGTGGAGGAAGGAGAAATTAACATACTATCAATAAATATCAATGGTATGAACTCACCAATTAAGAGGAAATGTATATTGCTGAATCTTCAGAGACAAGAGATGGATGTAATTTGCTTACAGGAGGTGCATATAAAAGAAAAATTTGTTAACCTACTAAAGTATCCTAAATTAGGAAAATTATATACGGCACTCGCCCAAACCAAGAAAAGAGGAATTGTCGTTTATATAAAAGAGTGGTTAAATTCGACCTTGATATACACAGATAAAGAAGGTAGGATATTAATAGTAGAAATAGCAAATGAACAAAAACTAATTTTATTAGTGGTAATTTATGCACCGAACAAAAACCAGAAGAATTTTTACTCCAAATTGCATAGGAAAATAATAGAATTAAAATGGGATAATTTATGTATAGTAGGGGATTTCAATGCAATAGTAGATAACAAAAAAGATTATAAAAGTTTAAACAAGAAGAAAATTAGAAGACAACTGCCAAATATCTTTTTAAATATGATAAAAGAATTGGATATATATGATCCGTGGGGGAAATTAAATCCGAAGGGAAGGCAATACACGTTTTTCTCAAATCCTCATAGATCATGGTCAAGAATAGATATGGCCTGGATGAATCCGGAGCTAATAACCAAAGTAGAAGAAATAGAGATTTTACCAAATGCATGGGCCGACCATAACCCGGTTAAAATAAAATGGAGGGGAATGAGAAGAAAAAAAGCCAGGTGGACACTTAACCAAACTATTTTAAAAGAAAAAGCTTACATACAAAACATGGAAAGAGAATTAGATTTCTTTTTAAAAGAAAATACAAAAGAACAAACATCGATCCAAAATGTGTGGGATACGATGAAAATACCTGAGAGGGTTGACAATTGCATATATAGCAAAGAAAAATAAGGAAAAAAAGAAAAAAATTGGAAACTTTGTATACAAATCTTAAGGAACAGGAATTTTTAAAGCAGAAAGAACCACTAAATAATAAATATAAAGAGGATAGGGAACTAATTAAACATAAGATTAATCTGATAACACAAGAAGAAATGAGTTGTAATATTAAAGCAATGAAGCAAAATTATTTTGAATTTGCAAACAAACCTAGGAGATGGTTGGCCCATAAATTAAAGAAAGAAAAAGCAAAAAGAAATATACAACAACTGTGAGATGAAAGAGGAGAGCTACAACATAGACTGGAAAGAAAAAAGACTATCATTCAAAATTTCTTCAAAGCCCTATACCACGATGGTGAACCTTTTCGGCACCAAGTGCCGAAAAGGTCGCGTGGAAACATCGGAGCCATGCTCTGGAAAAGCCGAATTTCCGGATTCTAGTGTGCATGCGCACCCGACAATCAGCTGGCCAGCGCGCATGCACACACCCATTTTCGGCACTGCCACGCACGCAAAGGACAGCTGATCATCATGTGCGCATGCATGCCAGAAACCCAGAAGACAAACAGGCAAGGCCGGGCGTGCCGGGCGACATGGCTTCGCATGCCACTTTGGGCACACGTGCCATAGGTTCGCCATCATGGCCCTATATAGTTGTGAGGAAATCAAAGAAGAGGACATTAAGAATTATTTGGATAAAAAATATCTGCCAATCATGTCGGAGGAGGTAAAGACAATGTTAAATGATAAAATAACACTAAGGGAACTAAAAGAGGCCATCAAAAAATAAAAAAATAATAAAACACCAGGGCCAGATGGGCTACCAGCGGAGATATACAAAAAACTTCAGGAATTATTGGAAGAAAAAATGTTAGAACTATATAATGAGGTTTTAGAATATGCCAAATTGCCAAATTCATGGATAGAAGCCTATATAACTCTAATACCAAAAGAGGAATCGGACAATTGCTTAATTAGAAATTACAGACCAATTTCACTCTTAAATTCGGACTATAAAATATTTGCGACGATTATGGCAGAAAGGTTAAAAAAATATTAAACCAAATTATTCACCCAGATCAAAATGGATTTCTTCCAAAACACCAAATTAGAAACAACACAAGGATGATTATGAATGTGCTAGAGTACTATGAAACACATTGAGAGAAACAATTGGCTCTAATATTTGTGAACGCGCAAAAAGCATTTGATAATTTGGATTGGAAATTTCTTACGACGCAATTAAAAATCATGAAATTTGGCGATAAATTTATTAAAAAGATTGAAGCAATATACTCAATACAATCGGCTACAATAATGGTGAATGGTGTCATGACAGAGACAATAAACATAAAGAAGGGAGTTATTTATTTTTTATTTATTTTATAAAATTTATATGCCGCCCAACTCCCGAAGGACTCTGGGCGGCTAAGTTAGACAAGGACACCCGTTATCCCCTCTTTTATTCATATTATCATTAGAGGTGTTGTTGAACCAGGTGAGGAAAAATCAGGAAATAAGAGGGCTTAAAATTAAACAAGAAGGATATAAAACTCAGGCATTCACCGATGATATGGTGTTCATTATTGAAGAACCTTTTAATTCAGGAGTAAAACTACTGCAGGAGATTGAGAAATTTGGCGAGGTGGCTGGATTAAAAATGAATAAAGAAAAAACAAAGATAATAACAAAAAATCTTACACAATACCAGGATAGGAAATTGGAGGAGTTATTGGGAATTCAAATTGCAAAAAAAGTCAAATATTTAGGGATCTGGATGACAGCAAAGTGTTCTTCAATAAAAGAAGATAATTATTCCAAATTGATACAAAAAATACAAAAAGATCTGGAAAATTGGACCAAACTAAAAAAATTCTTTAATTGAGAGAATAGCTAACAATGGAAATACGCAACAGAGAGGATACGGATTATTATAGAGTATGGAACAAATGGTATAATTGGTTGGAATACAAAAGTAAAATCAATGTATAAAAGTATGATGAATGTAAATTAAAAGACATATATATAATATATGTATGTAGGTATGTATGTATGTATGTATGTATGGATGTACAATCGTTAAAATAAAAGTACGATGAATGTAAATTAAAAGACATGTATAGATATATACATTTGTATATATGGATATTTGGAAATACGATGATAGGTTGATAGTTTAAATAGAAGATAAAATTATAACTATTGGTATAATATGATAGATGTAAGGGTGTAAATGGTAGTAGGAATTATGAAATGTACAAACATTATAAGTTAAAAGGAGAAATGGAGAAAGTTTTGTCACCGATAATGGACAGCTGTAAAATTTAATTTATGGTTTTTAAATGTTGAAAATTCAATAAAAACTATTAAAAAAAATTGTGGATAGCTGCTGCTACAGTACCCTTCGGAAGGCTTGCGCATGGGGTGCATCGCTTGGCCTCCTGCTGCTTTTGTGGCTGCAATTGATGGCAAAAGCAGCCGCACTTGCTGGAGGCGCTGGCCGGAGCGGCACCCATGAGGCAGATGTTCCATGGACGGAATTGCCTGCTGTGACTGTCACCATTAGGTAAGGAGGGCGTGAGGCGTGTGGGGTGCATCACTTGGCCTCCGGCTTTTGCAGCCGCAATTGGCAGCAAAAGTCGCCATGCTTGCTGGAGGTTGCAGCCTGAGTGGCACCATGAATCAGCTGTTTCATGAATGGTGAGATGGCCAGCTGTGACCCTTCGGGAAGCTGGCATGAGGGGCCGCTCACCCCTCCCAACCTCATACCAGTACAGGGGGAGGGGGAAAAATAAGACCCCCCCCCAAATAAGGCCAAGCGCTTATTTCGGGGTTCAAAAAAATATAAGACAGGGTCTTATTTTTGGGGAAACACGGTACATTTCTTTATTCTGCCAAATGCCACACTCTTATGAGAAATATAGAAAAAGAGGCATTTCCTGTAGATATAATTCACAAGATAACCCAGTATTGTATTCAAAATACTTACTGATCAATTTATATGCCACAAAAGTAATGATACAAATTAAAAGCACCAAAATTAACACAAAAGGTCCAATCCAAGAGGAAGTAGTTGGATAAAAAACATCTGAAAGACAGATTGCAATCTTATTTAGCTGATGATTTCTTCAGAATAAATTCAAAATAGCCAAAAGGAAAAAATGTTTACTCAATATTTTCCAGTGTTCAACAAGCTGATTTGGTTCTTTTCTCCCCTGATTGTCCCCATCTGGAGACAGAATTGCCAAAATGATTTGAAGCTTAACAAATAATGCTGCTCCAGCATGTCCTGCTGGAGAAATGGCAGCAGAGAAGATGGAGTGCTGCCAATGACATCATTACAGATGTTGGATAAGACAATGATCTCATTGGCAGTACCCTTCCAAGTATTCACTATGTATCAGGCCTTAGAGGTAGATCACACTGGGAAACCAATTCCATGTAGGTCAATGCTTGCATTGTAAAGTTATAGTAACAAAATATTTCAATTCTGCTTGACTGAGATAGTTACTTTTATTACTTTCTTGACCTGGGCTCAGAACCCTTTTATCTTACTCTTGCTTTGGTAGTTGCTCTTCTTGATCTCCTTCAAGGTCATTCCGTCTATCCTGTACACTACTATATGCCTGTTCTGAAGCATTTGAAAGGGTGCCAGTAATCTGTCAGTTTTCTCTCTGCATTTTCCAATTTTTTACTGATCTTCCTGCCCTAAAATATAGGACACGACTGAAGAAGATGCATGCCCATTGGCATTATCCATTTTCCCAGATACTATATCAGATTTCCTTTTTACTGTTTACTATTCTGACAAATAGAAGTTGAAGAGCAGCATACTTTTAAAAAACTCAATCAATAATAATATATCTAATTCTCTAACAGTATTTTTCAAGGAAGGTCTACTAAAATTCAAACCTGGTCCATCCTTTACTTACCAGAAATGAAGATTCGAGATTCTCTCTCATTCCTTAACAGGCTGTTGATGATTTTGCAGGAGACTTCACTATCCCCACCTGGCTGTAATGTAATGGAACCAAAAACCTTAAAAATTCTTGTCATGACTTCTGTTTCTGATATGGCTGAATTCTCCATCCGGTTTTTCCCTTTGCTGTCTAGCCAGAGAGCCTGTGGTCTTGGGTACCACCCCTCAGAGGTGCAGGCAAGTCCAATACCTTGGCCCTTGTAATCTACCAAGGCAATAGTGGGATCTCCTCCATTTGCTGCACAAAAAGAATATGTGTTAAATTTTTACTGCCGTAGAAAATCTGTCTGAACTAGGATTTCCCAAACTATGAGGTATAGCTCCCTAGGGCTGGTAAGACTAGGGGAAGTGTGAAGAATCTTTTAGTTATATTGTTACAAAAAAATCCTCATTATATTATATCCTCATTATAAATTTTCATTGTATTATTTACATTATTCATTTGTGTTCATTTTGGTGTTTGGATTTTTTATGGTGTCTATATTAAGGTTATACTAAAGGGAGGTATAATGGCAAAATATTTATTAATCACTGAACTTCTGAAGGAATTTGGAAACTAACACAGCCTATATATAAGTCTGACTTTTATGCCATTTTTAAAAAAGACGAATCTTGTGTGTTTTATGATAGATTTTACATTTTTAAAAAATAATTTTTTATTTTTAAATTGCTGTATTTTTCATTGTGTGTGTGTTTGTATTTGTTTTATTGTTTGCAGGATACTAAAAATCATATATATCTGATGGACAGATGCCTAAATATGAAATAAATATATAATAGTCATCACTGCAAGTTTTTTTTTGGGCGAATGAGACTATTTGTTATATGAAAATAATGTAATAAATATTAATTTAATAGTACTACAATTAATAATAGTAATAAATAATGAGCCGAGGTGGCGCAGTGGTTAGAGTGCAGCACTGCAGGCTACTTCAGCTGACTGCTAGCTGCAGTTCGGCAGTTCAAATATCACCGGCTTAAAGTTGACTCAGCCTTCCATCCTTCTGAGGTGGGTAAAATGAAGACCCAGATTGTTGGCGGCAATATGCTGACTCTGTAAACCGCTTAGAGAGGGCTGTAAAAGCACTATGAAGCGGTATATAAGTCTAAGTGCTATTGCTATAAAGACAAGACTGGCAACTGATCATCCAATCCTGGGTAACACTTTCTTGTTTGCTAGCCACCTCAGGAATAGGGACTGACTACGGACTGGCATGAAGCTCTACAGAGACCCTAAAAGAATGACCATAATTAAACTTCTATCATTTATCAGTCACCCATTTATTCCTTTTGAGGTGAGGTAAAGAGCCATGGAACCCATTTATGAAAGTTTCAATACATTTTTATTTTTTAGGAATAAAAGGCATTTTCCATCAAATTAAAGAAGAATGGTAAAAAAAAAACTACAAAAGAAATTTAAGTATACTAAAATGTGCACACATAGGTGTGCAGTTTGATGTTATACGGTTTGAGATTGATGAAGTTACTATGAAAAGAGTTAGGGTTAGGGTTAATTGTTGTGATTGTAACACCATGCTTTGCATTCTAATGTTGGTTTATTTTAAGAACATACACAATAATCTCACCTGTTAAAATCAGCTGAACCACCACCTTATCATACCAGTCATCAAGGTAGATCTTACAAGTGTAGAGTCCCTGGTCAAAGAGACTTATATTCCTTAGAAGCAGAGACATGTTGCCTTTATTAATCTCAGAAGCAAAGAGCTTTGTCCGATCCTTATATCTTTCATTCTGTGTTTCCCCCTGGTTTCTGTTATAGTTTTTAACTTCAATTTTTTCTGATTTTTCCAAGATCCATTGAATTCTAATATTGACCTTTGCAAGTGGCTCCAGAATTTTTACCATACATGGCAGTATTACTTCTTTTTCAAGATATCCAATTACAGGATTATTTGGTGGTCTCATTGAATATTTACCTTCAGAAACAAATGAAGAAGTCATCAAAATGCATAAATTACACTTTTGCCATCTTTCCCCCATTTCCTCTAAATTTCATTATCTTGCTTGTAGGATATGAATGCCCAGAAATCATCTGGAATATTTTACTGATCCAGAGGTTCTATGTGAACATAATTGAAAATTGCATTCTTATGATCTCTCTCAGGAAGTCCTTCTGCCTTATGTGTATAAACAAGTCAAGACAGTACGAATATTTGTTCTGGATTTGTATAGACATTAAGATCAGACCTTCCTACCAGAAATAGTTTCCTAAAGAGTTACTCTTCTCTGATTAGATCTGCAAGATACATCAGGGAGGATAGAGCCGAGGTGGCGCAGTGGTTAGAGTGCAGCACTGCAGGCTACTTCAGCTGACTGCTAGCTGCAGTTCGGCGGTTCAAATCTCACCGGCTCAAGGTTGACTCAGCCTTCCATCCTTCCGAGGTGGGTAAAATGAGGACCCAGATTGTTGGGGGGCAATATGCTGACTCTGTAAACCGCTTAGAGAGGGCTGTAAAGCACTATGAAGCGGTATATAAGTCTAAGTGCTAAGTCTAAGTGCTATAGCCTTTATACTGCCTTGATTTAATACTTGACCTTCAGCTACAAGGGAGATACAAGAAAGTACCATGCATCTTTGGATACTGACCATGTGATAGAAAGGATTCAGAATCTATTGCCCATTTATTACTGCATTGCTAGTTTCATAGGGACATTAGAGTCTGTTTTATTTCCTTATATTTAATACACTATCCAAACTATACTAATTGAGTTCACAATTTTATTTATTTCTATTTCTTTGGAACTGATTGCCAAATTTCTTTATGCTGCTAGACAAGAGGCAATTGCTCTTTTGGGTTCATAAATATAAACATTTTAGATTTAAGTTTTTATTCTTAGCTTATGCATCTTAAAAAATAACCTCCAGTAGTAATTACAGTAATAGTAATAGTTATTTTATATAAGAGCTATTATATTAGCAGAAATGAACATTTTGTCTTATTCTGATTGAACACATATTGAACCCAATGTAGTCAAAACCAGAAGCATTGGGTTCAATATGTAGTCCTTGACTTACAACAGTTCACTTAGTGACCATTCAAAGTTACAATGGCACTGCAAATAGTAACCTATGACCATTTTTCAGACTTATGACCATTGCAGCATTCCCATGGTCATGTGATTTACTTTTGGATGCTTGACATCTGACTCACATTTATGATGGTTGCAGTATCTTGGGGGTCATATGATCCCCTTTTGCAACCTTCTCCGAGGTGGCGCAGTGGTTAGAGTGCAGCACTGCAGACTACTTCAGCTGATTGCTAGCTGCAGTTCGGTGGTTCAAATCTCACCGGCTCAAGGTTGACTCAGCCTTCCATCCTTCTGAGGTGGGTAAAATGAGGATCCAGATTGTTGGGGGCAATATGCTGACTCTGTGAACCTCTTAGAGAGGGCTGTAAAAGCACTATGAAGTGGTATATAAGTCTAAGTGCTATTGCTATTGCTATTCTGACAAGCAAAGTCAATGGGGAAGCCAGATTCATTTAACAACTGGGTTACTATCTTAACAACTGCAGTGATTCACTTAACAAATGTGGCAAGAAAGGTCATAAAATGGAGCAAAAAACTCAACATGAATTTTGGGCTCAATTGTGGTTGTAAGTTGAGGACTACCTGTATTTTGTTCTGATTAAATTGTATAGTGCAATGCAGATCAATGAGTGAAATAAATATTTTTATTTGAATGAATTTCAATGGTGCAATGTGAGAGTGAGAATAGATTTTGGAATGAAGTTGATGTGATGTGATAATGTTCCCAATTACTGCCATATTTGCCCCTGAAACTGATATGTTACCTAGAAGACAGAGTTGTAGTATCCCAGGGTCACATGACAGCCATTCATGTCCTTTCCAGTGGGCTTTCAACAAGATAGGAAAAATAAGGAAAAACTGGATTTGCTTAACAACTATGTTAAGAAAGGTCTTAAATCAAACACGACTCACTTGATGACCACTTAATGATGTGCAAGAAGCAATGAATAGAAACTAATCAAGGAGAGAACCAACCTAGAACTAAAGAGAAATTTCTTGACAGTTAGAACAATTAATCAGTGGAATGGCTTGCCTCCAGAAGTTGTGGTTGCTCAAACACTAGAGGTTTTAAAGAAGAGATTGGGCAGGAGCCATGGCCGCTCTTTCCCTGGGACCCCACCAGCTGGAATTCCTTGACTGACAGGTCCTGCAACATGGCTCTTCTTCTGGCATGGGTAGGGTGGGTCAGTCCCATTGGGATGAGACAGTTCCTCAAGAAACCTGGATCCATGCCATGCAGGTCTTTAAAGGATTATGTGCATTGTTTACTGCATTGAGGTTCTGCAGGCAACTTACCTGTCTTTGGATGAAACTATCAAAAGTGATTTTTTTAGGGAAATGAAAGAGAAATCTTGGCTAGTCAATGACACATATTCAGCAGCAACTGAATAAAGGGGGAAAGGAATCACCACCATCAGAATTCAGTAGATTAAGTAATATTTATTCTGGTCTATGATAATATATATTAATGAC
>QLTV01003095.1:820852-836212 GCA_003457575.1 Thermophis baileyi
TATTATTATTATTATTATTATTATTATTATTATTATTATTATTATTATTATTATTATTATAATAATAATAATAATTATTATTATTATTATTATTTTAAATTTAAATTTATTTATAGAATAAATTTATTTATTAAATATAAAGTGAGTCTGGGTGGCTTACAATTAAAACATTGGGTAAAATAATAAAATATTGTTTAGGATTTTTTTCTGGTTTTTGTACTTTTCTGTCCTTTTTGTCCTGTAGGTATTGTTACTTTCCTGATTCCCTCTTATCACTGCCATAAGTAGAGGCATCTGCAACTTAACTTTTCTTTATTCTAGATTCAACTTCTCTTTCATTTATTTATTAAATATAAAGTGAGTCTGGGTGGCTTACAATTAAAACATTGGGTAAAATAATAAAATATTGTTTAGGATTTTTTTCTGGTTTTTGTACTTTTCTGTCCTTTTTGTCCTGTAGGTATTGTTACTTTCCTGATTCCCTCTTATCACTGCCATAAGTAGAGGCATCTGCAACTTAACTTTTCTTTATTCTAGATTCAACTTCTCTTTCTTTTTCTATCTCAAACTCTCTCTCTTCCAAGGGCCTGAGTTAGAGTGAATGCTGGACTCTTTTACAAGAAACTGGAATCCAAAGCATTGGGGGCTACACAACAGATAAGCAATAGCAATAAACAAACTATTGGAAACAAACAAACAAACTTCTTGGAAACTGTCTAGTCTCTTCAAGAGGAGTCATAACCTTTTCCTAATGTGACAACTGCAGAGAGAGACATTTACAAAAACATTTAAAATTCAGCTTTTATTCTGTTAAAAGAGTTAAAGTTCAGTATATTTATTATAATTCTTTTACACTAGAGTAGAAAACAGATCGCTCCCCACCATCTCAAGTTTAATAAACTAAACTAAAATTTCTTTAGGGTTGATGTTCTTTTATTTCCAGGGAACTAAAACCCCCAGAATCATAAATGTTAGCTTGAAGTTGCTAAATTCCTGCAGGATTTCCATGCATAGGAGTGGACTCAACTCCTGCATTCTCATTATTTTTTGTATGTTTCTGTTTATCCAATAAATGGCTAATTTAATATACAACCTCTGACCCCTGGGGTAATAATGTATCCTTTATCTTGAGGTGGACTTTGGTCATCCTTTTCAGTTAATTGGGGCTGTTGGTAGGATATAGTTATGCATGCAAGAAATGAAAGCATCATTACCTGCCCTCATCTTCTTTTCAAGACATTATGGGGAGCTTATATGCTCAACCAAAGTAGTTAGGCCTTATTGCATCCCATCCACTATTGGGCCTGATATTAAAATATCATCATGAAATAAAGCAGGACTCAGAATGGTTTCACTCAAATACCCTGTTATTACCTTGTGGCACAAAGGGAGGAATGCAATGTAATTAACCGTGTGGAAAAACCTGATGTTATATTGTCTGCCCTTCCCAAATAAATACAAATTGATCTTGAAAATCAACTGGAGATCTTGAAAGTCAACTGGAAAGAGAAAAAGTCATTGGATAAATCTATAACTGCATATCATGTTCTAGTATTTTTCTCTGTATTTTCTAACAGAATTACCATATCTTGCACTGCTGTTGTCAGTGGTGGGGCATGCCTATTTAATTGACGGTAACCTACTGTCATTCTCCATTTCCCAACAAGCCTTGTCAGAGGCCATACAAAGTAAAGGTTTCCCCTATCCAGTCATGTCCGATTTTAGTAGGTGGTGCTCATTTTTGTTTCCTAGCCTAGGGAGCCAGCATTGTCTGAAGATGCTTCCATGGTTATGTGGCTAGCATGACTATATGCTGAAGTGTATGGAATGCTGTTGAAATGGTAGCTATTTATCTACTTGCATTTGCATGCTTTTGAACTGCTACATTGGCAGGAACTGCGGCAAAAACAGGAGCTCACCCTGTCTTCTGGTACTTCGGTCTTGAACTGCAAACTTATAAAAGAAAAGACTGCTGGCCTTAAAATTATCACTTCTGAAAGCCCTATATTTATTTATTTATTTATTTATTTGTTTGTTTGTTTGTCAAACATGTACAAGATAGCAGGTATAGGTATAAACATAAACATAAACAAAGTGAATACAGATAAATGAAGACAATAGGACAGTAGGACAGGGACGGTAGGCATGCTGGTGCGCTTATGCATGCCCCTTACAGACCTCTTAGGAATGGGGTGAGGTCGACAGTAGACAGTCTAAGGTTAAAGTTTTTGGGGTTTGGGGAAGAAACCACATAGTCAGGTAGTGAATTCCAGGCATTGATCACTCTGTTGCTGAAGTCGTATTTTCTGCAGTCGAGTTTGGAGCGGTTTACATTAAGTTTGTATCTATTGTGTGCTCGTGTATTGTTGTGGTTGAAGCTGAAGTAGTCATTGACAGGTAGGACATTGTGGCAGATAATTTTATGAACTACATTTAGATCAGTTCGAAGGCGACGTAGTTCTAAGTTGTCTAAGCCCAAGATTTCAAGTCTGGTGGAATAAGGTATTTTGTTGCGAGTGGAGGAGCGGTGGGTTGCTCCCAGTTCGGCCCAGTTCTGTGAACCAGTAGTGGCGGTGGCGGGAGGCTCCGCCCATTCACCCAGGATGCTTCTGCGCATGCGCAGAAGCGTCGCGTGCAACCACGCGCTCATGAGTGAAATGGTAGCGACGGGATTTAGAACCCACTACTGCCTATATGGTTTCAGATATCTCTTTATTTCCCCAGCAGCCTATACTGTTTAATTTTTACTGGCTTTTGAGGTGAGGGTATTTTCAAAGGTATTTACTTTGCTCTTCCCACTAAAACAGTTCGAATTCAAAAGGGAAAAGGGGCCATTGGGATCTGAAACTCTTTTCCTTGTGCAAGGCTGCTCATGAGGCAGCTGCCCTACCCCTCCTCACAAGGAACACCTGGCTCAGGGTGATTTAACTAGAAGCTGGGGAGGATGCCGTTGTCAGGAACAACTGTTTGTCTTTGGCATGCATACCCCTGACTTGTGGAAATATTGATTCATGGATTTCAAATCATGTTTCAGTCTTTTGATTTGCATACCTTGCTTTGCGAACTTTGACTCTGGGTTGTGCCTTATGGATCTTGTTTTGCAAACTCTGCATCTGGTTTATGGACTTAGGTTTTCTTCCTTTTGGGGGGCTTGGTTCTGGTGACTAGTGGGCCCAGCTGGTGGGATTGAGTTACATTGATTGTGGGTGGCTATTTTGTAGAGAAAAGTGGAGTGGAGGTTTACCCACACCCCTGGAGGCCTGTGTGTCATGGTTTAAAAGTACAACAAAAGATTTTATTAGTGCCTGCATCTGCCTACATGACCTGGGTCAGAACAGGATGGGAGCTACAATCATCCACCTAAACACACTAGTCACTCCTAGGCTTGCACTCTAGGAGTGGGAACTCAGGCACTTTGGGACCCTTAGTCCTCCTCCCATGTCCTCCTCCTATTGTAATCACTGGCAGCCATCCTGCCTCCCAAGTCTTTCCTGGTCCCCTTGTGAGGGCTGCTGGATGCAGGCCATAGCTCTGAGTCATGTGCCCCAGTTTTGACTCTTCTAAAGTGTTTCCTTGGGGCCACCAAGTTGTGGATGCTGGTCCCCAGTCACTGATACTGCTGTATCTGAAGGTCTGTCGCTCCACTCCAGTCACCAGCCCTGGTCTTTGAGCTCTGCAATCCATATTGTAGCATTGCCCCTCTGCCTGGTCTTTGCTGTAACCACTTGCTGCTACCTCACTCAGTCACACCCACCTAAACCCATTACATGTCCTGGTTGTAAGACTCTCTGTTGTTGCACTTGGATTCCATCTTCATAGGGCTTCAACCAAGAGCTTTACTTGGTGTCTCTGGGGCAAGATGCCCCCGCTTCAGCCACGGTCCCAACTTTGACAGCCTCTGCAGCCAACTTCTGCCACTACCATCAGCGTCAAATTCTTGAACTTTTAAATTTCCTAGCATACATTGTGTTTCATTTGGTTCATGTTTTATATATTTATTTTATTAATAATGAAATAATGTCCCTAACTGGTTTATCTAGCGCAGTAGAAAACAAAACACAACAAAACAAAAATTGCATCCTCAACCTTTTGCTTTACATTTCAATCCATTTCTATTACAGTAAATGTATTGCTGTATTTCTGTAAAATTCCAATAAACAGAGGGAAGCAGAAACAGGATTTTTTCTTTTTCTTTTGGGATAGAACTCCCTGTTTGACATCCCTGTTTGACATCCATCTCTTAGAAACCATTAGAACAGATTAAGAATAGATCATTATACCAATTTTTTGTGTGAACTGGAATAGTTCATGAGAAAGAGTTTACACCACAGAAATCCTATCAATATCTGGGCTCCTTTCTTTTACTTGAAATTGAAGAGTAAGTCTTCATTGTATCCAGCACACAACTACCAGATGAACCAATTTGCAAGTTTACTTCTTGAAGTTCAAAAGTCTTTAGTATTAGCATAATATACTGTTCATTATTTTTATTTTATTTGATGTGTAACACAATAAATCAAGCAAATTTTATATATCCATGCAATGGAAAGCTTAAATGAAACTATACAATGAAGGCATAACCTGTCCCAAGACTAATTTGTATGTGAGAGACAAAATACCAGGATGCCTTGCCTAGCTGAGGACCTAAAGTCTCAGGAAAAAAGTTTTTACTGAAAGGTTACCACTAGATCAACACATAGCCCATACATTTTAAAATTGTAAACCAAAGCAAATACACTCAGTCACTCAAACTTAAAAAAAGGGTACAATTTGTCAGTTGACCGAATGGTAATGGTGGTTATAAGGTAAGGTATTATATAGACATTATAGAAATATATATTTCCTGATTCTTGATCCAGGAATAAACCAATATTTGAATAAGGGAAATTCTTTTTTTTCAATCTTTTCCTTATTTTGACTAGAAAACAAATCTCCTCTGACACTTCTTAGTGCCCAGTGTTCTTCTCCAAGGGGCACAGAAAACGTCTCCTTTCTGGCTCTATCCCTTTGAGCCTGAGTCAGCACCCCCAGCTCCCAGTCCATCCTCTCTCCCACCTCTACCTCCCAGTAGTGCTTCCCAGCAACATAACCCTCTTTCCCCACAACCACTAGAGACTCCATAGTAGATTTTGCTTCTCCAAAAACCTTAAGAGTGGCTCTCTTCTCGCCATATGTGATGGTGAGATCTGGATGCTTACAGTCTGAATCCAAATAAACGGCAACTACAAATAAAAAGGAGAAAATAGTAGGAGAGAGAAACACCTTTCAGAAAAGTAAATATGTAAGTAGGCTTTACTAAAAGTGTTTAATCATATAAATGGCTTGATTGCCTCTCTGATACAAACTGAATACAACTGAAGGTATAGTAACTGTGGTTTTTCAAGGTGTCCCAAACAATAATTGTAATTTAATGAAAATCATTAAAAAATGGATGCACTATTTTTATTTATAGGGTTCTATAGATTATAGAGTAAAATGCTTTCAAGTGAATCAAGATTTTCTTCAGTGACATTCTCACAGGAAGGAGGATTGGACATGATTATTTATTTATTTTTCTATCTCTGCTGGGCAGAAGCTTCCTGTAAATATTTGTATCTTCTCTGTTTCTCATCCTGTTGTCTTTTGAGAAGCTTGAGCTAGCCAATTTTCTCTTCCGAATCTCTTCCACATCTCTCTTTCCAATCCCAACTGTCACTCTTTATTCTTTTCAGGATGTTGTTCCTGAATTTTAAAAAAAAACACGTCTGAAGAGCTTTTCTGATATACTCTTTTCATTAGGCCATTTATCTATAATCAGTTTAACTGCTGTATGAAAAGCAGACCTGAAGCCAAACACTCACAGATTCCCAGCTTCTCATGCAGGAGAGGAGTACATCCAATATATATCTTCTCCTAAGCATAAGCTCACACACTTAAACGAAATGCAGAGCTCCCGAAATTCCTCTCTATCTAAGTCCTTTTCCATGTCCATGGATGCATTTACTCAACTGTTAATAAGTTAACATTCATGGAACTTTGTGAAAGAGTTTTGTATGTGTTAGATCTAACTACCTCTTACCTGCATAACTCTGAATCCTTCTAAATTCTACAAAAGGAAAAGAAAATCAATCAATAGCTGTTTACAATAGAGGTGGTCCTCAAGTTGCAACCACAATTGGGACCAGAATATCCGTTGCTGAGTGAAGTGGCCATTAGGTGAGAGGCCCACAAGACTGCTTCACTAAATGACCACAATCCCAACTCTCCCAATTGAAGTCATTAAGCAACTGTGTGGGTCATTAAGTGGACAGAGGGAAAGAACTGCCAGCCAAAGGAGGGCAGGCAGCTCCCCTCTGTGTGTGAAAAGGAACTCTTGTGGCAAAAGAGCTGCCTGCTGAAATAAAATTTCTCCAGCCCAGTGCATGATTCTCCTTCCATGCTGAGAGGGGAGTGGAACTCCTGTGCTGCACTGGAGAAACTTAATAGGAATTTATGCAATTTTGTTTCAACAGGCAGCTCTTTTGCTCTGTCCACTTAACAACCCATGTAGTTGCTTAATAACTGCAATTAGGAAAGTCAGGATTGCAATTGTTGAGCGAAGTGGTGACATGGGCATTTTACTTCCATACAGTGAGGAGAATTCCTGTGCTGGGCTTGAGAAATAATGAAATGAAAGATACAGACTTAATTTCTGCAGCCAATGAAGCACATAAATACCCCTACCATAATGTTTGGTAGCAAGAAAACCTGAACAGAGAGACAAATGTAAGTAGCAGTTAGTATAACTATTCAGGCCTGAGTTGTGTTGTTTCTACTATGTCTGAAGGTCATTATTATATTGTGGTGGTCTTATTTGGTAGTTAAGCAGAATATATGTGATAGATAAGAGAAAATTGTAGACATCAAGACTTTATAGGTTCAAATGTTTTGAATTATGTGTTATCCAAAATATAAACAAAATATATTGCATTTTAAGATATCTGGCAAGGAAAACTAATCACAATGCTAACTATAACATCACTATTCCAATTTTAGTTGTGTTGCTTTTGTGACTCTGATA
Organism: Thermophis baileyi; assembly: GCA_003457575.1. Classification (NCBI taxonomy): domain Eukaryota; kingdom Metazoa; phylum Chordata; class Lepidosauria; order Squamata; family Dipsadidae; genus Thermophis; species Thermophis baileyi. Next base: position 827,892 of record QLTV01003095.1, read on the forward strand.
TACCAAACTGGAGAACACCACTGTAAAATAAGTCTACATTATTATGCAAGAGACTTTAATTCAGATTCATGGTTGTTCACATTACAGGTGATGGAGGAGGAGAGGAAATGGTAATGTCATAACCCAGATGTTTGTGTACTTGTATGAAGTGCCAAAACACAAAATTATAATAATGTCATTTGCATGCTGATGTCACTATGTGACTGACATCATTTTGGAGTCATTGGAGAACTCTCTCTCAAATGCAAGGTTAATCTGAAAAACCAAAACAAAACTGTTGATGATACCTTGACTGGTAAATCCCTATTGCCTAGGAGTTTGAATTAAGTCTTTATGTGTTATGTCGCATAAAATATTCAGTCTGTCTAAGATTCCAAGTTCCATTTGAAACCCAAAAGGAATTGGAATGGTCAAGTATTCTACCATAAATTGAACAGTTTGGAATTATTGAAAATGAACCAGAGAGACAGGTTAAAATTGGCCCATATTCTGGGACTATACAAAGTTCTCAAAAAATTTGGTACAGTGTTACTTTCTGAGAAATATTGCTCAGCAAAAAATATATACCTTAGTAAAGTGTAACAATTTTTTTTTCAATAGAAATCAATAGCGACTTCCAGTGGAGAACTGATGGATTGAGGAACTCCTCTGGGCAGCTCATCCACAGCTTGTTTGTTTGTTTGATTCCTCTGGAGGTAAGGAGAATTCAAGAAATTGACTCACATGTTATCCAAACTGCTGGCAAGAGTAAGGGGGATTTTTGCAATTACCTGGCAAGTTGTAGCCTGAGAGGGTTTACATTCAAGTTCTACAGCTGTGGTCTAACTGGGATATGATAGATCTGGCCTTCCCATTTTTAAAAACAATTTAATTAACCTATTAATTGTAAGTTGAAGAGAGGCTTTTCAAATTACAGAGCTGTTTTTCTCTTGCTGGTTTTCAATATTTCAAAGCTATTTTTAATTTTTTAAAAATGATCTGGATTCAGCCTATAGAACAAGAAGAAGATAATTTAGATATTTAAACTTTTTTTGGGAGGACTGATTTTTTTAAATTAAAGAATTAAAACTTTTTGAAGAATCTGCATCTGTGGTACTCGAGGCTATTTTTTTCTTCCTATTTTTCTTCCCTGTGGGAAAATTGATATTCTTTTGTATTAAATTGGTGCTGATTGCTTTGGATCTAACAATGAATGTAATTTGAGCCGAGGTGGCGCAGTGGTTAGAGTGCAGTACTGCAGGCTACTTCAGCTGACTGTTCAGCAGTTCAGCGGTTCAAATCTCACCGGCTCAAGGTTGACTCAGCCTTCCATCCTTCTGAGGTGGGTAAAATGAGGACCCAGATTGTTGGGGGCAATATGCTGACTCTGTGAACCGCTTAGAGAGTGCTGTAAAGCACTGTAAAGCGGTATATAAGTCTAAGTGCTATTGCTATTGCTATTGAGGAGGTTTTTTTAATCTGTCTTAAAGTAAGAAATTATTTGATTATATATTTGTATTTGTGGTGAGGAAAGTTGGAAGCCTATCCCCTCTCTTTTTTCTTTTCATTTTTAATCCTTTTCCCTTTTAAATTTCCCTTTCCTCATTTTTATAGTTATTTTGTATTTTATTTTTTTTATTGAAACTTAATAAAGTTGTATCAAAAATATAGAAATCAATAATAGTTTCTAAAATGTTTTATCAAAGGTATTCCAACTTACCTAATTCCCACTTGAGTACTTCTGGAATAGAAAGATATTAACATTGGTTATACTTTTAAAAGAAGTACAGGACAAAGTTGTGGTGTTATATATAACAATAGAATTAAGTTATTTGAACTAAACATGGAAGAAATTAAGAAAATGACTTCTTCAATATGTGTAAAATACCATGGTGAATGCTGAGATTACACCCTTACTGCTTCTTATCCCTCAATTGAGCTTCTAGTCCATATGTATACATTACATCTTCTCTTACCTTGACGCTCTTGGATCTCAATAATATCTATAAAACAATTCTTTGAATTAGTATATAATGAATCATTGAGATAAATTAACAAAAACTAATTCCTGAACAAAGACTCCATCCCATTCATAAAACAGATAAGCCATCCTGGCTATGTAACATTTTTAACAAAAGTTGAAGGAATTATAACAAGGAGACTACTATTGAATAACCTCCAGAGTAGAATTACCATAATTTTCTGCCTATGGCCATAATCGCAAATTGCTTAATCCTAATTATTTTGTATCATGGATGTGTGTAGCTTCAAAAACAACAACAACAACAAAAAAACACCTTAATAGAGGCTTCAGATCACTCTAGTTTGACAAATATATTGGCTAGGCAATTTAAACTATATATGGCTTCTTACAGTCTCAGCTTAAAATTTGAAAGTATGATAATATCAATATTAAGTTATAAAATTGGGAGGACTTTGATTCAGGCACTCTGATTCCCAGATTTTGCAGACAAACCCCCAAGAACACTTTTCCAAATTTCCCAAAATTTCCCAAAATTTTCAAGATTTTATCCTGATAAATCTTCAGATGGGGGAATCCCAAGTTACAGATGGTCTGGGGAATCCCGTCTGGTGCTGATTTTCCTCCTGGATAATAGTTAAGTGGTTTCTAATTCCAGAACCTACTTTAATTCCCATGGAACTGCAGACCCCCTTTCCTACAATCAGCTCACAGATGGATGAACTAAACACACTTCCTGAAAATTAATACAATTTCCAACTCAGATTCAGACTTATTCAGTAAATTAACCACACGGGGAAAATGACAAACTTGGATTTAACAATAGCTTCATTTTGATAGTTCATACTGTTCTGCAATGAGCCTTTGATGTGGAGGAGGGTATTTATTTGATGGCAAATGATAGCCACTAACAGAGGCTCTGTTAGTGGATCACTACTCTAACATCCATCTATACCAGGGGTGTCAAACTCGTGTCGTCACATCGTTGTCACATGAAGTATCGCAACTTTCCCCTCTTCAATAACCCGGGGGTGGGCATGGCCAGTGCGTGATGCATCTGGCCTGTGGGCCACAGGTTTGACACCCCTGATCTATACACTTACAGCTAAGAAGCATCATGTGCTTCAGGGGTGGGTTCTACTTACCTTCCCTACCGGTTCTGATCGCGACGGAAGTGTGCGTTTTAATTTAATTTTCTTCTTAATACATAAGCAATATTACTAATTGGCCTAAATTCCTAATCTCTTACAATAACATCAATTAACTGTCTTATTCCTTCATTACTGCATATATTTCTCAAATTAACTTAATTTACTGTATTTTTCGGAGTATAAGACGCACCTTTTTACTCCCAAAAAGAGGGTGAAAACTTGGGTGCGTCTTATACACCAAATGTAGCCCCCCCCAGCCACCACCACCCTTTGGCCTCTGCCTCCCAGCAATTTACCTCCTTGCAGCAAACAGAGCAGAGCCTGATTAGCAGAAGCAACTGATTATAGGCCTCCCAACCATCAGCTGAGAGGCTGCAGACAGGCCCATGTGCTAAAATGAAAGTGAAACTAGAACTGCAAGGATGCAAATTGCTGGGAGGCAGAGGCAGAATTTTATTTTCTTGTGCATTTAATCACTGCTGAAACTGGATGCAAGGAGGTAAGTCAATAACTATAAATGTCTATAGAATGTTCAAATTATTAGACTTATTTTTTAAAGACTGCTTTATTAGTGTTCTAGACAACTTAACAAAATGAAGAAGCTTTTTAAAATAAATGCTTGATCTGAAGAGGCCCAGTGCTATTGTATCTTCTTTTAAATAGCAGAGAATAATGTATACTTCAAGAAAGCCACATCAATTTTAACAGCATCTGTACAAGTAATAATCTGAAATGTAACAGTGTCCTGTTTTAGTATTAAAATAAGGCAGCTGAGTTAAACCCTGACTTAGTCATGTTTGGAGTAGATCTATTTAAATAAATAATTGGGAGTAGTGTCACTACATTTAAGAAAACTTTCTGGCATTAATATACTGCCATAATGTACATTTCTCCAATTCTTTGCTATTTCTATGGGTCAGGCACACATGCACAGAAATACACAGCAAACAGTGTATATCATCTGTGCTGTTTGTTGTTTGCTGTTTGCTGGGAGGCAAATTGCTGGGAGGCAGAGGCAGATTTTTTTTTCTTGTTTTACTCCCCCAAAACTAAGGTGCGTCTTATACTCTGAAAAATACGGTAATTTAAGTTGTCTTTAAAATTGCACCAAATTACCATTTCACATTCCATCTGCTGTTTTCTCTTGCTACAAACAATATACATCATCATGTTCAAATCTCACATAAAAACCCTTTAACTTAATTAACTATCCACAATTAATAATACTAATACAATTTCCTTAAATCTACTAATATGAACTCTATCTCTTTCCTCCTTTCCACTAACTTTCTCCCTTTCAACCATTTTCTTTTGGTCTCTCAAAGATTCCACTTCTTGTTAACTTTCTCCTTTTATCCCATTCCCTTAACTTCTTCTTTTTCTTTTTTTCTTTTTTTATGTATCTTATATCTTTTCTCCTGAGTCCTTTTCCTCTCTTTTGAATATATTGTTCGAGTGGTTCTCCCCCAAATTTTCCCTGGTCTCTTCCCACTATTTCCCTCTTTACCCTTTGATTGATTCTTTTTTGAGGGACGTTCCCCTCTGTCAACTCTTTTCGTGCCACTGTAAATCCCAGTGAAATCATCAAACTGTTTTTTGCTTTCAGTCCCTTCTTCTTCAATATTGTTTTCTTGTTCCTCATTTATATTCTCTTTTACCACCTTCCCTCCTATTTCTTGCTCTGTGTATTCCAGCAAAATTTCTGACTCTTCTCCTATTTCATGCTCTGTATATTCCAACAAGATTTCAGATTTTTTTATCACCATTTAAAGTTTCACACACATTTTTTTAACATCTCGAATAATTCCTCATACATCCAAATCTTCATATTGCCAATTTAACAAAATTTTAAGCTTTTTATATTATATCACATTTAATTAGAGATTAAAGTTCATATAGTCTCTTTTTAATCCAATCCAGTCCAATTCCAAAATTTATTGTCTTCCACAGCCGTAGAAAAACAAAGCCAAACAATTTAGGCAAAACAAACACTCCCATTTTACTGTTATCTTTTGATTGTACCCTTTGTTTTTCACCACAATAGGATTAGTTTTTCTCACTTTCCAAGAGTATTTTTAAAGATAATTGATTAGTAATGCTAGTACTCATAACTTACACATGTATGCACCCATGTTCATGTTTGGTGAATACACTAAGCATACTGTGATTGTTCATTACTTAAAAGGACACTTACTTGCTTCAAGTATGTTTTTCTCCATTTCTACAACAAAGATTATATTTATTAGAGTTGTTGCCTTTATGCAAATGAATACAATTTTTAGAATGCATTGTGTTTTTTTAATAATTTTATTAAACTTATTAAAGTATAATATACAAATAAAAATAGTGGGAAAATGGAGAAGGGGAAGGAGGTAAGAGAAGTGTAGGGTAAAAGAGAAAAAGGAAAGAAAAGTATTGATTTCTGACTCTTTTAGCACAGTTCAATAAGATAATAACATACAGCCTCAAGTTTTTACTTTTACATACTTTATATGTACCAGCCATTTCTATAACATACTTATCTAACCATCAAAACCCAAAGTCAAAGTTTCATATTTTTTGCCAGCTCAAGCACAAAAATCCAGAAAAGGTTTCCAAGTCGAAATAAATTTGGATGTCTTATTTTCTCTGATTTGAGCAGTTAATTTAGTCATCTCTGCTACTGCTATTAGCCATTCATCCATTATAGGACTTTTTGGAATGCATTGGTTATCAAGTTATAATTTGATAATATGTTCAGTTGTGGTAATCCCCAATAAATGTCTAATGTCTTATCAATTTTCCAAGATGGTAAAATTTGAAAGATAAAGTGTTTGAAAGTAATTGTGCATAAAAAACATACAATTTTCGGTTTGTTTGGATTGAATGGAGGTGGAACATGCAAGATTAATTTAAGTGAAATATGGCACAACTTAGAACTGTAGGTTCCTGTGTCACAAGGTAAATAAACCACAAGAAAAGTACTTTATGTGGTAGTAGTATGTGTTTTTCACCTCTCTTCTCTTATTTTCCCTCTCAATATTTTCCTAAAATCTAAATTTAATGAATTTATTTTTTTCTCATTTTATTTATAATCAGTAACTTTGTTTTTCATTGAGTTTTTCTCTACAAATTTCTTCTGTGTTTTAAGTTCTTAAAATGTCTGAAAATGGTACAAAATGTTTTTAGGATTATGGTTTCTCAGCAATATGAATTATATCTGCTTGTAAATAACTTTATGTTTAAAAAACTACATTATAGTTTTCCAGCTACAAAACCCAATCCTATCCACATATATAAAAGGAAAATACTCCTGTCTTACCAGTGGCATTTTTTTCACAATCTCTTTCTGAAAAGAGTAGAAATGTTATCAGACAAAAGTATAAATTTGTAAAACTTTCCTATAGTCATACCTACATTATATTTAGACTTCTATATATGTACACATGGTGAATCAAAACCTTAGTTTCTCTAACATAAGAAAAGGATCCATTCTGCTACTTTGCCTCTTGGATAGCCTCACTTTATTCTTAAAGACAAAAATAAATTTTACCAGCACAGCTGCCTTCCTGGTATGCTAGAACATCTTAAGTTATCAGAAACTGTTATTCTCTATCCTATGTGATGATCCTTGACCTCCTAGTAGAATCCTTCCAAATATGACTTGGGATCACCAAGCTAGAATAGCCAATGACTATTTCTGGACCCCAAAATTTTCTTTCTTCCTGAGCTTTGTTTGAATATCTGAGCTCACATAAGTCATAGTGTTTATTCATTATTCTTGGATCCTAAATCCCTCCTCTATAAATTCAGACCAGTCCTGAGATATGCAAGATATTTTTTGCCTATCTCTGGCAGATTCTTCTCCAAGAATCTTCAACTACTATACAAGCTCTAGCAATCTCAATTGCTACAGCTACCATAGCAGCATTATTTTTTTCATAACACTAAATCATCTATTATCATCTATCTATCACCTTTCATCTCTATCTCTCCACCCATCCATGTCTTCCAGAAAGAACAAAGCAATCTGGTTCAGAGAATGCCAATCAGGTTGCTGAAATTCAAAACATTGAGTGGAGTTTTTTTTCTCCAAACCCTTAAAGATACAAAATAATACATTTATTGTTATTCCAGAAAATCAAATATTTGATGTTCTTTTAGTTATAACATTTTTGTGGGTCTGTTTATTTATTTCTTCTTTAAACCTTTTAAATTAGAATGTTGTTGTGATTGGAGAGCTGCACTGACATACTGAGAGGTATATTGCAGGACAATTTTATATTATAGAATATATACTTTTAAAGGGCACTTACCATCTGTTATTGCCTTTATTTCTTTGAAATGATATATTGCATTCAATGTGTTATCACCAGAATAAGAAATGTACATGCTTCTAAATCAGTGGTTCCGAAAGTGGGCGGTACCGCGCCCTGGGGTGCGGTGGGATGACTTAGGGGGGCGCTAAGAGGCAAGGGGGTGGCAGGGGGGTGCTAAGAGGCCACGTGGAAAGCAGGAAAGCATGTCGGGGCAGCAGGGAAGGGAGGTAGCAGCCTACTCCCTTCCCCGCAGCCCTGCCATGCTTGGCGGCCTTCCACGCGGCCTTCCCAGTGGTCCCCCACGCCCGCTTGCCTTCCGAGGTTGGCGTCCGGCCCAGCCAGTGGATGGGCGAGTGGCCCTTGGTGGAAATGCAGACACTGAGAGGGGAGGTGGAAGGGCAAGTGGATGTCCCAGGGCTGCTGCACATGCGCCTACCCCGTTTTTGCAAAGGCAGAGCCCCCGTTGCAGGGCGATCCAAAGAGGGGAAGGGGATGCTGCAGAAAAGGCCGCTTTCCACCAGTGCCAGCTCCGCGGCACTTGGGGCTCCAAAGCAGCCCACTGGCTTCTCAACCGGCCACCTGCCTGCTCTCTTTGCGGATCAGCCCAGCCGACCGCCGGCGCCACTCTGGGAACTCGGCGCTTGGAATCCAGTGGGCTGCTTCGGAGCCCCAAGTCCCGCGGAGCTGGCACAGGAGGCACGGGTGGAAGTGGCCTTTTCTACAGCATCCCCCTCCCCTCTTTAGATCGCCCTGCAGGGCTCTGCCTTTGCAGAAACGGGGCAGGCGGTTTGTACGGAAGATTGGCGGGGGGGATGCACGGCCCTCCAGGATGGATAGCAGGGCAAGAAAAGGCACAATAGGCTGCGCTGCCCCGGCCCTGCTCAACCGCGCTTCTTCCAGCACATCTGCCCC